>NC_051169.1:60027080-60062080 GCF_013339725.1 Rhipicephalus microplus | reverse complement strand
AAAACAGTGCCCCCCCCCCCCCCCGTTGCGCCACTAACCACAAAAGACTAAAATATCCGAAAAATATGTTAATTAACATCTGCTTTGTTCTGTTTTAACTGTTTTGCTGTGAAGAGGTTGAGGTGCATAATGCTTCGACTACTCCATATCACGGAGTCCTGCAGCGAAAAAAAAAGAATAATACAGAACGGTACCCAAAATTTCAGAATCAGAAACTCTTGCTCAACACAGCGTATCATTTACCTTTTTTCATCGACCTTCAGGAGCTCATTCCTGGCATGTAATTCATTCGAAGCACGAGAAGTATCCTATGGCATTTATTTTTCAGCAGAGAGTGAGAACAGTGAAAATATGCATCGTGCATTTGCTCCAAGATCAAGAAGTGAAGGCAAATTGCTTTTTTTTATGTCACTGTATTGCTGCGATGTAAGCAAAGAACGAACGATGTTACACCGCCGAGCAAACTATGATCTTTCGCAGTCAGGCATAGCCAAGAGCATAACATCGTGAATAATCTGTGAGTAAGTCTGCTTATGCAATGATCGATAGCACTTGGCGTGGCGTCTGTTCGGTGCAACCTACTTTTCATCAGAGGCGATCGTCGTATAGCGTGGTCACATTCGTGCTTCCACTCTTCGGGTGATAATATATTAATGCGTGCGATGGCGCGATAAAAAGCACAGTGAGTGCCTCTGAAGTACAACGTTGATGAAGTGGACAGAATATTTTTATGCCTGCAGCAAGGCATTCATCTTTTTCTCGTTGGTATGCGTTATTTGACAGCAACAACATTTTTGATGGCAGTGCTGTCGCCGCCACCACTCTCCGTAAGTGAGGAGAAACATACGAAAAAGATATATCTCGAATCGTGTGGGATTTGAAACCCGGTCCCTCTGCGTGACAGTACAGCATTCTATCACAGAGCCACGCCGGTGCTCGAAACTCCTTCGCAACAATGTGATTCCTTGCCCGACATCACGCCTGTATAGGCGTGATGTCGGGCAAGGAATGTTAATGCAAGGAAAGTTAATGAGATTCCTTGCCCGACACCTTGGTATACAGGCGTGATGTCGGGCAAGGAATCACATTAACTTGGAAGTATAGCATGCATGAGTAAAACAAGAACTAGAAGTCACACAATGTAATTGCCGTAACGAGTGGATTGTTTAATATGAGAGACTACTCGTCCAGTTTTCGTTATGGCTGTGGCTGTACATACGCTATGCTGTGAGTGTGTTGCGCGCAGGCTGGACATCCTTCCTAGAAAAGAAATTGGCCCAAATCTGCATATGACACTGCAGATGTCGTCGAAAGACGATATTCTTGCGTCTAGAGAGAGTTTATTTGATGTTTTGCGCAAGAAAATCGGTGAATGGTATTCTGGAGGCGCTGCGTTAAAGCGCCTCGAGCGTGTAGCGGAGGCGAACGAGCGCATTAAGGCACGTTAGACACGAGCGCCATCTGGCAGTTATCTTCGAAAACGAAGGCGTGTGCTCCCGCGGAGAAAGATGCGCGCCAGTCTCGGAGGTGATAAGGTGCAGAACGCAAAGTGACGGGCAGGTGCCACCACCGTGGCATCGTAGCAAAGCGTTGGAAACACCTTTTTAAGCATCGCGTTGCACTGTCAGCGCAGTGAGATAAATGCTTCAGTCCTTAGTGTTACATGTGTGTGCAACTTCTAGTATAAAGACAGACATACAAAACATCAACGTGTTGTTATGGCGCCTCAAATTTGTTTTTTAATTGACAATCGCACAACTATGAACGCTAAACCTTGAGCAATAATGGTGGGCGCTGCCGATGGGGTTCACCATTTGGTGCCGTTTGAGGTATCAATAAGGGCGGACAAACAGACAGACAGATAGACAGACAGACAGACCAAACTTTTTCCGTCAAAGGTCCCCAAGAAAAACTATCGTCTTTAAAAAATGTAGAATCAACGAAATGTCAAGAGAAAACGCATGCCGGGGGCTTCTCCAGTGAAGTTTTATATTGACTGGGCGAATTAGTACGTTTGCCATATCATGTGCAGGCACGTTCTACAGCACGTTCCGCTTGGTCTTGCCGTTGTGTGTTCCTTTACTTTGTGTTTGTGTTATTTGTGGCGAAAGCATGTCATTAAGCAAGTACCAACTAGGCCAACAATCAGCCTTGTTAAGGTTAAAGTTAAGAATGTTCAAGGTAGCCGGTGTTTTTAGCCTTGCATCATCAGCATTGTGACGTTCCACTTGTTACGTTCCACAGGAATTGGCCAAACTAGAGGTTTGCCCGAATATCATGGCACATACTAGCACTGCCGGTCCACTATAGTAATGGAGCAGGAAAGGCGTGGGTGGCAAGTACAAATTAAGATTGTTAACGACGGGGGCATGCGGAAAGCCAGGCAAGACGGTGCATGCCACAGCGAAAAGATGCATTCAGTCTAACTCAAAAACTTTAAAATGATCACATGTACGCTATACACTCCAAACAGGCTTTATGGATAGACAGTTTGGGTTTAGTTGTAGGTTGTATGATGGCACACTATTGTGAATTCTGTGAAAGCTCCTCATCGTGCGCTTGACAGCCTCACTGGCCTTCCACCTTCAAAGAGCACAGTGCTTTCGGAAATTTTACATATTCAGTTAATTTGAATTTAGTACCTGAAATGGCGAATCTTGCTCAACAATGGTGGAAGAACAACACTTGCCGTATGTTCTCATTTTGACACGTTATCTTATGTAGCTCTTGAGAAATCACTGAAGTGGTTGGTAGCGGCGGCAACCTTTTGTGAAAAGCCGTTCGATTCTCTAGTTTACACAAAAAATCACAATAAAATAAAAGGTAAAAAAAATTAACGGAAGGCCTCACAACTTTTGCACTCTCTCCTCGCCTATGTGTGTACAGCTTTTTAACGAATATTGATAGAGCTTGAAATACTATCGCAAATTTGTCTAGTGACTGCAAGCATGGAAATTCTTGGGGTTCATGATTGACGATCAGTATTTCAGTCTATAGGTGGTTATTATTTTCATCACCCATCCTTTCTTCTCATCTGACATAGATAATGAAATGTCTTGCAGAAACCTCTTAGCTTTGTGTTACTGCGTTCCTAATTTAATTGTTGCTGTATCAGTTCGTGGAGAGGGAGTGTGACTTTGAGAGCAAAATGAGACAACATACACTGTTCGAGCCAAGTTTATGCTATACATTTTTTAATGTGCGTTTCGCGCAGCGGCGGTGTCGTATCGAACAAAATTTAATCGGAGGAACGACTGTTGCTAGTTAAAAGCTTTTCCTTCCTTGATTTTTTAATAAAGTGAAGGCCTTGGAATACTCGCGAGCAAAATTTACGAACCTCCAGGAAGTGCGTCATGACAAGTGGGCGAAGCGCTGGGTGAGTTAAATAGCCCATCCACACGCGCATGTAAATGAGTGGCAATGTGTGTACAGTATATATAATGTTTTGATGGTAATAGCTCGTATCTTGTGATGAGTACTACATTCCTGTTTGTCTTCATTATTACTGCTTTGTGGTGCGTGGAAGGGAGAGCTCATTGTTCTTCGATGGAATCTAGCCTGACGTTGGCAAATACGAAGTCTATATGCATGGTTTCCATTATACTTAGGTTTTTGTAGGGGGGAGATTCTTCTAGGCATACTTCAGCCTAGTGCGACTGGTCTGTTTCTAGACTATAGGCTGGACTAAGAGGCTTGCTTATGAGCTGTTGTTTTGTGCGCACGCAAACGGCTGCGTCGTCGGGTGTGTTTCTTACAGGGCATTTCACCATTTTTTGAACGTCTATCGGGACGTGGACTATACTTGACCTTTGATTTCTCGAGGATTTCTCGAGCTGAGGAGACTCTTCTATGCCGCCTGTGGCTTGGATTGGCCTTCACGAACGCATACTCTTATCTCATTGGGATGGCCAGCTTTTATACATGCACTTACTGCAGCTGCGAAGAAACCATCGCGCGCCTTCTGAGTGAGTGTACCAATTTCAACGCGCAAAGGCAAGAACTCACTGCAGCTCTGGATAGACTGGATGATCGGCCTTTGTCGGAACAAGGGATTCTGGGTCATTGGCCGAGCCCATCCTCAGCCCGGTAGGCTTTGAAAGCTTTGTTGCGTTTTTGCGGACAACTGGCTTCAGAGACAGACTTTAGTGTCTTATACTCTTTGATATTGCCTTTCGTCTGTCGCATTTTTTTGTAATTTCTCTCTCTCTCTCTCTTCGCAACACTTCTTTTTATTATATTTTATTCCCCTCACCCCTTTCTGCAAGAGTAGCCCGTCGGTCTAAGACCTGGCTAACCTCCCTGTCTTTCCGCTGATAATTTCTTCCTCCTCCTTTCTGATTTCGTATACTGCCGGTCACCGCGCGTTAAACACCTGATGAGCGACAGTTCACCCGAGACGCGAGCATGCATAGACCTTCCTAAATATACACTAGAAAAAACTCTGGGGCTAGGTTCTATGGGACATGCATCTCAGATCGCTTCAGCAAGCGTGGGAATGATGGGTAGTACACGGATTTGTCTAATCTTCGTACTTGTGGATCCATGTGTGTTCTTGTGGCTCGGAGCTGTCTTCCAGCGAAACGAAAATCCGCAAATGTTCGGCGGTTGCACTTCACCACCTTATTTTTTTAGGCTTACCATTCCAAATCGTGTCACTAAGTTCAAAAGGATTCGTTCTTTTATTGAAAGCAAAACTCTAACAAAACAATTAACGAAGCCTCAAGTGCGATTCGCCGCCGGCAATAACGAAGACTAGGCAAATCGATGTACTACCCATCATTCGCATAATCGCTGAACGATCGCTGTGCCGGATCCCTCTCTAGGTAATTTTAGGAAGCTCTATGCGAGCATGTGGCATGAGACGCAAGTTGCGCAGGGGGGGTGTTGACTGATTTGTGACTAGGTGCTCCGCATTTAAAATATCATGCAATGATGTCACCAGAATCAGTGACGTGATAAGGTGGTGACATCGCGGTCTCACTGGAATGTCACATCACTTGACGTCACATAGTGGCATCATCATACCTCTTAGTTCAGCAACGTAGCTTTCTCAGCGAGTTGGTTAATATAGTTGGCCAGCGGGTACAGCGGAGGGGCGAGCAGAGCGCTAAACAAAAAAGGAAGAATAATAGCCGAGCCACTGCTCCGCTTGTTTCAGCGAGACAGCCCAGTACAGCCGAGCGCATCGCTGTGCCACCTGTTCAACATAGTTTAAGCTACTGTCGATTGAGCAGAAGCTTTGCCTGGATAACGTGCGCACGCAGGTCCACTGCGCACGCTCCTCTGAGAGAGGAAATGAGCGGGAGAGCATCTCACTTCGTGAAATCGCTGGCTCGCTCAGCGTGCCGCGCATGCGCGCTTTGCGTTCTGCTTGTTCGCTTGGCTCGTTGGAACGCTGAACCGCTCAGCTATTACTCTCTAATAGCAATCGGATGAGCGCAAGAACACCCGAAGACGGCGAAGGGGAGCTACCAGACATGAACAAGCTCTGGGCTTACAAATGAATGTTCATTGAAGAGCTTAACCACACACCGCCCCCCTCTCACTCATAAATCATACCCACACGGTCGCTTGGTCATTCGAATCTGGTATCACAAATACAACGCAGTCACGGAGTCAAATGTGGGCCAATCTCGGAAGCAGTGCTGCAAAACCACGTAAGACGCCGAAAGCTGCGATACCTTCAATCTTGGAGGCAATGCAAGACATCGTTAGGTGCAGAACGCTTTCAAAGGAGGGCTGCAGATCAATAGACGAATTCGAAGAACAATACGACACAAAGGAAGTAGACGACGTGAAGGTGACCTTGGCGTTGTCTAAGGCGAATGAGTTTTTGACCATGTTACTTTATCTCACGCATCAACCATATACCGGGGTCTTTAACAGCTTGTCGTAACCAAGTGTGAGTGCTAATTATTGTACGTTAGAGATAATTAGTAGAGTTACTAAAAGTAACTTATGGAGCTAAGGGAATGACATGGGCAGTTCCGAGTGGCCTTCGCTATTCCGAGGTCTACGTGGTCGATCGAAAGCGACACTATTCAAGCAGCCAAAAACAGGCGCTGCTGTTCCGTAGCTGTAATTAGATGGGCCTAAAGCGTACCTGTCTTTGGCGGGTGGACCATCGAAGCATCTACGGTGTGGACCACCAACAATACTCCACGTTCTGGGACCACCGAAAAGAGCGTGCCAGCGAGCAAGGTGACATGCAAGGAGCGCAACGAGATGATGAGCTCAGTGCGGGTAAAATTCAACGGATTTTCTTTTGTGTACGTACTTTTTTTTCGTTGGCCGACCAACTCCACTAATGAGATGCCCCACATCTCTTTTATAAAGAGTTCTAGCGAGAAGTACTTCTGCGAATACAGGTACCAGTGTTAAAAAGCTCGTTTCGCAGAGATTCCAGCGTTGGCGTAGTTGGTTGTGAGCGAAAGATCATCATTCTATACATGACTGAGAAATAATTGAACATGCTTATAAACGGTGAAAAATTCTGGATTGGAGTGGTGATATCACCCGGGTCAATTGAGTGGCAAGTGGGCGTCTGCTTGAAAGAAAAAAACAGTGAAATTAACGTCATCTGTTTGGAAATGCTGTGACAGAAACTTTCATTCTTTAGAAAGAGGACTATCTTTGACAAAGACGTGCCGAAAGGAGTGAGAAAATAAACAACTTTATTTGTTCACTTTTTTCACATTTTAACAAAGTTGATACAAAACTGCCTTTCTTTATTCGGTAATGTTTATTTGATTTTTCAAGCTGCTATTAGTGTTCAGTTCAATCACGACTCAATATCGGGAAGTGAGGGCTATCTTCACATACCTAGCCATCATTCAACTTTCCAGGTGCGTAAAATGCGTTCTATACAAGAAGCTATGCTAATGCGCCTACCTGCATTTCTTTCAGAATATATTCTCCTATTTAAGTGATGTATACGCTTCCCGTACCTTTGGGAACCAATGGCGCATTTACCGAATGCAACGTTGCCGAACGAAAGCTTTCATCGCAAGCTTCACGACATAGATTCGTGTTGAAAAAAAAAAGTTTTGAATGAGAGTACCGCTAACAACCTGTAACGCACCACGCTTATACCTCATTATTCATTCACTGCATCACTTGTTTAGGCAGCCGATAGTATACCACGCAGCAAGAACAAAAAAAAATATACCACAAACAATTTCGTAAACGTTGTCTGTGGACATATTTCGTAAAGGGTTTCCTTTAAAAAGTGCTGGCGAGGAGATAAGACAGAAAGCTAACACGCACGAAAAAAAAGGAACAAAAAAAAAAACGCACTAATGGGACACGAGAAATGTGGGTAAAGCTGTGTGCATCAGTGGATGCACAAGGACGGGGCTAAATGTTTTCCTTATCTGAATAAACCAGGTACGGTAGGGAGGTGACGACCCTGCGAAGACATCCCCAAAGACCCGTTCCTTTGTTCTACCAGACGTTAGGGGAACGCTAGCCTCGCACTATGTGTGCCATTTAGCCGTTGTCTTCCCACGCAGCGTGAATGCTGGCGCATAACGCCCGGTTCTCCGATGACTAGGAGGTGTCTCTTTTTTGGTCCCGATTTATTTCAGCACCGAAGCTTAGAATTATGGCGCCGTAATTCTCGACTCTGCTTCGCGAGCTTTTACAGCAAGTGAGGCGAAAACTCTCGCAAAGTTTCCGCACCGTATAGTTTCGAGTACGCGCCTTCAAGACTTCGCTTCTCACGTGTTAACATTTATTTTTGATGCTTTGTTTATTTTTTACTTTTATTTCACTAGTTACGCTTGTTTTTTCTGTTTACTTTGTTTCGTCAAGTTATTAGGAAAAAGAGCTCTCGCAGAATAGCCGAGCATCTTCACTGCTTTCTGTGCCCCGGTCTTCCTGCGATTCGCGTAATGCTGGAAATAGTGTTGTGGTGTCTCAAATTCTGTCAAGTATTTGTTGTGCATTACCGCCGTACATCAGCTTAAACGTGGTTTCTGTCACTGTTCATTTCAGCGAAGACGTTGACCACAGAGCAGTGAGGTTACAAATGATGGGCGTTGTGTGTAGTGACAACCACATTCAACACTTCGCAATTCCACGAGCACAGATATACAGATACCTTCGCGTTATGTTCACACGCAACACGCTAAGGTCACATCCAATACACTACATTACATATAAAGCATTAACAATTAGGTTACTTAAGGCATACGTCAGCTACATCTCCAAAGAGCACTGAATTGCTAATGTACAAAACACTGATTTGTCCATATAGAGTATACTTCATGCGTATGAAAGGACGGTTTCAAGTTTGCAAGCGTCGTACCCTAAAAAAAAAAAAAAAAAACTTCCGGTCACCCAATTTATTAACTCCTGACGTTGAAACTAAAAGCATGTTTTCAAGTTCTTTTCAAAAGTAGGGAAACTGTCTCTTTTGTTTTTCACATGAACAGAACGTGCCTATAAAGTACAAGAGAGTTTTTTACAATGTTTATGTTGCTCAAAACAACATTTATTTGAATGTATTTTGCGAAACAAGAGAAAGAAACCGCAGAAAACACGCGGGATATTTTCTAAAGCTCTTGTTCCCCACCGATGCTATTAACGCACATCGGCGGGCGAAGCCAGGTGTCATGAAGGACCAGTGTTTGTAAACAGTAAAAGCATGGTGAAACGCTCTATACAAAGTGTGTGATCTGGATAAAACTGTATCTCTCCAAAGCAAAACTGGTCGCTTCATTTTTATCGCTACGATCATACTTGTCCCTCCTCTGCTATGAAATATTTGTAGTTATCACCATTGTGTACTAAGCACGATATCGAGTCTTTGAAACTATTGCACTCTTCTTTCTGTTCATTCGTCATGCCGGCTAACTACAATCACATCGTGTAAGCTGGCGGTCTGCCGACTAGATGTAGTCACAATATTAACATAAAGACATTTTTTGCACGCATTAACACGTTTAAATACAATTTGTTTGCAAGGATTATTTTTTACTAGAACAATCTACCTGGTTCTGTTTTCGAAATGAATATATCAGACCTTGGGGAGTCATCTGAGTGACGATGATATCTTCTCTTTCATTCTGTACCCGGTTGAGCTTTGGTGGTGAGATTTGTTCTGTAAAGAACTTGTGACATTACTCTTATACTCTGCTGTTGCAGTTATGCACCTAACTCCTGCAATAGACCTGTATTGAGCTGTAGTATTTAAAAAATAACGGCAGAATCAAAATAATCTCAAGCATCATGAGATCGCACGCATTCCGATCCTTCGCGTCCTAAGCCCAGCGCGACGAACAGAATGAGACCCGGAGCTATGACAAGTGTGCGTCAGACCTCTTCGAAATGGTGTTTGCCGAGCATCGCTGGAGGCACAGCAATAAGGTTTGCTGTAGAACAAACAACGCACACACAGGAAGGTGTTCTGATTACAGCAGCTCAGAAAGTCCGGTCGATCGCACGAAGCGTGGTAACGCTGTCAGGGCTTTCTTCTGCGATGTCATGTCCTGTCGATAGCGTAAAATAGCTTCGTCCGACAAAAAAAAAAAAAAAAAAAGGTCGGTTATCCACTTTTTTGAGCGCGTTGCAAAAGTACAGTTGTTGAGAACTGAGCTGTGGTAGGTCACTAAATATACGTTCAGCAGTTTCTGAATTGCTGCCGTGGCCACAGGCTGCAGTCTCGGCCATCTTAATTAGGGCATAAGCAGAAATATTTTTTGCGGTTCGAGGCAGGCACTTTCTTGATCTATGTGGAGTGAGCAGGCATACATTGTCGGGTGTCGTTTCGTGCCCTACATCAATCAATCAGCTAATTATGTATTATTCTTTAAATAAACAATTAAGCAATAATGAAATAATTAACCTATTGATCGATTAATTAATTATTTATGATTAATCAACCCGACAATGAGGACGTTTGAGCTTAGTCTTCAAACGTAGGTCGCGATAGCGTAATCGGGACCCTTGCGTATTACCCTCTGAACTGGTAACCTGGTGCGGTTCCCGGTGCATGCTTCATCAGTGTCGTAAAGAAACTAACCAAAAACTTTTGTACGGTATAGTTGGTACAGAACATTTCAGGTGGACACTTAGCAACTTAGACGGACAATATAAGAGAGTGGAGACAAGCACTGGCGAGTATAACAGACGGGCACTGTGAGAAAACGAATGACTGTGCGCGTAACATTGGTCATTTCATATTATTATTGAATGCGTATACTGCGAGCACTGTGTTAGTGCGCATACTGTGTTAGTGCCCACTTCGCGATAAATATTAAGTAGTACTGTGTGTTTAGAAAAAGTGGGTAACGATTTAGAACGCTTGGTTGAACGCAGAAATTTGGTTTGTCTGTGTGTGACACGATTAAGCCAACCTGCTGAACATTGACCACTTGCATAGCGCCCCACCCTCTTGAACTGGTGGCTGCGTTCATACATGTGACAATTGTCATTAAAAATCAAATAATATGCATATCTGAGAAGCAATGTCAATACGTGAGTGTCAGGTGATGTGCTCCTTCACTAGAAAATACACAGATACGTTATTTTAAAGACCCTAGCGTTTATAGGCTGTACTGAAAATGCGACTCTACGCAAAAAAAAAAAAAGCATTCTGCCTATGATATGGTGCTTCCACTTGGCTATGGCCCTAGAATCAGCACAAGCTCGGGTTTCCCGACGACACTATCAGATGGCGTCCATATCTCCCGTAGCTCCTCCTCTATTTTATCAGTGCCAGTTACATGCAGCCGGCCCCGCCACGGTGGTCTAGTGGCTAAGGTACTCGGCTGCTGACCCGCAGGTCGCGGGATCAAATCCCGGCTGCGGCGGCTGCATTTCCGATGGAGGCGGAAATGTTGTAGGCCTGTGTACTCAGATTTGGGTGCACGTCAAAGAACCCCAGATGGTCGAAATTTCCGGAGCCCTCCACTACGGCGTCTCTCATAATCAAATAGTGGTTTTGGGACGTTAAACCCCACAAATCAATCAATCAACATGGAGCCAATTCAACACATAGGAGGCACTGTATGAGGAAAGGCAAAACACAAATGGCCCCTTGGTCGCCAGACTTCCGACAACATTTGCAGTGAAGCACGTAGATAAACGGCCATTTTCTTTATTGCGAATCAGCGAAGGGCCCACTATGTGTCCGTATTGGGCAACATGTTAACGTACGAAGCCACACATTTTTTTGCGGATATGTAGCTGAATATGATTAAATGTCACAGCGCTTTGTTATGATTGGGCGTTCAAAACACCCACTCGTTGTCCACTACATGACATTCATAAAAAAAAGGCTTTCTTCCAAAGCAGTTCCGAAAAAATATCGTGTCTGCTCGACTGTTTCCGGCTTCCAACGACAAAGGGGTCTCCACAGAAGCAATAAGTATTTGCTAGACAATTATGTCTTAGATGTCAAGACAATGGCATGAAGATCGAAGATGTATGTTTAGACGCCAGGACCCACACGCACGGTTTTAACGCGCTTTAGAACTTCGCTACATGTTCCGCCACCGTATTAAGAGTACTAGAATGGCTATCTGCTCTTTCACCCATAGTAAACTACCATGTACTCTGAGTCATTGACCACTTTCTCTAAACACATATAAATCACCAAGTACTCTCAATTGTTAAGCACTTTTTCTATACATACAATCCAGAAACCGTTTGATTTCGAACGCCTAGTAGTGTATAACGGTGATAGAATTTCAAGTTCCCGGCGTAATTTTTGTTGATGCAGCCTCATCAAATGTGAGGCCCATGGAACGGCTTTATGCTCTTTCATAGTAGAGTACGAAGTACTTTAAATCATAACCACTTTTTAAATGCGAAGGCATTTCTTCGTCTTGGCATGTCAGGCGTCTGTCAGTGTCCACACGCCGGCGGGTGTTATCTCTCTGCTCTTATTCCCTCTCCGATAGCAGCAGCTGCGGGTGCACGCACTCAGCCTCGCTCCTAGCAACCGGAGCAGGTGGTGCGGGCGGAGTAGCGCAGAGTTAGTGGAGAGGAGGAGCGTGCTCTGGCGTGTGAGGGCTCTCGTATCGCGGGAGCTCCGCGCGTGTGGAGAGTGTAGGAGAGGGTAGGTGCAGTGCAAGAAGGATTAAAAAAAAATGTTGTGTAATCCTCCTTGGTGCAGCGCTTCGCCGCTACTTCTCTTGCCATTTGCTCTCTTTTCTCCCTGAGCCCCACTCTCCAGTCGGCTCGCGAGTAAAGCGCACGCCTCACTTTCGATTGTTCGCTGGCTGCTGAACGTGTCAATAAATGGTTACGGTAGAAATCCTCGTCTCGTCATTGATTTGCGCCAATAAAATTACTTCTTCGTGTACTCTCGGCGCAAGAAATGCATTCGCATTCAATCATAATTCTCTCCTGTGAGGTGGGGACAGTTTTTCTAAACACAGGTACAGTTATCATGATGGCTCATGCGCTCCCATAGTCGAGTGTGAAGTACTCGAAATCGTTAAACATTTTTTTCTAAACACACGGGGTATTTTTCTGAAACGCCTTGCAAAAGACATTTAAGAGAGACTTCCCACTGGATGCACAGAGATTAATAAGGCATTTGGACATTGATAATGAGGACGAATTTTTGTATGGCATCTTCGTGTTATTGGCCCTGCATAATACTTGGCGATCATGCATGGCTATACGGCTTACAAATTTCGATGCTGGACGCGCCATAGGATACTTTCGAGGGTGCTTCGCATGAATAACTATACGTGAAAGAAATGTAGAAAGACTGTACTGTAGAAAATTGAAGCGCTGCAATAAAGAAAGATCTCGTGGCTCTGTGGTACAAAACCGGCTTGTACGTAGACGGCCTGGTTTTATGCCTCACTCGGACACAAAAATATGTATTTAGTTCAGATTTTTTGTAACCCTTCTCGAGTTTACGGTCAAAAGCAAGGTCTTTTCTCACTCACAGCGTACTACACCAACGCTGGACTTTGTGTGAAACTAGCTCTTCAATGCTATCACGATAAAACAAAATTTGGCGCGAGGGGAGGGGGCCCAATGTACCACCCACTGGCTGCGCCACTGATCTTAATGCGGAACGCGTAGGCGTTGGTAAACGCAAAGCCCATTCATAGTCTACACACAAAGGTGACGTGTTTTCGGCGAATGCGCAGAGTACGTGCGTGCGTCTTTTGTTTTTTTCTCTCTCTTTCTACACCCTCTTGCTCGCCCTTATTTCCCCACACCTGTGCTGCATAGCGAACCGAATGCTACTAAGTGGTTAACCTTCCGGCATTTTTCTTCGTTCTCTGATTGATTGATATGTGGGGTTTAACGTCCCAAAACCACCGTATGATTCATCATCATTATCATCATCAGCACTACTAACAAATGGGGCGATTCCACAAAGCTTGGTACCGTGATGTTTTATTTAACGGAGGTTGTCAAGCTGTTGTACAGAAACCATGAGGTGGATATCCCCACTTAGACGACCTTCAAAAACCTGCATCGCAGATGTTTTTTGGACGCCCTAGTGTGCGCAAACTTCGCGCAGAACAACGCCTACGAGGCCGGTCCCAACGCCCTGCCGTGGTGGTCTAGTGGCTAAGGTACTCGGCTGCTGACCCGCAGGTCGCGGGTTCGATTCCTGGCTGCGGCGGCTGCATTTCCGATGGAGGCGGAAATGTTGTAGGCCCGTGTACTCAGATTTGGGTGCACGTTAAAGAACCCCAGGTGGTCAAAATTTCCGGAGTCCTCCACTACGGCGTCTCTCGTAATCAAATAGTGGTTTTGGGACGTTAAACCCTACAAATCAATCAATGAGGCCGGTCCCAACAAACTGGTAAGACATTCACCAGCTACATCGAGGACATCCTCGGCCTCTGCCCGCGGGTCGACCCGACGATGACAGAAACTGACAAGGTACGCCATATCATGAAAGGCATTTCCGACGACGCCTTTCAAATGCTGCTCTCGAAGAACCCTGTCACTGTCTCTGAGGTAATCGAGTTGTGTCAGAGTTTAGACGAGCTGCGGCGACAGCGTCTTCTCACGCGACGCCCTAACGCCCCGCATGACACCCTCTCCAGCCTGACCACCACATCTGACCTTCAGTCGCTGCTATTGCAGATCAAGGAGTTTGTTCATGCTGAGGTCGCTCGTCAGCTATCGCTGCTATCAACAGCCAGCCAACCACCATCCCCTCTGCCAGCAAACACTCGCCAGATCATCCAGGAGCAAGTTTGCGCGGCTCTGCCTTCTGCCCGTAACACTTCACCGTTGCCGAGCCCTGTTGCCGGTGCCAAGCTAAAAGCGCCTCTAAGCTATGCTGAAGTGGCGGCTCGACCACCTCTTCAGACTTTTACGCCACTACCCTCAGCCGTGCCGCTGCGACCCACTCCTCGGTTCGCTCAGCCAAGGCCCGTCCAGAGTAGTGGACAATGGTGTACACTCGACAATCGCCCAATATGCTTTGCCTGTGGGCTACCTGGCCACATAGCGCGATACTGCCATCGGCGCGTTCCTGTATACCACCAGAGCTACGACCAGAGCTTCGAACCTGCCCCTTATGTGCCACCGCGCCCTTCGTTCACAGGCTCTCAGCCCCCAACCAGACGTCATCGTACACCGACCACCGCCCTCCTGTTAACCGCCGCTCGCCATCACCTCGACGCCGCTTGCCATCACCAATGCGTCGTCGTCCTTCATCGCCGGAGCGGGGAAACTAATTGCCACAGTTCCAGAGGCAAGAACTGCGTTGCCCGGGAAAAGGCCAAGGCCTCTCACTTCACCAACGAATGTTCTGGACGTACATGTGGACGGCGTCGCTACACTCGCTCTTGTCGACACTGGTGCCGCAGTTTCAGTGATCAGTGCTAGACTCTGCCGCTTGCTCAAAAAAGTTATGACGCCACTAGCAAGTATATCACTTCGTACAGCCAGCGCAGATCACGTGATGCCAGCCGCTGCCTGTACTGCTCGCATCGCGATCGATGGCCTCATTTATGTCGTCGAAGTGCTAGTGTTGGATTCCTGCTCTCATGACCTCATTTTGGGTTAGGACTTTCTCTCCGCTAATAAGGCCGTCATCGACTGCTCTCACGCTGAGGTGGCAATTGAATTGTTTGGTGACACTCCGTTATATGATGCTCTTGAAACCGGGGACAAACTATTCGTTGCTGAAGACGTCATCATACCGCCACAATCTTTTGCCGCTACCTTATGCCCTTGTAGAACTTCATGACGGCGTCAGCAGACTGCTCATCTCGAACCTCTTGTCATGTCCTGTAACACTACATCGGGTTGAGTGCGTTGGGCGTGTTTACAGTCTCGACCCTTCTGCAATTATCGACATGCCGACTGGTCCTTCCGCCGAACACGAAGTCGCTGGAGTGACCTGTGCCTCTTCGCCACAGACTACTAGGCCTGACGTACTGAGCAGCTCCATCGCCGACACGTTAACCGTTTCGCAACGTGCTCAGCTTCTACGACTGCTGAACAAGTTCCGTTCTTCCTTCGACTGTCGGCATACTCCCCTCGGCCGCACGTCAGCTGTGTGTCACCTCATCAACACGGGTACCATTGCGCCATTGCGTCAAAGACCCTATCGCGTCTCCGCATCCGACCCCAGGTGGTCAAAATTTCCGGAGCCCTCCACTACGGCGTCTCTCATAATCATATGGTGGTTTTGGAACGTTAAACCCCACAAATCAATCAATCAATCGTCTCCGCATCCGAGCGTCAGGTTATCGATGACCAAGTAGCTGACATGCTCAAGCGTGGCGTCATCTGGCGTTCGAATAGCCCCTGGGCATCTCCAGTCGTTCTCGATAAGAAGGACGGGTCAATTCGCTACTGTGTTGACTACCGTCTTCTCAACAAAGTAACTCAAAAGGATGTTTACCCCTTACCGAGAATCGACGATGCCCTTGACTGCCTCCAAGATGCTGAGTTCTTCTCTTCGATTGACTTACGGAGTGGCTACTGGCAAGTCTCTTTGGCACCTGAAGATCAGCGTAAGAAAGCCTTTGTCACTCCTGATGGCCTTTACGAATTCTGTGTCATGCCTTTTGGTCTTGGAAATTCACCCGCAACATTGGAGCGGATGATGGGCAATCTTTTGCGTGGCCTGAAGTGGAAAACATGCCTGTGCTACTTGGATGACGTGGTTATATTTTCACCAGATTTTCCAACGTATCTCCGCAGGCTAGATGAAGTACTGCAGTGCCTAACTGACGCCTGCCTTAAGCTCAATCTGAAGAAATGCCGCTTCGGCGCAAGTCAGCTCACCATCCTCGGCCATGTTGTATCTAAAGAGGGTATTATTCATGACACCGCCAAGCTTCGGGCAGTTGCAGAGTTCCCTAAACCTGCATCTCTGAAGGATCTGCGCAGCTTTCTTGGCCTCTGCTCGTATTTCCGCCGCTTTATTCGGAATTTCGCGATGATCACCGCCTCCTTGACTCAACTTCTACGCCGTGATTTGAAAAGTTACGCTTGGTCACCCGCCTGTGACGATGCTTTCGAAAAGTTGCGCCACCTGTTAACTTCGCCGCCTATCTTGCGTCACTTCGACGCGACTGCTCCGACTGAGGTACACACCGATGCCAGCGGTGTTGGACTCAGCGCCGTGCTCGCGCAGCAAAATTGGGATTCCAAGAGTACGTAGTCGCATACGCAAGCCGTACCCTCACCAAAGCGGAGAAGAACTATTCTGTGACAGAGAAGGAGTGTCTGGCAATTATATGGGGTCTAGGTAAATTTAGACCGTACCTATATGGTCGCCCCTTCGACGTAGTCACCGATCACCATGCGCTTTGTTGGTTATCCACGTTGAAGGACCCCTCTAGTCGTTTAGCTCGCTGGGCTTTGTGGCTGCAAGAGTTCGACATGCGTGTTGTCTACAGGTCTGGCCGACGTCACACTGATGCCGACGCTCTATTCCGCTCACCTGTGTCCTCCGAAAGCTCCGCATCTCTATCTGCCGTGTACGAAATGGTTGCGTTCCCTGAAAACTGTGACATGGCGTCTGAGCAACGTAAGGATGGCTGAATCAGCTCTCTTCTGCGATTCCTTTCAGACCCGTCGACTTCTCCATCTTCTCGAACGTTGCGCTGTCAAGCAGCTAACTTTGAGGTCCACGATGGCCTCCTTTATCACAGGAATTACAAGTCTGACGGTCGAAAGTGGTTACTGGTCATACCTCGCCATCTTCGTGCTGCAATATGTTCCGCTTTCCACGCTGACCCTCAGTGCGCACATGCGGACATTTACAAAACATACGCTCGGCTTTCCTCCCGGTTTTATTGGCGAGGCATGTACACCTTTTTGCGCAAATTCATTCAGTCATGCCCGCAGTGCCAACGACGGAAAGCTCTGCCTCATCATACCTCTGGTCCGATCCAGCCAATCCCTTGCCCAGCCAGGCCTTTTGACCACATTGGAATAGATCTGTACGGGCCTCTTCCATTCACGGCTTCCAGAAACCGTTGGATCGTTGTCGCTGTCGACTACTTGACGCGACACGCAGAAACAGCCGCTTTGCCTGCTGCCACAGCACCCGACGTATCTTCTTTTCTCCTGCGGAACTTCATTCTCCGTCACGGTGCACCGCGTGAACTTCTAAGCGACAGAGGACGTGTATTCCTCTCTGAAGTCGTCAACGCACTCCTTGCCGAATGCCGTATCATTCACCGGACTACCACCGCCTACCATCCGCAGACGAATGGATTGACGGAAAGATTCAACCGCACCATATCAAAGTATGTTGCCTCCGACCACTCCGATTGGGAGCTCATTCTGCCTATTGTGACGTACGTATATAACACTGCTCCACAGGCAACCACGGGCTTTTCGCCATTTCTCCTGTTATATGGCCAAGACCCTTCCACCACACTAGATACCATTCTACCCTACCACCCAGATTCCTCCGAGTCTACGCCTATCTCTGAAGCTGCCCGCCGTGCCGAGAAATGCCCTAAGCTCGCCCAGTCGTTTACAACCATCGACCAATGGAGACAAAAATTCCGACGTGATGATAACCAGCCGCACCCTAACTTTGTTCCGGACACTCTCGAGTGGCTTTGGGTTCCCGCTGAGCCTACAGGCCTTTCCTCGAAGCTTGTTTCAAAATACCAGGGACCCTACCGCGTTGTCTCGCAGACTTCACCTGTTAACTACATTGTCGAACCCGTTACGCCATCCACAGACCAGCGCTTTCGGGGTCGTGAAACCGTTCACGTACAGCGGTTGAAACCTTATTACGATCCACTCGTACTCTGTTCACCGTGAGTCGCCAGGATGGCTCCTTTTACGACGGGGGCGAAGTGTAGTGAAGAGGAATGGCCACTACTGCAGCGACATCGACACGTCGGCGCGAGGTACGAGCTAAGACTGCCTGGTTGCTGCTGCGACGCTGCCCGTATCCCCGGCCAGCTCTTGCTGCTTCTGTACCAACGCTGATACCGCTTTTGACCTTGCATTTACATTATAATTGCAACATGAAAAAATAAGGCCATTATGAAACTTCATATGTGCCAACCAAACCATTTTCATGCGCCCGGTGGTCATGTCATGCGTATGAGCCTACCGTAACACTATTTATTTTTAAAGATGCAAAATGCAATGGTTAACACTCCACTGAAACTCATTCATAATATAGCCTGTAGACAGCCGAGACAGCAACCCCAAACAAACGTCCCCACATGAATTTCCAAAGCCCGTGTTGCGTGCGTTTTCTACGATGCATCCTTAGCGTCATTTCAGTGCTTAATTTTTCTATTATGAAGCGGTTATATATTTCACTGAGCAGACGTCGCTGACTTAATCGTGCCGTATGCAGTTAGAAATGCGTACAACAGCACTGCATTCGTTGTGACAGCGTTCTGGTTTCGGTGATACGCTGCTAAGGTGATGACGTTGTATTTATATTTAATAGCGCGTTAAAGAATCTTCGCTAACTAAAATGTTTAAAAAGCCCCCATTTATTGTGATATTTGGACGTAAGACACCAGTATATAGTATAATATTCATAGCATCACAAAGAGTGAGGGGACTGATTATAAAATTACATTACGGAAACGTCACTGACATTACAGGATGATAAGATAGAGATATGAAACTACATAACAGACGCGTACCTACACACTGTGGTTGCACAATACATGCTGGTACACGTCATTTTTACCAACCCGAAGCACGTGCATGCCTTTCTTGTTCAACTATTTGTGGATAATATACTGACATAGAAAAGCTTTTAAATGTATTCAGTACTGATAAATATAGTGTCGTCTTTCTGCTGGAAACCACTTTTTGCATTTTATATTCTTAAAGATCTGTTTCCTCCGTCAATAGTCACTGAAAGAACAAACATATTCGCGGACCATTTTCTTGAGAATTATCGCTGTTCGCTTTAACAAAAAAAATCTATATGAGAACGCGAATGCTTGCGCTGATGCAGAATCACAGTTTAAACATTGGTCGCAGAACACGCTTGTGAGTTAATGAAAATTCTTCAATGCATCTAGTATCATACAAAAAAAAAAAGATAATGTACTGAGTTGCGCTTCGTCATTACAAATATTTTTCTTGCCCTTCAAGCCCTCTTTTCCACGACACGTGTCACTCGTTATACAGCAAACTGAGCCTCTTGCTGTTTCTTGCGCCATCGAACTTTCCTGAGGGCGAGCTAGAATGTTTTTTCCAGAAATGTAAACTGAGACGCCGGCTGAGCAAGCCCGTGCATTTGAATAGACGCATTTGAACCTTCTCAACTTCGGCCGGTGCATGCCAGTGACAACGTTTGCTGGCACGAACTAACAGACGTCTGAAGGTCTAACTATCAGGGCTCTCCGATCAGCGTGCTTCGGGTGCATTGAACTCGATACCTCAGTTTTCACCCATGTTCAGATGCACAATAAATAAGCGCTCTGCAGCTGCTGCCCCTTAGAGACATGATGGCAGGGAACTTGTGCAACGATTTCGCGAAGCTACAAGTACGAAATCTGAACGCATGATAAATACCTCGCTTTCCAGAACATTATCAACAGAGGCATTAGCCTGACTACGCCCACTGCAGTGGAAAATGCGTCTCCCGCGCTTCTTCAACTGTATCGTCTCCTGCGCTTGCAATGACCACTTTATTGTCGCGAACTTCTCAATACCATTGGCTCACCTCACTTTCGGCCTTCCTCTTACCGCACTTGCTTTGTCTTGGAATGCACTTTGTTACTCCTAAAAAAGGAAAGAACAGGGGAGAAAGAAAGGCGGACGTGTTAACCACTCAAGAAGGATTGATGTGCTACTCTACAATGGTGAAAGGGATGACAGAGATTCAAAGATGGCCAAAGAGAGAGAGGTGGAAAGAGAAGAATACGTACTCACGGTCCTCCCCTTACAGTCATTATGACTACATTAGTTTATACCCACCGGTGCAAGTCCGATGACTTCAAAAAGTTGAACACCGCATTGCCTACGATAACTTTACCGGTAATTTACGACATTCCAAAATGTTTTCCCGCGTCATTGGTCTGCGATGTACGCAAGCTAGAGCGGCTGCGAGTAATTTCGTCAGTGCATTGTATAGCGAGGACAGTCGGAAAAGGTGTGCTTTAATGTCTCATCGCAGCAACAATTGTCACAAGTGACCAGCCTACCTTAGCTTCTCATAATATTGCATGCCCCTGCCCGCTTGTGCTTCTTGATTTTTATCTAGGTGAGAAGAAGAACTCGAGGTTCTTTTTCACTGTTTTGTGACACCAGTACAGGAAACGTTGATGCAGCACACGTGCGGTAGATTGATCCCAGGCTGCATAAAACCCGACTTTGCCACCTTCGTGTGGCGGCGACGCTCTCTGCGATGCCTGTCGTTGCGAAGAGACGCTACACCACATCCTGTGCGACTGTCCGTTGTATGACATCCAGAGACAGTTACTAACGTCCGTTCTGGCGCACATCGACAACAGCCAAATGTCTGTAGACACTATTCTTTCAAGTGCCCGAGAAAAGACATTGCAACAGAAGGCGACAAAAGCACTGTTGAAATTACAACGCCACACGGACTTGAACAAGCGGCTGTAACAGCAATGTCACACACCATGAAAGACAAGACTGAAAAATGCCTGAGTGTGCGCCTGTGTGCTGCTTAATGTGCTGTGTTTATCTGTAATCCCTCTGTCCGCTCTACCTTTAATCTCCCCCATCCCCCTCCCATGCGCAAGGTAGCAAATCGGTTGTCTATAGGCTGGTTAACTTCCCTGCCGTTCTTTTCTTCTATTTCCCCCTTCCCTCGTGTGGCGCTGCCCTAAGCACCCTCTACCCCCTTTCCTGAAACGCATAATTTCAAGTGAGGAGCAGTGGGAGGCTGCCTTGCGCAGCTCGAGGTCCGACAATCAGGAGGCGATCCTGGAGTGGGCTGAGAGGGTAGAGGAGGACTACTTAAAGTAATTGTTCCTCACCGCGCCATTTCCTATTGCCCCTTCCCTTTAACAAGGAAAAATGTTGTTCTTTCATTCTACATAGACATCTGATATAGTGTCGCCACCATAACTCAGTATTGAACTACCTGTACTATAAGAACTTGTTTACGTAAAATTATAATTATGCCTAATATGAGGTTTTTAAATTAAAGGAAAAAATATTTTGGTAGCTCCACTGAACGTGAATTTGTGGCTTCTCAACATGCATGTTGGTTTATCTAAATAATACCGATTGCGCACCAATCTCGCCACGTTTCAAGATTTTTTTACATATTCTATTCTGATTTGTTATATTAAATATAATATATTAGTATAAGATTGTATATAATGCAAACGTATTGTTCTGAGTCGTCCTTGATCTTCCCACTGACTCCCAGTGCGTTCTTGACGGAAGCAGTTCAGTTTGACACTGGGTTTCGTTGATTTGTCGTCACGGACTGTCCAGAAATTGCAGTAGACGCTGCATGAGTAACAAGCATTGTCTGAAAGCAACGCCTATAAAGTTTCAATCTTATTTGCACTGAGGTGACAGTCACCTGAAAAGCTTAGAGCCGCCCGGCTTGCCGATGACGCCGTCCGAGCCTCAAGACTTTGAGCCGTCACCTTAGGCACGACCGTCATAATTGACGGAGAATGGGACGGGGCAGCAGTCAGTCCTCTTTTCCTACTGCTCCACCCGATAGAAACTGCCCTATTAGACCGAAATAAGGTTTACTTATTAACTTGTCAGTGCGCCATATTTTTATAACGCTTGATATATAGCCCCCCCCCCCCCCCCCACTCTCCCCGTGTGTTTTTGTAAGAAGCTCGAAATGTCTTGCCTTTAAGGAGCAAAAGTTACAAAATGTTCATTGATCGTACTCATTGCTTATTGGCTTTAATTCTCTGCGCTGTCACGTCCGTATACCTTAATCATTAAAATATTCAGACTGTCTCCAATACATTCGTCTCGGACTACTGGAATGTGATTGCTTGCTTATTTCCTCTTCCCTTCTGATTCTACATGGTTGCCCCATTCCCTCTGCCCTGAAGTCCTCCTGCACCTAATGTGGCTTTGCATTGCCTCTGAGATTGAAGGCATTGTGAGCATTCTGCACCTCACGTAGTTTGACACAGCCTCCGAGATTGGTGCATTTTTGACCAAGACGTTATGTCATGGCGTCATCTTGTGACACCATAGATACGTCGTAATCGTGTCACTAATTTTGGCGATCTGGCCCGTTTTGATGACGTCACCAATTATGCCATCAATTGTTCTTTACGCTGCATTACATCGACTACGTGCCGACGCCCACATTTCCTGCCTGAGAAAGCAACTATAAGGCTTTCGCATATTATAATCTCTGACTTAACCTCGCTGTCCTTCCTCATTTATTCCTCCTCCTCATAATCTCCGACTTACATCAATGTACGTTGTTAGAAAAATTGCCCTGCTCTGAAAGTCGACCGCGTAATAAACGCACATAAAAAAAACGATGAGAAATATTCGTACGAAGAAAAAAATAAAGAACAAAGTAAACCTGGGGATAAACTTTGTGTGTAGAGCATTGTCGCATGACGTCTCTGTGTAGGCTATTCATGGGCACTTATTGATTAACGCGGAACAACTGAAGACAGAAGATTGACACAGGACGTGCGCTGCCTCACGTATTTCTTTGTGTATTCCGCTGTTGAGCGCTGATCGATACGTATGCATTTTTTGTTACCCGTCCCGCTTTCTTCTTGGCTGCGTGCTATTTATGACCGGCTTTTGCATCGCCGTCAGCCAGTGAAGCTTGCACGAGAAACAGAAACATTGCCGGGGCGGCTCCTTTTTTGTCCCCGGAGGTCGTGTCCTCAGCTCGCTGATCCGATAATTTCCCTTGCGATAGCTATACTATTATATCGAGGTGATATAATGACCTGTTATTATACTGATCTGTTCTCCTAGCCTCGTCCTCCTATTCAACTTTCTAAAAAGTATCAGAGCCATGGAACAAAAGTTGAAGTACGTAGTTTCGTTAGCTCGTCGTATTAGGATACGTTTTCTATAATTCACCAAAAATATAGTAAAAAAAAGAATAGCAGGCGAGGATAGTCTTTGCATTGTCACGGCCTTCGTGAAATATTCAATCGGAACAAGTACGTTTCTTTCTTACACCTTTTTAAATCTTGCATGCTACCGGGAGATGCAGCGCATAACATTGTTTGATCGATTTGTGGTGTTTAACGTCCCAACACTACGCTATGACTATGAGAGACGTTCTAGTGGAGGGCTGCGAAATTTTCCCACACCTTGAATACTTTAACGTGCACCCAAAGTTGAGCACACGGGCTTACAGAATTTTCGCCTCCATCAAAAATTCAGCTGCCGCAGCCGGGATTCGATCCCGCGACCTGCGGGTCAGTGGCCGAGCGGAGCACTATGCCACTAGACCATGGTGACGAGGCCAGTATATAACATTAGTTGATTGGGGGATTGTAAACCAAAACGGTATCCACAAATATATATATATATATATATATATATATATATGATGTGTGTGTATGTCTGTGCGTGTGTATACGTATAAGCAGGCATCGTGGCGCAATGGTTGTGTTCTTTGATGCAATTTATTGTGTGCTATGTGCAAGCACTGAAGGAAATTGTCTTGCCAGAGACTGATATGATTCACGCTTTGTCAATTTTATAATCAGACTTAGGTTAACAAAGTTCTCATAACATTCATCTGACAAGTAACCTGGCGAGGCTGACAAAGCAATAAAAGCAACAGAAATGCTATTTGCATGCCGCTGAAAATCTTACAAGTCATCGAAGTGTATCGTATATTACCTGGTAGATAAACGTTGTTACATGGTGGAGCAGGATGTTCGTGTTCACAGCACAATATACATGGGCTGCTATGCAGCAGTATACGAGCGTCCTGGCTGTCATCAGGCGTTTCAGTACGTTGTCGCGGATCAGCTGACCATCGCAGTATTGCCGTTATCGCTCTTTCATCGTAAGGTGAAATGAGACAATACTTAAATTAATCGGCATTTGGCGTTAATTGAACGGTTTTCAGCGCCTGTTGTGGGGGCAATACCATACAATTGCACTCATCACAATTAGATTGTGGTTTTTATTTATTTATTTATTTATTTATTTCAATACCCTCAGGGCCCGAGGGCATTACAGAGGGGAGTGGGTTACACAACATAATGAAAAAGCGGAAAATTGGTGGTTACATGGATCAGTGAAGGAAACCAACAAGAAATAATGCACATTATAAGAACAAAAAAAAAACAGGTATTAAATATCTACAAAGCTTCACAGGTCTACTGAAAAAAAATGGAAATACTATATTACTGAAAAAAATTCTTCGACAATTCTTCGACAAAAATTTGACAATCTAATTTAGCAAGTAATCTATTTATATTTTGTGCGCGCAATACTCACGCCGGGGGCGCAAACGAGCACAATAGACACTGCCAATGCATAACCCTGTGTCTAATCTGCGTTGTCGTGTCGAAGACGATGTGTAATGCTAATAGGTTGAATATTCATGCTGCCACCTTCTCTACATAATTTTAGGTTTGATATTTGTCAGCTCTCTTATTACAAGGTCAGTATCCATGGTGCACATATTCGAGACATTGCTTGTTGAAGAAAACTTTTTGTGGTCGAGGCAGGCGACTGAAATATTTGTCGTTGGTACTAAAGCAAAAAAAAAAAAAGGTGGGTAGGTGAGTGTGGATACATTCACTGACAGGGGAAGTAGAGCCATTTATACGAAGCGCCTGGTTCTAAAGTGTCTTATTTAAGGCATATTTTTATTTCTTGTTCAGCCTGCCCACCTGCCCAAGCTGGCCCACCTAACCTTTGAGCACAATTTCCGCCCTTCTGGGTGGTAACTCTATCTTTCAACTTTCTTTCATGCGTATTCATTTTGCTGCCCTTTTTATTTCTTCTTCGTGGATCGATCGAAAGGCGCGACCACTAACCTATTCTGCCTCCCCCTTTTCTCTCTTTCTCCTCTTACCTTTCCCGCCTCGGTGGCTGTTTCCGGCCCGCTAAAGTGTTCGTCGGCGCCTTCTAGAGCAAAATTTGGCGGCCGAGTGGTTGCTGAAGCCAGTCGACCCACCCCCCTTGTTACGCTCCTTCTCACGTTCAACCCCCCCCCCCCCCCTTATTTTTTACTTTCATCCCAAACTTTCATCGCACCGACTCTCCCACCTGCTTTTTCCCACTCGTTATTACGTTCCCGACTCTCTTCCCGTCCTATGGTCTTGAAACACTCCCCCTTCATCACACTGGTCTTGTTCCCGTCATGAGTCAGCATTTATCTAATCTTCCTTTCTATTCCTCCGCCCCTGCATTTCCTCTGACTATCCAAGGTGGAGAGCGGGAAAGCGGTTCTCATCCTCCCCGTCTGTAACGAACTTTTCCGCTTCCTTCCTCAACCGTACTCTCCGAGTTATGCTCGTTAGAGCGGAAGAGAGGAAGTCGAGGACTGCTGGTGTCTCAGACACCTTTCTCGGTTTGTGACCGATAGTGTCTTCCCGAAAGAACGGAGAGGACCCGATACTCCCCGGTTAAGTTATGGATTGAGGTCACGACGTTCCCTTAATCGCAGACGCTGTACCTGGATGAGAGGTCGGTGGCCCCCCACGGAGCTATACACGGGATGCGATTAAGGGAGGTACGCATTAATTTCAGTAAACGTCAGCGTCGCGTGTGGACTAGGTGCCGTTTCAGGTAACCGGCGGAAAACGAGGAAAAGTGGGCGAAAAAGTTGAAGATAGGTGCACGAAATACTGAATCAAGTTTCATAAGTTTGTGTAACTCGTCTCAGTGTTTCAAAATCTGTAGCGTGGTCGTTTATTTGCGGGAATGTTGCGGTGGAACACTACGGAAACAGAAAGGATAAAACGAAAGTTCAGATACTTTACTAAACGACCAAGACAAAAACTGCGAAATATGTAACGCCTTGTGTATAGTATGTCTATAACGACTTTTAGTGCCCCCTTTATACAGAGGTGCCCCAATGCAGAGTTATCTGGAGTGCATGTGGAACGTAATTCAGTTCCGGCTTCTGTGTCTGAGCGAGCCGCGCGACCGAATGCCGTTAAATATGATTTTCATCAACATAAAAAAAAGTGTGTGATTCTTCAGTGAACAATATAAAGCCAGAAAGATAGAGAGAGAGAAAGTATTAGTTGAAAACTCGAATGGTTAGCCATTTTTGTGCCTGCTATATGCGCTTCTAGCACTCACGCATATAAGTGGCAGGTTTTTTATAACATGGCATCATTTCATGGGCACGCAACACCGTCTACATTACTCATAACAATGACAAGAATCAACGCTTCGACCCCTGTGTCGTAATTTAAGTAGCCCATCGAGTGTGATACAATATCGGCATGTTCATCTTTAGATGCAAAAATTAACATCTATATACAAAATTGTGCCTAGCTTCGATTCTTGGCAGCAATAAAATTTATATAGTTTTCATATTCACCGTGGATAAGACAAGTTCTTGTTAACGCAAAATTTGGCCAGGAATGCTCGCGCTGCATCTCTGTAACAATTTATCGTGAGAAAAATTCAGCAGCTATGCAGTATGCGTCCAGAGTTTAATAGTTACAACTACGTCGCAAAGTATACTACACCAGATGACATATTTTAGGCTGATTCTGGTTATGAAATTTGCGAAGTAAGTATCTTCGTTTGTCATGTAAAAAAGTACGCGCTCTAACACTCTCTACAGGTGGTTCAACCAGCGAAGCTGAAACGTGCGGCTACGGCTAGTTGCAGACGTCGCAGCCGAATCCAAAAAGCCACTCTAGAAACTGCCGCAAAAGCGGGCGCCAGCCTTGGTGAACGTGCTACCATCATTTCCACGTTGACGATGCTCTGCCTGCAACGCTGCTTTCTTGGCTCGCCTTTGTCGCTTGCATTTTGCTCGGAAGGCTGCGAGAGCCTCGGTGCGTAGCTGCTGCTTGATCTTCGGCACCCGGACCTGTTGTTGGGCCCGGACAGACTCGTCGGCCCGACGAACTAAGAATTCTCGCACGCATCAGCTGTTGGCGCTCTTCCTAGAAAGTTATCTGCTGTTTGGATGTTTGTACGATCCGCACCCTCTTCATGCGGGAGTTGTGGGTTGAAACTGCTGCGCGCGGGTTCGGTGGCACGGCTGTGGAAGGATGAACGACGTCACTGATGGCGCTCGCAATGGCGAGTGCACGCTTGGGTGAGACTTCTTTTTGGGCGAGTAGGTGCCTTGGTTGGTGCTTACATTGCTGAAGTACAGTTGACTGTGGCACAAAATACTTTTCGAGAAAAAGAGGGGAGCAGAAGAGAAGAAGGAAGGAAAATAGAGGGAAAAGAAAGGCCAGGAGGTTAACCAGCCTATAGGCAGCCGGTTTGCTACCCTGCGCATGGGGGAGGGATGGGGGAGATGAAAGAGAGCAGAGAGGGAAGATAGAAACAGCACATTTGGCAGCACATGCGCGCACACTCAGTCATAGTCCAGTCTTGTCTGTCGCGGTGTGTGACATTGCTGTTACAGTCGCTTGTTCAAGTTGGTGTCGCGTAGGAATTTCAACAGAGCTTTCGTCGCCTTCTCTTGCAGTGTCTTCTCTCGGGCACTTGACAGAATAGTGTCCACAGATATTTGGCTGTTGTCGATGCAGGCAAAAGCAGACGCCAGTGACTGTCTCTGGATTTCATACAATGGACAGTCACACAGGATGTGGTGTAGCGTCTCTTCGCAATGACAGGCATCGCAGAGAGCGTTCTCGGCCATTCCTATGACAAAGGAGTAAGATTTTGTAAATGCCACTCCTAGCCATACGCGATGAAGTAGGGTGGCTTCTCTTCGGTCGAGTCCAGTGGGCATGCGGAGATCCATCAAATAGGACAGGTGGTGTTGACGATTCGTATCGATGCTTGGTGGGCACCATAGTGAAAACGTGATTTCACGCGCAAGTCGTCGAAGATTACTGGCAGCATCAGTCCTCGAAAGTGGTATGGCTTCTTTTCGTGTTCCTTCAAGGGCTGCCCGCGCGGCAGTATCGGCATGTTCGTTTCCTATGATGCCGCAATGACTTGGCAGCCATTGAAGCGTCACATGATGCCCTTTCTCGAGTAAAGTGTGGAGAAGGCATCGAATTTCGAAAACAAACTGTTCGTACGGGCCGCGACGCAGTGCTGAGAGCACAGATTGTAGGGCAGCCCTTGAGTCGCTGAAAATCGACCATTGTTGCGGTGGTTCCCGATTGACCACACAAAGTGCAGCGCGCAAAGCAGCTAGTTCCGCTGCTGTAGATGCCGTGGAGGGGTCAGTCCTAAAGCTGATGGTAACACCTCTTGCTGGGATAACTACTGCCCCTGACGAACACTGGTGGTTCGTGGAACCATCGGTGTATACATGTATGCTGTCTGAATATTTCTCGTGCAAAAGAAGAAGAGACAGTTGTTTCAGCACGGGTGACGAAAACTCAGATTTCCTCCGGATCCCTGGTACACTAAGATGCACTGTGGGTCGAATAAGACACCAAGGTGGTATGGATGGTTTAGATGCATAAGTGAAGCCCGAGGGAAGTTTGTCGTTGTATTTCACGATAATTTTGGCGAACGATGCTTGGCGCCTCTCTGAAGGCAACAGTGCAAGGCGATGGCCGGGGGCACGTGCGAAGTGTCGGATGTGCGTTCTCAGGACTTCTACAACAATGTGAGTTTGTATCGGATAGCCACCAGCAATTGCAATTGTTGCTTCTGTTGACGTACATCTGGGCAGACCGAGGCACACTCTCAGCGCTTGGGCTTGTACTGCCTGTAAAACACGAACATTGGTCTTGCAGGTATTGCTAAGCACAGGCAAGCTATATCTGAGGAAACCGAGAAACAGGGCCCTGTAGAGCTCCATCATTGCGTCTACTGACATCCCCCACGTCTTTCCTGCCAGGAACTTGAACAGTTGAGAAACAGCGGTCAGGCGCTTCTTCATATAGGTCACGGGCCAAAACCACCACATGATTATGAGAGGCACCGTAGTGGAGGACTACGGAAATGTTTACGACCCGGGGTTCTTTAACGTGCACCCCAATCTGAGCACATGGGCCTGGAGCGTTTTCACTTTCATCGAAAATACAGCCGCCGCAGCCGAAATTCAATCCCGTGACCTGCGGGTCAGCAGCCGAGTACCTTAGCCACTAGACCACCGTGGCGGGGTAAGAAAGTGAAGTCAGCGTTTTGCTTTCTTCTCTTCTGCTCTCTTATTTTTCACACAATGTACTTTGCACCACAGTCAAGTGTACCTCAGCAAAGGAAGCGACGTAGAGACGAGGTAACTAACGGAGTAGCCAATGGAGGCCATTATCGTTGCTCGTGGCGAACGGTTTTTCGTATCGCTGACCATATACAACTTTCGTTGCAGCACAACCCAAACATACTTGGTAGTGGTACCGGCTTATCAAGAAAACGTGAGTGTAAATTGCGCGTCGAATTGTTTGGTGATCATAATGTTCTATATTATGTCTTTTTTAATCGGTTTAAATGTAAACCAAAAACCGGTAATCAGTGTACTCGTATCTTTCTGATATCAGATTACTTGCTGTGAAAGCTATTTTGTTTTTTGCTGTGCGTGGATAAGCCCAGCTATTATACGTTCACCAACCTATAGAAGCCGCTCGATGAACTTTGAGTACATATGTTCTGGCGATACACTACTTCAAGGGAACAGCAAGTGAAGAGTGAAACCTGGCCTAATTGTGATCAATATTTCAACCTGCATACTTTTTTTTATTGGATCCGCCCTACGTGGCAACCGATAAAGAGGAGAGTCGTTAGGACGGCGTAAAGTTGATAAAAAATGATTGCCAATGATCTAGGTTACTCCACAGGACTTAAGTTCACCTATCATTATGTGCTAACGCACTGAGTTCTGTGCGAAACCATGAACAAGCACTGGACACTCGTGCATAAGTTTGCGAGAAATGCAATCGCAAAAAAAGAAAAAAAAAGAAGAAAATGACAAAGGAATGCTCAGGGGTCAGGCGTACCCTAGCAACGAAATTCCTGCACTCTTCCCGCTTCATACCGCTGAGTAGTTATAGGTGCTTTTGCGTTATAAAAACACAAACAAAACACTAATCACAAAAGACTGATCGAATGCTGTAATTTTCTCAAGGACTTTCCCCGACAGCGTTGTTCCAGCGTAAGGTTGTAGCTGAGTGAACGAACGACGACCCACTAATTAGAGCCGTTAGTCTGCTGTTGACTTTTCTCATTAGCCTTCGGAACTAATTTTCTTGGCCCGGCTTTAAAAGGACGGGTCGCCGAAAGTTGTCGACGTCGTTCGGCTCACTCTTGCGTCGAGCGAACCGAAACAGCGAGTTGTAGACTCTTCTGCATTTGAAAAAAAAGAAATTGAAAAAGGGAGGTTGCATGCGTGGTCAATATTGCTGGGACGCCGGGGGCGCTAGTGACGCGCCCTGGCGAATTTATGGACGTTACAGAGTGTATGTGCGTATGTCTGACGCTTACGTTGATAGCGTGTCCATGCAGAGATTTTCCTCAAAAAAGAATGCTGAAGGACGAAGTGTACCGATAATGTGCGTGTGAGCTGATGTTGGTGGTTTCTTCAGCTTAAAAATTATGGTTAACGTACGGATTTGCCTAAAATCTCCGTCGTCCTGGTTACAAACGCTTTAAAGTAACCCTGGAAGCATTTTTTCTGTAAGTACAAATGTTTAGAAGTGTTATGTATGCACAAAAATTTGTTGACTTTAGCACTTAGCAAATAACAGTTTAATTCTTAATTTTGTGTTACTAAGCATAGAATTTGCCTCTTCCTCTTTCTTATTATCATTATCATAGTAATCATCATTTCGCAGTTCACATAATTTTGTGACCCCTGCAGGATGAATGCCTGTCTTAACTATTTTCAATTAGCTCCATCTCACACTTCTTGGTTTCAAATTACGCCAGCGGACTTTTTTTATTCGATCACAGCACCAGAATGATGGGTTGGCAGAGTAGTCACATAGTCACATAGAGTGGCGCTCGCTCAAGCTGTAAGCCGCGCAGAGTTTACGAGCAAACTGGAGCGCTTTCCCACTCATGGATGCGGAATGTTGCAAAATCTCTATCTGTGCCTTTATTCGAGAATCGCAGAGGTGCGCCTTTGTGGCCAGCGCGTACGTATCAATCTCGCTAGTAAACTCAAGAAGCGAATGCTTAGCAACAATTTTAGGGTCCATCGTCTTGTATTCAATGAAACAAAACAAGAATCAGAGCAAGGAGCATTTGAAGTACATGAATTCGAGTCCGGGGTGCTTTACAAGAACAGCCGACATATTTCAACAGTGCGACGCGACTGGTGTGGCCGTAAAGGAAGGAGGCCCCAAGCGAAACAATTTATTCGCAGCGTGGCACACTCGTGTGGTATGCACTTTAGCCTCGTGCTTTGGAGAGAACGTGCGGGTGTGGTCAGATATTGCGGCGAACTTCATCTCGGACGAAATCTGTAGGCACGTTTCTCAATACGAACCTTTCAAGAGAAAAAAAAGTGTCACCGTTACCGTGGCCACGCATATTGAAGGTGGTTTCGTAAGGTGACATGCCAACGTTTTTTTTTCTTTTTAACGGTGGTGCAGGCATGCGTTTCTTCTATGTGTTTTGCGCAATGACTGTCCAGTACAAAGGTGTTCTCGGTCACCACGTGGTGGTTGCTGCAGCAACAATCCCCCGCATTTGAGCACGTCCTTTGTTCTGCAAAGGGCTGGCAACGCTATTGCACAATCAGGCAAAAAACACAAAAAAGACTTTGGTTTCTGACGAAGGTATGTCCGAGCTAGTTGTGGTACGCTGACATTAAAAGAATGGCAAAGTGCACACAGACAAAGGTGACGAGAGAAAGGAGGACACAGACAGTGCTACTTCCAGCTGGCATTTATTAAAATTGAAAAAAAAGCTACCATATCTATACTTCTTTACTCACGACATAGGCCACAGCGCCTGCAGCGTCAAAGATCAGAGGATATTAGGAATTTGCTTGCTCTACACAATCAGCATTTTTAGAAACATTCAAACGAAATATATGACATTACTTTTCTCAGAGTGTTCCTACATTTTTACAATGAAGAAAAGCGACAACGCCTGTATGCCATAGCGGCTGTACTTATTCTCAACTTCGTCTTCCTCCCCTTTGCACTCCTTGCCTGTGCCCGAGCCAAGTGACACTCTTCGTCATTACATTCGGCCACGCTGCGAAAGGTGCGATTCTGAAAGAAAAACAGATTACGCACTTCACTTGTCTCTAAGGACACAAAGCTTCATCTGTGACATGTGTACGGCAAAGTTATTGCGCCACCTTTTGTCTGCGTGCGAGCCAGCATCTGAGGACCGCACTGGCCAAAAGTTCTTGCCCAGTTGTGTAGTAATTTTAAATGGCCTTTAGAACTTCATCATAATGAAATGGATGAAATTCTTTACATTTAGTGCTCATCTGTGTCCCTTCTGTCCTGCGTCTTCGTCGTTCTCGCGCTGTAACCAAAAATGCCTACGTACTAACTAGATCAACTTTCAATACTGTTGACATTCCTTTGGTTAAGAAATGAAACCTTTAGGCTTGATAAATTTCTCAATAGCACAAGAGATAGGAAAGCTGATTGTCGCTCGAGCAAGGGGCCATCAAAGGGTAAAGTGACTAAGTTGTAATGCGTGCCAAAAATGAATGCAGATTAAGAGGTACCTTCAAAAGCGAACGCGAAAGGATGAAACGTGCACCTTAGTATTGAGGAGTACGAGGAGTAAACACTTATTTAAACCACTAGTTAAGTTGTCCTTCCAAATGCAGACGTCGAAGTTTTGCCTCTTTGCCCGGCTCGCGGGCTTACTGTGACGCCATAAAAGGTTTTTAAAAAGTGAACTCTGTCTAAATGGCAACGAGCACGAATGTCTCTTTCTTTTTAAAAAAAACTAAGCTCTTTCATTTTAGAGCAAAGCAGCTTCGTGCGTTGACAAAACTGAACACAAGCTGTACTATACAAAATGGTGCGAAAATTTCGAGGACAGATTGGTCTTTGCAACTTGTGGAAAGCCAGCTAGGTCTAGAAAAGATGAGCAACCGCAAGTTCGATAGTGTAATGGTATAATGCTGCCTGAATTTGTGTTTTATGCGCGTTTCACAAGCGATCGTTGACTCATCCGGCGCTTTGGCTCACCACGTCCACAAGTGACCGGTAACTTATCTACAATGTCGCATGTCACATAGAATCCACTTGTTTCTTTCGGCGCTTATGTTAGACCACTCACTGCTCGCGTTTCGACGCTTGCACACACCACCAAGCTTGTGTGTGTGTTGGAAGAAGGGAGCTTACTGTAAAATATACGCATTCTGAAGACTTCCCAATCCTATGCACATCTGGTGCAGTTTAATCCTAATCAAAAGACAATAACCGGGTCCCGCGCAACGGTTTGGAGTCCTCCAGGCTGAGTAATCTTCACCCCAGGGCGACGCGTCACAGCCCCGAAGCCCGCAATAGGCGTCAACCCGACGCGACGGCTGTATCGAAGGAGTACGTAACCACCAGTGGCATATACCCGAAATAGCGGTTCTTACGATTTTGACCTCCAAGGTGGTTCCGGTGAGAGATTTCTTCTGTGCGTTGTTGAACAATAAAAGATAGTGCTCAATGCACATGTTAATGGCTGCTAAGTGGGAATGAGAGACAGGAGCATTCGGCCTTTAGGTAACGCGCACGCGGTGATCCCCAATAGCAGCTATTGGCATGTACATTGAGCACGATCTGACAAGAAAGGGTTGCTACGTTATACTCGCTGGGTGTAACCTCCTTGGTTTTAGAAAGGTTTAGCGAGCGCTGGGCTGCATATCCATGAATACAGTGAACTAGTATATACCATGTACTCGAGGTGGTTAAAGGTGGGAAGTCAACCCGAAGCGCAAGCCGTAAGAAAGTGTGCATGTGCCACCTCCCGTTTAGTCCTTGAAATGTCCGCTGAATGGCGGTGCTTCTATATAGAGAATACATGATGAAAAAATGCCAGATGGTGGTATTTGGAGTGCTGAATAGATGGACGAACGGACACACAGACCGATGCATAGATGGACGCATGAACGGACGCAGGCGCGGATGCATGGACGTAACGCAGGGACGGACGCACGAACAGACGCACGCACGGACGGGTGGATAGACGCATGGACGGTTACATAGACGTATGCAGGAACGGACGGAAGCAAGACCGAATGGACGGACGAATTCTTCGCCCCACTCCCCATCATTCACTCCGTGGATATGCTGCCATTTTTTTTTACTAACACTCGTCGGGTTGATGCTACCAATGTTGGGCATTTCTTAACTCTCACGCGTTTAAATTGCCCATGTGTAATCTCGTCATTCCTGGGTAGATATTATAGGTGTCAATTCTCTGTGGCACATGGGCGCATACCAGCGGCACATACCCGCCCGTGGGTATGTGCCACCGTCTGGCGGGAGGCGTTTGACGGCGTACGCGACGGGATTTTGACATTATTCTTATCTTTACCGGTGCGTCATATTTGTCAAATTATCCTATCCTCCCATACTAATTTTGGTTCA
>NC_051169.1:59632080-60022080 GCF_013339725.1 Rhipicephalus microplus | reverse complement strand
TGTCTGTTATGAAGTGGTCAATGACACATCCGTTTGTCGTCGTTGGCACGAGATCTTTGGAGGCTCTGCATACATACAAGATGTATTTTGTGTATTGTGTGCACCAGGCCTGGTTGTGTTTTGAAATGCCCACATTAATGTCGCCAGCAATGAGGGGCGGCATGTTCCTCTCGGGAGAATCATTGCTGGTAGGAATCCCTGTGGTTGTGACGTAATTTTCAAGAAGCGTACGTAAGACTGTTTTCACTGATTCTTTTGATGGACTGGGGCTCGAGTAAATGACGGTAAGTGCGATGATTGCTGTCATTGTATTGATGTGCAGAATGCAGACATGGCCGATTCGGGTGATTGAGTCTGTGTCTTCGGCGTGTGGAGGTTGGCGCAGTGTGATTGATGCCAGTAATGTTGCATTTGCAAATCTCTGTATTGCGCTATGTAATCACGCCGGCGTATCTGCAGCAAGGGCGCTTGCTGTGGCCAACGCACTCGAATCCTGCGACCTAAATGGGATCATCACTCCAGCTTTCAGAGAGGACCAGCCCGCCAGTTTGTTGCATTCCAGTGTCTTCTTCAAGGTCTTGAACGAGTGAGTGCTTGGTCTGTATGTTGAGAATGGCGAGCGTCCAGGTTTTTTTTTGTCATTGTCATTGTGGTGGGGCACAAAAACGTAAGCGTGGTTCAGAACTGTACCAATAGCGTTGTTTATAGTCGGGTAAGTTCATCGGCAAGTCGCCTGTCGATGAAGCCACAACCGCATACCATTGGCACATATCCGGTCGCAGCCATGTGCCGCTGGTCTGGCGGAAAGAGTTTGAGGCCGTACGCGACGGCATTCTGACATTTTTATGTAATGACCCGCAAATAATATTCGTCAAATCATCTTGCACTCGGATACTAATTTTGGTTAACCTCAAGATGATTGGGTGCTTTCGAGAGCATCCAGACGTTGACGGATAGCTAGATAGACGGATGGATAGATGGATAGATAGATAGATACCAAAATGTTGGCAGTACGCAAAAAAATGCTTCGCGTTTGATACGTAGACAGAGAGCGAAAGATGGAAAAAGTAATAGGCAGACACAAACGAACAGAAGTAGAGAAAAAGAGAGAAAGAGGAAAAGAAAGAGAGGAAGAAACAGAAAAAGAGAGACAATCAATAGTTTTGTGCCTGCTTCATTCGTACGTAAAGTGTAGATTGTCCAATCTTATAGGGCCTTGATGACTGAATAACTTTTTTTATTTCATCAAAATGTAACTTTCTTTTCTCTATTATATTAATTGCTGGTTTAATGGCCAATCTCCCGTAGTGAGTACGCGTCAAAACCCAGGTTAAAGCAAGCAAGCAAGCTAGCTGTAGTGTCCATCTAGATCAACATTTTAGTCAGGCTTGCCCCCCCCCCCCCCCACTGGAAAGCTGTATTTATTAATTATTTCTATCTGTTTATTTTACTAATTATATTCGTAGCACCTCCATAAGCACCGCTCTCGATAGATCAGACTTCCTCTGAAATCGGGCTTATCCAGCAGAGTGGGTGAACAGAGCGCGGTTTATATTGTCCTGATTTGGTTCAGCCATCGGTAGGATTCGACTTTAACTGCAACTGCAATAAAATCTCGTCAGTCCGAACTCAGGTATTTTGAACTTACAGCTAATTCAAACAGACGCCCGGTCTCGGCACATCTCTGTATATTTAAAAGAAAAATTCCCGATAATTCAAACGCATTGGTATCCATGAGGGAATGAATTCCAACTGAGGGCCCCCAGTTTTTGTCGCTCCACGCAGAAGTCGGAGTAATCACAATACGCTGCAAAAGACTAAACCACACTAAATTTACTAGTGCTGCAAAACAACAAAACAGTAACCAGGAAATGAGATTAGTTATAAAGTTTTCATTGTCCCCCTCAAGTTCAAATTAATGAGCTTCCACCGTACTTGCTTAGTTCTCAAATTACATACTTGTACTTGCAGTACAAGTATTACAAATACAAGGCAGATTTTAGCAATGTTAACGAATGATTCAGTGGTTTGATCTCTCGATATCTTTGCCTGGAGTAGTAGCCTACCGACCTTCTGATAAACTTAAATTAGGGGGGGCATAAAGCCCTGTATTCAGAAACGCTACTTGACTTGAACTTGCCGCCAACTTCAATGCAGCACAAACATGTTTAGAACGCGCTCTCTATAGGCGGTGCCAAGGCATCACAAACGCACAGACGCGTTTCAAGCGAGCTGCATTGAAGGCGGTTTCAAGTCAATTTCAAGTCAAGGAGCGCTTATGAGTACGGGGTTAGTGTTGGATTGCATCAAGTGCGAACAATTGTTTCGCAAAGCTGCGTTTGAATGTTTACTGTGAAGCCTTGGCTGCTATCCGAAGGATTAAAACTTCACCTTGCAATGCTTCTTTTCCCTCCTTTAGAATCTCCGCAACACCGGTTTGCAGGATAATTCCAGAGATACGGAAAACAACTGACATGGCTTCTCCGCTTAGCAGTTTGCATAATATAGGGTTCTTTTGTCCTTACAAAGAAAAGCAACAACGGCAAGACATTTATACTTCTCTATGCGAACATCCGTAAACTCAACCGTTTACATTTGTTAGTGATATGGTGTTCCCTGCCGTGCCCTTATTTTTTTCATCCTGTCTGCGTGCTGCCAGAATTTAACGTGTTCGCTGTGCCAGAGACTTTTTCATTTATTAAAGTCTATTCGTAACGCACCGGGGCTTTCCTGGGGCATGAATTTTAAAGACGTTCGTTGCTAGTCCCAATACTGTACTCCTCTACGCGCACTATGTTACCACGAGTTGCTATATGCAAGACATTTTCCAGAGCTTTGGTGAGACATGCACTTTCATGCCTCGGGAAGGCCAGATAAACCTAAGAAAAAGAACCCACTGTCTGTGGACGGCGCTACTCGGTTAGCGAGTGGCGGACGTCAGTAAGTTAACATATATGCTTGCGTGTCACGTCTGTGGAAATGCCTCCCAGCATGACTTTATTTCCGTACCATGTTTTTGTTCGCGTTCTTTTTTCTTCGTGTCTCACTGTTATTGCTTGTGGCGCTTGCGCGCTGTTGTCTGCGTATAGGGACGTCTGTGGCGAACACCGCATGGGGATGAATTGGCAGACCTTATGCTGATCTCGTCTCGGCCTCTTGTGCTTGTCCGGCATGGTTCACTGTTAGTAACCTGCAAGTACGCGCCTAGGCGGGGAAGTGTGTGCAAGTAATGTATATACACGTAAAATAAAGAAGGGGAACTCTAAAGGGGAGCTATAAACATACAAGGTAGTCATAAATTGACAAAAGAGTTTATTTGGACAGGTGCCAGATGTGAGCGACAGTTTCCGCACGTTCGCACAGATGGACTGAATGCTGACTGAGCGGGTGGAAAAATTTGATTGCCACGCTAACGCAGGCAAAGCGTCTGTGGTAGTTGTATATGTAAAAGCTGTCGCTGTGGCCGCCACAGCCTTGATTTGTGGACGGCATGTGCAAATATGTACACGTGCCCTACCTGCATGCTAACGCGCGGATGTCCAGAGTGGGATTTTGTGGCCCGTTTTTAGTCGTGGTCGTGTTCAAGAGCGGTTTACTTTTCGGAGTAACAAATGGTAGTACTGACTGGAATAGTGGCGACCTGTCAAGTGATATGGGTCAAGTTACATTAGAATAAGACGTCTGTGGATTGTTTCTTTCATTTGTTAAACATTCAGAATATGTATTAGTATGGATTATATGTGTTTATTTACACCCCGCTGCGGTGGTCTAGTGGCTAAGGTACTCGGCTGCTGACCCGCAGGTCGCGGGCTCAAACCGGCTGCGGCTGCTGCATTTCCGATGGAGGCGGAAATGTTGTAGGCCCACGTTCTCAGATTTGGGTGCACGTTAAAGAACGCCAGGTGGTCGAAATTTCCGGAGCCCTCCGCTACGGCATCTCTCATAATCATATGGCGGTTTTGGGACGTTAAACCCCACATAGCAATCAATCAATCAATCAATCGATCAATCAATCAATCAATCAATCGATCAATGGGTTTATTTACAATGCGGCAGGCAAAAGACAAGGAACGGTCAGTCGCGGCCAATCAGCCAAACCTCTCGAACCCGTTCATCTTCTTCTTCCTTCTTTGTCCGTACTCTTCTAGCACCGTGTTACAGTTATACCGGGGTTAGACGAAATTCTCCTAGCTAGTCAGAGGGCTTGCTGAGTCACGGTCGAGCTAGAGGAGTGGCACGTGCGCACTTTTTCGCGCGTGCCGCACTTCTAGCCCGGCCGCGGCTGAGCGCAGGGCTTCAGGCGTACGAAATGAAGGAGTTTTGTCTTGCGTGAGGGGCAGTTGCCAGCTGTTACACTTGTGATGACGTCGGTGACGGCTGTCAAAGTTTTGATGAGGACGAATAGGCCGGTGTATTTTGAAAGAAGCTTTTGGCGCAAAGTCCTTGCTTTCGCACTGGTGTCCACAGCTACACGAGATCAATAGTTGCAAAGGTGACTGAAAGATGTCTAGTGTGCCCCTTTTGAAGGACACAGTGACGCTGTATAAGCACAGGGATGAGCGCACCGGAGTTATCGGCGAGGCCGCACATATGGCACGCGTACAGGTGTCATGCATTAGCAAGCCCTCCGTGTCTCTCTGTCCGAAAAGGAACTAAGGTTCATCGAAGGTTTCGGTGCACGCAAGTAGCTATAGTACTCTTACTTTTATTTTTCTGTTTCGTTTTCCTATAGTTTTTTGCATTTTTCTTTGCTTTTGTGTTTTTTCCCTTACTCATGCATTGCTCCTTCTGTCACATGGTTTTTGTCAGATGGTTTACGTCTCCTCTATATGTTTTCACGCTCAGCGCAGTGAACTCAGGTGGAAGTTAGCGCTCGTCTCCTTGCTGTCTCTTTGTCGTTCTTCTGTTCTCGCGCTATAAATATCGTCATGTCATACCAACTAGCCCAAACTGACACACCTATAATGTAGCAGTTATAATTTGCCCCCGCCCCGCCACGGTGGTCTAGTGGCTAAGGTACTCGGCTGCTGACCCGCAGGTCGCGGGTTCGAATCCCGGCTGTGGCGGCTGCATTTCCGATGGAGGCGGAAATGTTGTAGGCCTGTGTACTCAGATTTGGGTGCACATTAAAGAACCCCAGGTGGTCAAAATTTCTGGAGCTCTCCACTACGGCGTCTCTCATAATCAAATGGTGGATTTGGGACGTTAAACCCCACATATCAATCAATCAATTTGCCCCCAACATTTATACAAATATAGCATTTATTGAAGGTAGCTTCCACTTCATTTCAAACAAAAAAAAAAAGTGCTTCAAACATGCCTAGTTTCCATATTTAAAGACATATCAGGTAGGTTGAGCTGAATGCTCAATGTTCTGAATAATGTGTAGTATATGCTGTTCAAGCTATTATTTCGAAACTACTCGACAAAGTTCGCTTCGAATTTCCTTTAGAACTCAAGCTTACTATAAGGCCATCGCTCGTGGTGACAGCAGCACTACACCGTTGTTTTTCTCTCAAGCACTTGTAATGTTGCACTTACTTCGGGATTTATAAACATTCAGACATTCTGTTTTGATGAATAAAACTGATGCAAAATGGATGTTTTGGTTTAAAGTAAGAATATTATTGTGTACATATCATATCGGAGCAAAAGCTGACACTAAACGTGCGTGTCAAATAACTCAGAATAATTGATGATAATAAGGTAAATGAAAGAGTGGATGTCTTTCTATTGAGAAGCTTAGGGTACCGTGATGAGTGTGCCTCCTCTCGCATCGAAGCACGATTGAGTGACTTAGGGTACCTGGAATTGTTTCCGGTGTCCTGGGGAACACACCTGGTCACACACATGCCGCGGTACGCGAACTACTTCCAGATACGCAAATCGAAAACTATGGCTGCCTTTGTTTTTAAGGCCCTGGCATGTATGAACAGTACAGGTATACTAGCATCGGAATAATGGTACAGTGTCTGGAATTCAGTTTCCGCATTGACGCGCCCAGAGTGGAGATTGTGGCCTGGCTTACTCTCCCTTCAACTTTTTCTTGCTCGATCACCTCCTTCGTTGTGGTTGCTGGCTTGCTGAGCTTTCTGAGTTCGCGCCTTTATAAATTGCGCTTCCCTTCAAGGCCGGGCAAAACGCGCCTGAGAGTAAAACAGTAAATGATAAATGGTGGTCTGTGGGGAGTTCAATTACACGGTTAAATAATCAGAGGAGTGCTATGTTACGGCCATTAATTTTCTCCACTAGCGCGCGAGATGTATTCTGTTACCTACGCACAAGTTTTTTTTTTAATTTTCCAGTTTTTGCTGCAGTCCTTCATTACGATCACTCGTCTTGTGTAGCATCACGCGTGTGGTACAGGCACTGTTGTGGAAAAGCTTGGGTGGGATGGTGGTACAGTGGCTGTGGTGGTCGGATACTGAATTCAAATTCAAGGGTAATTTTCGGCCACGGCAGTCTCAATTTGTAGAGTACACCTTTTTGTGCACGATAATTTTCATGACAATAATGACAGTCAGACTTGTCTCGTTTTCACGAACTAACCCCTACATCAAAGTGGAAATACTGTGCCGAAGCTAATTACCATTTAAATGATAATTAACAAATGGTAACTAAAATTGATTTCAGTATATTGGCTCTAGAGCATTTGTTTTTATGGAGAGCTTGGAGGCCTTTACGGCACGTTCTCTTTTTATCAACATATTATCATTGAGGTTTAAAGTCCTGAAACCTCCTTATGATTGTGCGAGACGCCCTAACGGAGAGCTCCGGAAATTCCAACCATTTAAGGTTCTTTAACGTGAACCTAAATCTAAGTACGCAGTATTCAATGATTTCGGCCTCCATCTAAAATGCGGGCCCCACGGACGGGATTCGATCTCGCGTCTGTTGAGGGCATGACCTTTTTCAGGGGTTAAGCTCCTTATGTTAGAGGCTTGTCCGTTGGTGTTGGCGTCGGCGTTGTGCTTCGTGGCCACGGCCGACGATGATGATGATGATTGTGCTGATGACGGTGAATCACAAGCGCGTTCCAGGCTACAAATTCTCTTTCTGCCATGACGACACAGCGCATGCAAGACACCCACTCTAGCCGATGACGATGACGATGATGAAGATAATGATGATAATGATCACGGACAACGACTTGCTTGGGCAATAGGTGACGTCACCAAACGATCCCGTCGCTTTGCCCACTTATCATCGTTCACTTCGTAGATATGCCGTGAGGTTTCTTTAGAAATATCGAAAGTTGCACGCGATTCCAAATATTCATCGTCGAATTTCAAGGCCGATATTGAAGCTAACCACACCAGGGGCGCAGGAAGTGGTACCACTCTGCTACGTGAGACCAGGAGTACGCGTGAAGGGGAGGTGACGAAATTAGGTTCGTTATTCTCGTTTTTTGTTCTTAGTATCCACAGTGTCATGATTGCTGACCCTGTTGTTACAAAACTATGTTTTGTTTTTAATTTACCTAATAAGAAAGAGTAAAAAAATTGCTGTCTTTTCAAAAGCTTTGTCATTTTCGAGAAAACAAAGGCCGGCTAAGCGTTTCCCAAATTTAGCAAGTGGATCTGTAAGGCCTTTTATAACGAACAGACAAATTTGATTAATTCTATAAATAGATGATGTTATAGAAAAATAGAAAACACGAAACCGTGTTCACTCACACGCCCTATTTTTTTTCTACCCGCTGCACCCAAAGAACTACAGATCCGTTCTTTCATTGCAGTGGATCGACGATAAAGAACTACGAGTCCTCATGAAACGAATATTGGTGACCGTGCCACGTGCCCATATGACGTAACGAGACTCGTCCTCCTCCACTCCCTCGTTCAAGTTGTGTTGATCTTCAGCACGAAGAAGAAGATGAGGAGGTAGAAGTGAGAGAAACGAGGAACAATAAACAGGGTGCGCATCTGCGCCTCTCTACTCGAGCACAGTGGAAACAGTGCATTACGTTAATTAGAAACGCGTCGCCTGTCTCGACGCTCGGGGCTGTTGTCAGTACGACGTCCCGCTAGTCCTTTGTTATCCGGCCTGAGGACGCCCTCGCAATGGCGGCAGTATCCTGTAGCTTGGAGTCCTGATAGTAAGTTCTGTAAGTTCAGAATAAAAAAAAAAAACGGAAAATACATTTGGGGTGTCCTGGCGCAACTTTGTGCCACCGCGAACAGCCAATGGAGTGCTGCTGTCCTATTTCAGCTCTCGGCTTAATTACGAACAACCACCACGTCGACCATGGCGTGCGCGGCAAAATAGGGGGTGCCTCAATGGACGTGTGCTTCAAATATTCGGTAAATGACATAAAATCTTCGAGAACGCTAACTAAGGTATAATACCGTAGTTTATTGGTTATATTGTATGACTTCATTGCTCACTTCTCTTTGCTTACTGCATCATGAAATAACGCACGACTTTCTCTTACTGTAACATCTTTCTTCGGCATGGGAGTCACTCCTGTCAAATACCCTTTTCCCTTTACCCCCGTGAGGAGTAGCAGGCCAGAAACCCGCTTTTAAGGCTGACCTCTCCTCCTTCTTCTCATTTAACACCTTGTTTTTCTTACCTATCTTCTTCAGACAGAGTTGACTAACTGTGTTCAAGAGAGAGAGAGATGTAAACATTTATTGTAGAAAAAAAGGAGAAGAAAACGTTTTGGGACGAAAACATGACGCTGCAACATGCTCAGCGTCCCCAGACTACTGGCCACGACCTTTTGAACTACGAGCAAGCTAACATCAGCTAACATCAGGGGCTGCTTTGGGTCATTATTATTGTTTTTGTTCACACTAAAAAATACCGGAATTCACCTGTTGCACTAGCAATAGATCAATGAAATTCACTGCCATCTAGCATTGCCACTATCAATGATCATCAGTCTTTTTAGTCAGCGCTCAACTCGTTTCTCGAGCGCGATAACACTTTTCAATAGATCCTTTCATTGTATTTTATACTGCCTGTGATCTTTGACTGTGTTGATTTGCGAATTGTTATTGTTTATTTGTGAAATGTGATTGCTTATTTTTAAATGGCATTGTTTCTGTATTACATATATCTGGTTCTCCTTTTCAATTACTGTATGCCTGAGATGAGGTTGTATTTCATTCCTTATAGATACCCCCCCTTCCCATGTATATAATGTCTTCCGAGCCCTTAGGGCATCCAAATAAATAAAACGTTGTTTCTATCTTTGTATCTTTTTATCTTATCATTACACGTTTACAGAAAACCATACTGTCTGAAATGGAAACATGGGAATTGTAGAGTAATGATTCCGTAATATAGCCACAGTTACGTACTGCTTGCTGATTGTCCAATGCGCGGTGCTCTTCACGGGGGATCATTTCAGAGCATGAACATGTTTTGGGTCGTGTTGTAAAGTTCCATGGAAAGTTCGAATTTTCAGGCGGCCTTTTCATGAACTCTGCAATTTAGGGCGCCCATCATTTGCATTGTCGTGGCACTCTGGATAATGAAACTTCAGGCCTGATATATTACAACCCCTATTAACATGAAACTCCACCAACTAGCCCTAAAAGCTGTTCTTCTTCACTGCTAAATTATTGTTCATTGGGGATATGGTGCGTGCGCCACAGCAGATATAGAAATGTTCATCCCAGTGTTGTAGTGGTAAATGATCACACAGAGGATGCAAGGCAAGGTTTGTGCAATAGGAAGGATGAATTATCTTACTCCTACGTGAGTAGTATTGCAAGGAATACCTGAGATAAAGGTACTCTATTAGTCGCAAAACAACATAGCAATGGCAGAACTACACATATAGTGTGTTGCTGTATGCGTGGACTACCTCGCATGTGACCTACCCTTGTAACTAATTGGGCTGCAGTACTCGTTCGCTGTACGTGGTTTGTAAGCTTAGATACAATGACCTATATGCCTGCTTCGTACTCCTGTCTTTATTTCCCTCTATAGATCTCCCATTACTTTGTGGACACTGAGAAACGTAAACGCTGCAGCGCTACACCTTCTGCATTTTTTTTGTGTCATAGTTTGCTGGCTGCGTTCAATATCGGCACGCTAATTCGAAGAGTTTACGACATCGACTTCGTTTTTCGTTTTATGCATGGGAGAACAGAAACTCAGATCGCATGTCAAAACTGAAAAGCGAGAAAATGAAAGTAAACTTTTTTTTGAGTAGATGACATAGAAGAGGAGAGATCGTTATTGTAACGTCCGTGTTTGGAGGAAAACGATCATTGTATACCAGGTTTCCGCACCGCGCAGGGATATGTAGAATAAGATAACGTGAACTTGGAAGCAAAGGGGTCAGGCCGGCATAATGGACGAGGCTATTCATAGGTGAAAAAAAAGTAATCTAAAAAAGTATGGTGGTAATAGAAGGGTGCGGTTGAAGGCCGGTTCGCGTGGAGGCTGGGTCAATGCGCGTGAATAATGGACGGCCGGCCGCAAACGGCAGTTTTTCCCCTTGGGGACAAGGCGTTGGTATCGAACTGATTAGCGGAAGCTGCCTGTGGTCGATGGCTGCCGCCGGGTCATTTCCTTCGCTACTCTCATTGCGCCGTTGATATTCCTCGTCGAAGCTCGGGCGACGTTCAAATTTCATGTCTCCTCGCGAAACTGCGTGATACGGGAGGACGACGCCTGGGACATCCGGGCACCTCGTTTAAAAGTTTCCTGCGAACAAAGAACGCGCGATGAAGTGAATTGAAAATCTCTAGGCACCGTTTTTTCTTGTATTAGCTTGAATTTTTTTTAACTAGATAGTAGAAAAACGATTTATTTGCATTTATTGTTGCTCTTAAAATTTGTGCAAAAAGAGATCGGGTCGTTGATGATAGATATTTATTGGGGTTTCGATACAGTAGAAATGAAGACGAGGAAAAAGGAACATCCCCTTTCTACCCAAAGTAGCAAGTCAGTGATTGCTATACCCCGCGCAAGCTCTCTGCTTTTTAATATCGAGTTTCCTATGTCTCTTTCTATCGCTCTAAGACTAACCTAAACAGCGTGCGAAAGATTCCAACATAAAAAAATAACAATTGCATATGTCTTCAGTGCAAAAGTCACTGTTTATTATGATGCATGAAGCTCCTTCAATCTTTATCATCTCAGTATTTAACGTACAGCTAAATTTAAGTACAGGAGCCTCCAGCATTTTCGCCTCCGTCGAGAATGAGACCACCGCAGCCCCGATTGAACCCGCGAATCGGCGTCATTCTAGCTGAGCACTGCAGCTACTGTACCAACGCGACAGCTTGGATTTCAACCTAAGTGGATCGCGATATTGAAGCTAAAGAAATAGAAAATGCACAGCAAGCAATTCGTCTCGGATGATCGCTGTTATCAAGTTACCATTAGTGTTACTTGGTAACGTTACTCAGTGCAAGTTACCGATAGCTTAAGCAGCTTCGCACTTGGCAATCGCGAACGCTCCCATGCATGCTGGCGTGCCCACTGTGATGATCTAGTGGTTATGTTGCCCGGCTGCCGACCTGAAGGTCGCTTTATCAAATCCCGACCGCAGTGGCCCTTTTTTTTTGACGGAGGCGAATATATTTGATTTATTTATTGATTAACTGATTGATGTGTAGGGTTTAACGTCCCAAAACCGCCATATGATTATGAGAAACGCCGTAGTGGAGGACTCCAGAAATTTCAACCACCTGGGCTTCTTCAACGTGCCCCCAAATCTGAGCACACGGGCCTGCAGCATTTTCGCCTACATCTAAAATGCAGCCACCGCAGCCGGGATTCAATCCCACGACCTGCGGGTGAGCAGCCGAGTACCTTAGCCACTAGACCACCACGGCGGGGTGGAGGCGAATATATTTGAGGTCAGTGCACTTAGATTAAGGTGCATGTTAAAGATGTCCAGGAGATCAACATTTTCGGAGCCCTTCCCTACGGAGTCTTTCATAATCATATCGCGGCCTTCGCACTTCTAAGACCCGAAATTACAATTATCTTCTGGCGGGGCTTGCGCCGAGTGAGAACACGTGTAACAGCCTGGACCAAGGATCGGAACAAGCTTACCTAGCAGAATTGGAAAAGTCTGCATGGAAGGTGGGAAAACTGACACGAATGCAGTACACCCCCCCCCCCCCCTCCTTACGCGAACGACCCGGTTTGAAACGTCATTAAAACCCAAAATTATAATTATTTATTTTATTTTCATCTTTATCGATTTTTCGGTCGTGCACAAGATGATGTTCAGCTCACTACCAACGACGCCGCGACTGACACCAGCACTTCTGCGAAACGAGCTCTTTTATTCTATCGCAATAATGATTGACCCAGTTTCATTTGAAAGATCAATATTTATGCTTTGTTGAGCCAGCCATTTCTCTATCGCGATTGTCCGCGTTGCATGCCGTGCCGCGTGTGAGAGGCAATACTAATAACAAAAAAAGAAGATGTTCCGGTACCTTCTAAAGGAATCGCTGTTGTAAACACAAAAGAATAAGTAAACAAATAGGCATTCGAAAAATTTGTGAGGGTATTTATTGTTCTGATTAACGTGGCTAGCTCCTGTTTTAATAAAAATTCTTCGTTGGTTTTGCTGGTAAGCAAAATAAAAAAAAAACTACAAAATGAAACAGGGCGCACTTTAAAGAAACGGGGCGAGCCTTATCATTATACTGCGAACCCAATCTCGTTATGGCAACCTTTATTATGTCTGCTGTCGGGGAGGAGGTGGAAAAACTTTTAAGACAAAGAAAAATTCACTACTATCCCGACTAAAACAGTAGGTGCTTCATAGAATTTCTCAGCTTAAAAACTCACTTGGCAAAAAGTATTTCGATAACGCAAAAGGCACGAAAAAATCTCGATTCAAAGGAAAGGTCTTCATAAATAGAAACCGTATCTGAAAAGCGGAACGTACCAAAGGTTTCGTAAATGATCCCCCGCCCCCCTCTGATTCTGTGTATGTACGTGTGTGTTCGATGTACTCTTATCAGGATTCTGTAATCAGTTTTTTTTTAGACGAGGCGTACTGGTACACCGGTTGGCTTTGATCGCGGCGTACATTAAGCCGCGTCGCATGCTTCGTTTATTTTAAGGACGTCACTTGCTTATTTCTCATTGCGTGCTCATCTTGTCCGTAGTTTTCTATCGTAGAGGAAATGAGAGAACATTTTTCACTCGCTCTCCAACACTTTCAGTTATTACTTTTTTTTTTGCTGGGCGTATATCGACGTTCTGATCGACAACGCAGGTTCAATGAAGCGTGGCACGGCCATTTGTTTTCTGTTATGTTCGTTTAAACGCTACCCGTTCGTTTGATGCGTTGGCATCCGTGTCGTGCCAAAGAGCCTTTTCAAGCGGCTCTCTTTAACGAATTGTTTTCCAGCGCAAACGCGAAACAAGCCTGAACCTCTGCGTGACGACTCCTGTAGATCTCGTCATTTGAAAGTTACGCTCTTTTCCGCTTCGGTTACCACTCTTGGGCTTTGTTGATCGCGGTTGCCAAGTGCTACTGCAGAAGTGCGAAAGTTTGGTCCCTAAAACGTGACTTGCTCTGAAACACGAGCCTGACACATCGTGTTCGCATGCTGGCGTGCTTATAGAAGTCTGAATCACTACGGGCGTTTGGGTGTGTTGCTTACATTACCCAGTGCTCCAAAAGTTGAACCGAATTGATGCCGGTGCTCTGACAAAGCGTACAGAAAATGATCCACTGCTACGCGTGCTGAAGTGTAGGTCTTGACGGGCGATTGCGTATGTTGCTTGTGTCAGGTAGAGCACTAAAGGTTGACAGTAAGTCATCTTGGAGCTCTGGCAAAACGTGCGAAGTATGGTTCAACGCCAAGTGTTATCTTGCTAGTTACAGGGCAGAAAGTGGAAAAGAGAGAAGAACGAGTTTTTTACACTCAGTGGGTTGTCAGTTTGGTAATGGTGGCTTAAAGTTGCGGCCCCAAGCCCCTGGACTCGGGCAGCATGCTCGTGCTCTTCTCGGGCACATTTATTCGCGTTTCGCAGTTCCCTTTCTATTTAGGGCGCGTGCCGTACAACAGAACTTTTTTAAAACTTAGCGCCACCTGTCGAACAAAAAAGAACACGTCTTTGTTTTCATGTCTTGTTCACCAAAGGACACTCGTTGGCGTACCGTCCAAACGAAATACACGTCCTGCAGGAACACAAGCGGAGTCCGTTTGTGCTGCTGGAAACGCTCATCGGCGTCACTGGGACACACAGCCCGGCACTCACCCGAGTGAACAAGATATGGCGGAAAAGCCGTGTTACCAGACTGAATTTTCTAAAGGGCCTATTGCAGTTCAGGGGTGGCTCTGATGCTTCGGCACGGGTGAGGGCGCCCCTGGTGGTCTCTCCTGTCTCTATATCAAACTTTCGCCGAAACTTCATGACCACTAAAATATTGTACAGTGAATCCCTCATAATGTTTTGCGAATATTTAAGCTACATGAGCGATTTGGTGTTTCGCTCCACTCACGCAAAGATGTAGTGCATGGCAATTGCCTGCAGTAGTAATTCTGGTCTCCAAAATTCCACGTGTGTTGCCATGTGGCTTCGTTTAAATGGTCTGAAAGAGCTGAGAACTGTTATGAGATAGTATGGTACTACAAAGTACGCTGAATCGTTCATCAGTTTTTTTCGAAACTTAAGCTAGCTGTACCCTTAAATGTTTTGCTTCATTCGCAATACATTGTAGTGAAAGTGCATTGTCTCCAGCATCAATTCTGGCGTCTAATGACGCAGACATGTTGTCTTTTGAAGATGATTGAAAGGTCTGGAAAAGCTTAGAACAATACTCCTACGAAGTGTGTACTGCGTACACATTCTATGGGAAAGCTGCACACTGAATCGCTCACTATTTTTCACGAACACTTATCCTCTTGTGTGACGTTTTGTTGGTATGCAAAAAAAAATGCCTGCGTGGAAGGCGCAGCACAGTCAAAGCGAAAGCTAGATGAGCGGCCTTTCAGAGTCTTTTCAATACACTTATTGGGTAACTACTGCAAGCAAGCTTGCTTGACACCCACTAGGGCATTAATAATAAACTTTTGGGTAGTAGGCTGGAATTCGGTATGCTATTTTTTGTCATTCTTCTGAGAAGCGTGGTATGCGCATAACACTCAGGGAATTTCGTGCCAATTGTTCGTGCAGTGGCTGACGAAATGAGGAATTAAGGCTGAAGTGGGTATGAGCCACAGTTAATAGGGGAACAAGAACGAGCTTTTGTAATGGGTTCGAGCATTGGACGCCCCACTAGTTACGCTATTCGCATTGTGCGACAACTGGTTGCTTTATGACTGTCTGAAAAAGGCTTCGTAAGTTGAAATTACGTGATTGATTTCCCGACATCAAATTTGCCCAAGGCAACTTTGCCAACAAGTCACAAGTACCGGCGTAGCTCAGTTGTGGAATATTGGGCTGTAACCCAGCAGACACGGTTTTCGAGCCCCACTGTGTATGTGGTGCTAGGTTTTTTTTTGTCGCGTGATGTGGTTATGGACACCGCTGGCGGCAACGGACAACTGCGCGCCACCCGAGGTGTGATCTCATACTAGCTTTTGCTGTAAAAAGTCGCGAGCATTGAGAGCGTTGCGAGTAGCAGGGACATTTATATAGAAGGTTTCACAAAACACTGTTAAATCGTATGCATCACAGGCCTTACAGTACATATCTAGTGCACATAAACACACAAATTACTTTGCCTGAAAGAGCCACTAAACCGCCTCCGATAATTTCATAACACTGCAAGTAAACATGCGCATTGTGATCAACATACCAGCATAATTGACAATGCCAAACACGGCAGCGCTCCGCGCAGCAAGTGTGCGCAAAAAAACCAAAATACGCTCTCTTTCACTCTCCGACCCATTCGGCAGTGTGCATCCCATCAAGTGAATATCGGCTCACCATCTACAAACCTGCGGATAGGTACGTGCGTTCGACGCTTATCCTCCATGAGCAGTGAGGAGAAGCACTAAGCCAGACGAGAGACGAACTGACGAACGAAGCTAAGAGGGAGACGAGTGAGGGTGCATTTTTTATCATTAAAGGCACGTAACGGCGCTATTGTGGCGTCATTTCTAAAAATTCTTACGGCTACGTGTTCACTGTAGACTCATGCGCAATGGCAACAATGCCAAAAGATGTAAACTTCTGGGTGGTTTAGGAGCCCTTGAAAGCAGTGTTCTAAAACGCACTGCCCGCTGACCTTTCCGTAAGGGATCATGGCTCATTTGTATACACGGCTGTCTTTGTCCCATGGTTCTTTTTATTGTGATAGCAAATATATTGACACTCTCGGTGGATTTTTGCCGTCGCCGGAATTCCGGATATGTACTTGTATGCGTATATGCATAAAAGGCACAAAAAATAAATCCGTAAAGACATTTCCAGGCACCCTGCTGGGGATTACACAGCGACCCCTCGCTCCTCAGCGAGCTGCGTTAACTAGATATATATATATATATATATATATATATAACATATAACATTATATATATATATATATATATATATATATATATATATATAATATCATATTATAACATATATATATATATATATATCTATATATATATATATATATATATATATATATATATTGTCACGACGTCAGAACAGAGGTCTTGCCGCAGAAACTGAGACACCAGAAGCAGGTAGGTTCCTTTAGTAGAACGCGCAAGAGAGTTCTTCTTTTTCATCTATTTCATTGTACTTCATGACACATACACAACTGTCATTGTCTTTCTTTTTGACAAGCACGTGACATTTGCCTCCCTCCAAAAGAGGCATCGTCCCGATGCGCAACTTAGGCGCTCAACCAGGCGTATGAAGTGGTCGCGTCAACTGCATAAATACGGTTTCATACGCACGACGTGTACGACTTCGGGTAAATATTTTTAACGCTTAGAACTTCAGTCAGGGTCGGGAACAACTTGATAGTTCACTTTGTTCAAGCATCGCGTGACGCTGTATGGGCCAAAGTATCGTCTTAGCAGTTTTTCCGACAGTCCACGTCAACGTATCGGAATCCAGACCCAGACCTTGTCGCCTGGTGTGTAGCTAATAAACTTGTGTCGGGAGTCGTACCGTTGTGCATCATGATGCTGTTGATGACAAATGCGCACACGCGCGAGCTGTCTGGCTTCCTCGGCGCGCTGAGTGAACTCTTCGGCGTCCACATGGATGTCGTCAAACTCATGCGGCAACATGGCGTCCAACGTTGTCGCGACTTCGCGACCATAGATCAGACTGAACGGCGTCATTCCAGTGGTTTCTTGTCCAGCGGTATTATAGGCAAAGGTCACGTACGGCAATATCTGATCTCAGTTTTTATGTTTTGTGTCAACGTACATGCTGATCATGTCTGTGAGGGTCCTATTGAGGCGCTCCGTCTGTCCGTTTGTCTGCGGATGGTAAGCAGTTGTTCTCCGGTGAGCTGTACCGCTGAGTCTGAGAACCGACTCCAAAAGCTCTGCGGTGAAGGCAGGTCCTCTGTCAGTGATCACTGCTGTCGGAGCGCCATGCCGAAGGACGATGTTTTCGATGAAGAACTGAGTGGCCTCTGCTGCTGTGCCGCGCTGCATAGCTTTAATCTCCGCATAACAGGAGAGGTAATCGGTGGCAACGATTATCCATTTGTTCCCTGTTGTGGAAGTTGGGAAGGGGCCCAGGAAATCCATTCCTATCTGGGTGAATAGCTTTGCTGGTGCTTCGACTAGATGTAAAAGACCGGCTGGCTTGCCAGGAGGTGCTTTGCGTCTTTGGCAGTCGGTGCAAGTTCGCACGTGATGGTTAACAGCAGCGGGTAACTTTTGCCAGTAGTACTTGCAACGTAGTCGGCACGATGCTCGGGTGTAGCCTAGATGACCAGAAGTTGCTTCATCATGGCAAGCTTCCATAATTTCTTTTCGAAGAGAGGCAGGCACGACGAGCAAGTGCGGGTTGCCGGTTGGTGGGAAGTTTTTCTTATAGAGAAAATCGTTTCGCAAGCAAAAAGATGGCAGTCCTCAGGCAAATAACCGCGGCACGTCCTTACGTCGTCCCCCTAAATATTCAATGAGTGGTAACATCTCTGGGTCACTGCGCTGCTGCCGTGCAATAGTGGCCGTGTTGACAACTCCTAAAAATGCCGCGTCGATGTTTTCGTCATCACGAGCGACAGTCTCTACTGGCGACCGTGAGAGACAGTCGGCGTCGGCGTGCCGCTTTCCAGATTTATAGACGATGGTCATGTCGAACTCTTGAAGTCTTAGGCTCCAGCGCGCCAAACGGCCAGATGGATCTTTAAGGTTGGTGAGCCAGCACAAAGAGTGATGGTCGCTAACAACCTTGAAGGAGCGGCCGTACAAATATGGACGAAATTTGATGACCGCCCACACCACGGCGAGACACTCCTTCTCGGTAGTCGAGTAGTTCTCCTCCGTGCGAGAGAGAGTTATGCTGGCGTAGGCTATTACTCTTTCAAAGCCATCTTGCCACTGCACCAGAATGGCACCCAGATCTACATTGCTGGCGTCATTGTGAAGTGCTGTAGGGGCTTCCTGGTCGAAGTGCGCGAGGACTGGAGGTGTTTGCAGGCGTTGTAGTAGTTCATTGAACGCCATTTGCTGCAGTTCACCCCGAAAGAAGGGGACGTCCTCACGTGTGAGTTGTGTCAATGGTGCCGCAATAGACGAAAAGCCCTCGATAAATCGCCGGTAATAGGCACACAACCCTAAAAAGTGTCTCATGGCCTTTTGGTCGCGTGGTTTTAGAATATTGCGCTACAGCGTCTATTTTGGCCGGGTCAGGACGAACACCCTCGTGACTGACGACGTGGCCTAGAAAGCTGAGTTCGTTAAAAGCAAAATGACATTTTTCCGGTTTTAAAGTAAGGCCGGCCGAACGTATGGCTTGGAGGACGGTGAATAAACGGCTGAGATGTTCCTCGAGTGTTGCTGAGAATGCAATAACATCGTCCAGATAGACCAAGCATGTTTGCCACTTCAGACCTGATAGTACGGTGTCCATAAGACGCTGAAAAGTGGCTGGCGCCGAGCACAACCCAAAAGGAAGCACCTTAAATTCGTATAGGCCGTCGGGCGTCACGAAGGCCGTTTTTTCACGATCTCTCTCGTCGACTTCTATCTGCCAGTAGCCGCTTCGGAGGTCTATTGAAGATAAATAGCGCACATGACGCAGCCGATCGAGTGAATCGTCTATGCGGGGCAGTGGATAGACTTCTTTCTTCGTGACTTGGTTCAACTTGCAATAATCAATACAGAAGCGCAAGCTGCCGTCTTTTTTCTTGATCAAAACCACGGGGGATGCCCAAGGACTTTTCGAAGGTTGTATGACGACATCCGCGAGCATGTGATCTTGCTTCTGAATCTCCTCGTGCTCTTTCGGAGACACACGGTTGGGGTTTTGCCGCATCAGTCACGTGTTGCCTTCAGTAATGATGCGGTGCTTGGTCAATGGTGTTTGCTGGACCTTTGACGTACACGAAAAGCAGTCTTCGAATTGGTGCATAAGTTCAAGCAGGCGCTTCCTATGAGAGGGCGGTAGCGTAGAGCAGATGTCTACCGACTATGTTGTCGAGGCGGGGACAGCTGCGTCATCTGGTAGCAAGGTAAAACCATCCCCGGCTTGGTCTACATCATCGTAGTAGGCAATATTGGTACCCTTCTGAATTTGACGGTGCTCGTCGCTGAAGTTTGTGAGGAGCACTTCTGCATGTCCACCGGTAAGCGCCAGGACGCCCCTCGCGATGGAAATGCCTTGCGTGAACAAAAGAGTGACTATGTGCTCCGCTATCACATCTTTATAGCAAGGACACCCACTGGACACCGACACAAGCAGCAGGATCTCGGTGAGAGTGTCACATCGTCGGCTATTCGCAAACGGCCGCGTGGTTCTTCACTGCTGTTGTCGGCATAAGGATGTGCGCAAAGCGTCATCATACGTTGAGGGATGTTGATAACAACGCCATGATCTTGAAGAAAATCCATGCCCAAAATTAACTCTTTGCAGCAGTCTGGCAACAGGACAAAAGTGGCCACGAAGCTAGAATCCCCAATGCGAAGTCTAGTGGTGCATTTACCCGCGGGTGTCATCAGCTGACCACCAGCACTCCTTATGTGCGGCCCTGTCCACGGTGTCATGACCTTGCTAAGGCGGTCGGCGAGCTCTTGTCGCATGATTGAGAAGTCGGCGCCATTGTCGACCAGCGCTGTAACGTGATTTCCGTCAATGAGAACGCTCAGAACGGCACGTACAACCTAATCAGCATTATTATTCGTCGTCGTATTCATCGTCGTTGTCGCCATACCTTCTTGCGATGATTGGGGGAACTTTTCAGTGTGTCGACGATTGTAAACCTTGCCCCCCGAGGTCGCATCAGTTAGTTTCCCCGGCGCGGGCTAGGCGAACGGCCTCTGGTGACGTCCGCGTAGCTCTGAGGGAAGTCACGGTGACGCGCAGGTGATGGAGATCGCCAGCGACGCGGTGCGGTTGCTTGGGCACGCGATAGTTGATCGGCATCGTGGGCCCGACGGTCTTCGGAGCGGAAAGAAGCCGGACGAGAAAAGTTCCCGAACCCAGAATTGCCGTGACGGCAATAGCGGGCAATGTGACCGGGTTCTCCGCAGCGGTAGCAAATAGGTCGACGGTCGGCCATGCGCCACAAGTCAGTTCGGCGAACTGGTGGTCGTCTCGTAGAATGCCGTTGCCATCAAAGTACGGCAGTAGGTCGTGGGTGGAAGGGCGCCCCCACAAATGTCGGTGGAGGGCGACGGACCACATGAGCGTAGCTCGCTGGATGTGGCTCAGAACTTGGCGCGGGTGGTGTAATGGCTTGCCTCAACTCCTGGCGGAAGATTTCGGCAACAGATGCGACTGGCGGTTGGGCAGGGGGAACGCAGAGGCCCCGAAGTTGCTCACGCAGTATTTACCTAATCATTTGTCGCAGAGAACTTTCGCATACGGCAGTGTTCTGAGCTGCAGCGCTTACTGCTGTGTGGTTCTGCAGGCGGTCAAAGTGTCGGCGTCGTTGTTGCAGTGCGCGCTCGATGACTGTCGCCTCTCTTAAGAATTCATCTACTGTTGCAGGTGGATTTCGTACGAGGCCCGCAAACACTTGTTCCCTAACACCCTGCATTAGGGGACGCACCTTCTTCGCCTCGGGCATGTCAGGGTCAGCTCGTCGAAACAGACGGATCATACCCTATGCGTACATGGCGGCTGTTTCATTGGGTTTTTGCACGCGTGCCTCAATCACTTGCTGTGCGCGATCCCGTCGGTCCGAGTTCAAAAATATAGCGAGGAGCTTTCGATGGAAGTCTTCCCAAGATTGAAATGTAGCCTCGCGGTTCTCATACCACGTGCGAGTGCTATGTTCCAGTGCGAAATATGCACGGCCAAGTTTGTGCTGTTTGCTCCAGTGGTTGGATACAGCGGTTGGATACCGTTCAAACTGTTCGAGCCAGTCTTCGACATCCTCATACTCTTCCCCACGGAAATCTTCAGGAACGTGAGGATGTTCAAGAGTTACCTGTGAGGGAAGAGTGGTCTGCGATGGCGGGATAACCGTGGATGTCGTAGGAGCTGCCATGCTGGAAAGAGGCGGAACAGGTGCGGACTCTGCACTTAAGCCTAGTAGGCGCCGACTGAATCGGTGTACTGGAGTCGTGGCGAGGGGCTGAGTCTCTGGACTAGGTGAACGGGTCCGAGCAAGACTGTCCTGCATCAGGTTGTAGGCTCCAGCACCTCCACCAGTGTCACGACGTCAAAACAGAGGTCTTGCCACAGGAACTGAGACACCAGAAGCAGGTAGGTTGTTTTAATAGAACGTGCAAGAGAGTTCTTCTTTTTCATCCATTTCATTGTACTTCATGGCACATGCACAACTGTCTTGTCTTTCTTTTCGACAAGCACGTGACAATATATGCATTATCATAATCATCATCATCCGCCTGAATCTCTATCCTCATCTTCACTGGGTGTCAACACAATCATCATCGTGTGTGTGCACGCTCGGTCTCAGACTGCCCGTTCGCTAGTGAGCCCTTGGGCTGAATAAACGCTGTCTCAACCCAGATGTCATATGTGGTGGAGGTGGATTTTCGGTCCTCGGTACTCTCGCACTTTGCTCGACTCCCTGGAGCTGCGTTCAGGCCGCCGATTGCCCCCACTGTCTGGCAGCATGTCACTGAACGAGCCTGCCGGCACTGCTGCCATCGCTGTTGCCATCGCTGCTGCCATCTCTCCTCCACCGTCGTCAGCCGCGCCTCTTGTTTAGGTACACAGCCACCAGTGTGATCCCACTCTCTTCGCCGGTCTTCGCGGGGAAGACGTGGAGAACTGCCTCGATGAGTACAGCCACGTGAGTGTTGCTAATCACTGGGACGATCGCGCCAAACTCTGTTACGTCTCTTTCTACTTGACCGGAGTGGCGAAGACATGGTATTTCAACCATGTAATTGACTTACCCGACTGGGCGACCTTCCAGCACCAGCTGAGACATGTTTTTGCGACACCGGCCATTCGTTCCGCCGGCGCGAAGAGGACTCTTGATACTCGCCGATAACATCCCGTCAAATCTTACACTTCCTACATTGAGGATGTCCTTTCACTGTGCCCGCGTGTCAATTCATCTATGCCAGAATCGGACAAAGTACGCAACATCTTGAAAGGAATGGGACCTGTTGCTTTTAATGCCCTCGCTCCGCAAAATCCAGCTACCATCACTGACGTTTCCGCGACATGCCAGCGCCTTGATTCGCTGGGCTCAGTTCGTTTGCAAACAGAAATTGCCGACCACCACTCCACGTCCCATTGCCATCTGCGTGACCGCATCCGGGACTATATACGAGAAGAATTGACGTCTATGGGCTTCACACCTCCTTCACCGCGTTCAACACAGTTTTCGGGAGTTCCTTTGCGTGACTTCAATAGGGATGAACTTGAATCCCTGAACCGGCCCTGATCTCGTACAATTAACTGTTTCTCGCACCATATCAACCTACGCTCAAGTCGCTGCTGCGCCTCCGAGCAACGTACACGTGATATTGCTGCAACCATCCTACGCATCAGTTGCTGCCTCTCCGCCGGTAAACTACTGTTCGATGCCACCTGACCCTTCTTCGGCCAACCTAAGCGCGCTATCTCCAGGTGTCCCTAACGTCTTCTACTCCTCATCCTGGTGCTCGTGTAGCGGCCGGGAATGTCGGCTGCCGGAGGCAGCGAGAAAGGAGACGTGAAGCAGGTTTGGAGTTGCAGGGCAAGACTCTCTATTTCCACTCCGTGCGAGTGACGAGAGCTCCCCTCGACGAGGGAGAGAAGGAGGCACCCCCGCGTTCTTCTACAAGAAAGAGGAAACGGGGGCCACCAAGCGAGCAGACGTAGCATGCCGCCGGTCTAATCCCCGGAGCCGGCCCCGACAACACGTTGTTCCCCGAACACGGAGGAGGAGGAGCTGGCGCCGCGAGTAGGCGCGCTGTCGACGGCCGGCTGCAGACGGGATAGAAAAGAATGCGGTGGTGCTTAGCAGCTTCCGCTACAAAGGCTCCCCCCCTGGATTGCGGAGCTTTTAAAGAAGGACAGCAGTTACTGGCTGAATAGTGGAAGGTCACAGTCCAATGGTTAGCACTGAAATCGTACCTGAGAGGCTGCTTGAATGGAAACATCAATATGAGCAGGCTTGGCGCGGTCAACGGCGACGACTTCTCGTTTCCCCCGCACGTCGATTGCGATGGTTTTGTTAGTACGTCCCAAAACTTTGAATGGGCCATCGTACGGCGGAGTAAGGGGCGGCTTCGTTGCGTCGTGTCGCACGAACACATGGGTAGCAGAGTCCATGTCAGGAAAAGTGAAAACTTTCCTGTTGCGGGCGATGCGAGGTGCTGTTGGCCTGAGTTGCGCGAGCCATGCGCGCAGCTTCTCGATGTGATCGGAGGCTGCTGGGGCGGAAGGTGTGTGGTCGGAGAAGAATTCTCCCGGGAGGCGCACTGTTGAGCCGTAGACCATTTCCGCTGCGCTGAAGCCGAGGTCTTCCTTCACCGTTGAGCGTAGGCCAAGAAGAACGAGCGGGAGCTTCTGCACCCAGTGCTGGCGGTCGAGTTTCGCTGCCAGTGCGGCTTTGAGTTGCCGGTGGAAGCGCTCAACCATTCCGTTGCTGGCGGGGTGGTAGGCGGTTGTATGCTGCAGCTTCGTGCCGAGGAGCGTTGAAAGTGCGGAAAAGAGGTTGCTCTGGAATTGCCGTCCCCGGTCAGTTGTTATGCGGGCGGGGCAGCCAAAGCGGGACACCCATGTTTGAATGAAGGCCTGCGCGACGGTCTCAGCTGATATGTCCGCAATTGGTATAGCTTCGGGCCACCGGCTGTACCTGTCGATGCATGTGAGCAGGTACCTAAATCCTTGGCAGGGCGGTAGTGGTCCGACGAGGTCAAGGTGAACGTGGTCAAACCGCGACTCAGGAGTCCGAAATTCCTGTAGTGCAGCCCGATTGTGGCGAGTCACTTTCACTTGCTGACACGTTTCACATGTCCGAGCCCATCGTCGCACGTCCGCGTTGACTCCGGGCCAAACGAAGCGTTGCGTTATCAGCCGCTGGGTGGCACGGACACCTGGGTGGCTGATGGAGTGGAAAGTGTTGAATACCACTCGGCGAAAGTTCAGTGGGACAAAAGGTCGTGGTGCTGCCTGGGAGGTATCGCAGGTTATCGTGCTCTGGACGTAGGGAAGTGCAACCTCCGAGAGCACGAGTGAAGATCCCCCTCCCTTCAGTCTTGTCAACTCGGGGTCGTCCCGCTGAGCTGCGGCCATAGCTTCGAAGTCCAGGACTTCTGTGCTGGAAGCATTGACGCGAGACAAGGCGTCAGCTGCTTCGTTTTCGACCCCGGGAACGTGGAGGATGTCTGTAGAAAACTCGGAGATGAATGAGAGCTGACGGATCTCTCGTTCTGAGTAGGAGGAACTGTTGTTTTTGAATACGTAGGTGAGGGGCTTGTGGTCTGCTTCACGTCTCCTTTCTCGCTGCCTCCGGCAGCCGACATTCCCGGCCGCTACACTCGTCCCGCCCTGTCTGCTATTACTGTGGGCATCGCAGCCCCATTTCTCGTTTCTACCACAAGCACCAGCAAGACGAGCGCCGCGGTTACGACATGCGTGAAGGAGATGTGTACAATCAATGTCAACGCCATTCATCACCCCCACACCTGTCTCCCTCTCCGCCCGCATCGAGTGCAACTCGGAACAGTCGGAAATCCAGGCGCCGTTCACCATCTCCCTTCTGCCTCTCCTCTTCCCCACTTTGGCCTGCCTCATTAGTCACTGCCAGTCATTCGGAAAACTCAAGTGATGCAGTTTCTGGGGGAAAAATTCCGAATTAGGACGGATATTCCTCCACCAGGCCCGTGAAATATGATTTCGGTGGTAGTGGAAGGAGTGTACGTGGATGCTCTGGTGGACACGGGTGCGGCATTTTCTGTTATGCGTGTTGATTTAGGCCAACGTCTGAAAAAGGGATGACCCCTTACGATGGACCCACGTTGGTTGCTGCCCAGGGGTATACTATTCGCCCTTCCGCTTTTTGTACAGCCGACGTTTTTATTTATGGTGTCTGACACCGCATTCAGTTCGCCGTCCTGACTGACTGCTCTCTCACGAATTGATTTTAGGGTGGGATTTTATTTCTCCTGCATCAGCGGCTATTTGCTCTGACCAACACGTCGTTGTCACGGGTCCCGTCAATTCGGGAGGCGATCACCGGGCTGATTCCAAGGGCCGAAGTATCGGCCCCCCGAACCGCACCACGAAAGCGTGGACAATTTAGAAGTGGTCCTATTTGGCGCGCCAGCGGACGCCGGCTGTGGTCCGAAGAACAAGTCAGAGCCGAGAGTTGATAAACAAAACAAAATTATATTCTCAATTATGGCAGATCAAAACGATACACAAGTATGCACACTCGACAATAGTTGAATACAATATGCCACCAATCAAACAATGTACTACACAGTACAATCAGCCACACTCGAAACAACGGACACAGACAACAATACGCACTACAATGCAGTCGCATGCATCGAACAACCAAGACACTTAAAGACTAAAGAGTTGGAAAACTTATTCAGTCCAAAGTTCTTGGAACAAAAGTCTGGATGATACTCTTCCGAGAATCACTCACTCAATATCCGGCGTTGTTGTCGTTCCGCTGCCCCCGAAGTTTCTCTTCCAGGAAACCTCGCGTCTGCAATTGACTGCTCTCCGGGCTCCAAACTTCTTCGCCGGGAACACGTCGGCTTCACACACGCAGCTGTTACCACAAGTCTTCGCTCGATAGCGGTAGACACACACTCTTGCCTGTAGCTCGAGTCTTCACCCCTCAGGTGGAAATCCTCTTCTTCTCCTCCTTTGTCACGGAAGACAAAAGGCTTCGCCCACAAGGCGGAACACCCTACGCACTCTGGCGCATTCTTTCTTCTTTCCTGCTTTGTCACTAAGGACAAAACCTTCACCGACAGACGCGGTGGAACAACCTACGCACTCTGGCGCTAACTTTCTTCTTCTCCTGCTTTGTCACTGAGGACAAAACCTTCACCGACAGACGCGGCGGGATAGCTACGCACTCTGGCGTTAACTTCCTTCTCCTGCTGATCTCCCATCTCTGCTGCTCGGTTAAATACTTTCCGCGCGAGATTCCAGAAAGTTCTCATCATTTCGTCGGCGCGATACGCAGCGAAGGCTGGGGAAAGGGCGCGACGGTACGAGGGCCGTCCGCGACAGATGACACAACCCTGCATCACCACGCTCCTTTCTATCGAGAACGTTCAAGGGCTTGCTCGGTCGCCGATGAGAGGAGGTTCATCGGCGAACCCACGCTTCCGAGGGGAGAGGGACGTGCACCCGGGGAGTCTTTAGATGCTTCTTTCTTTTTTTTCTTTTATCATTGACCTTGAGGCGTCCCTCACGCGCTTTATCGCGAAAATTTGGCGGCGCGCCCTTTTTGAGTCTCGTTTTGTGACAGTCGTCCACCTCACCGACACAGACTGCACGCTCAACGACGACCCCCAGAGGCCACTTCGTTTGAGAGCTGCGGAAGATATCAAATTACCACCAGGTCAAGAGCGAATTGTAACGATTACCTCCAAGGACATCAACCATGGCGACGTCTTGGTCTAACAATCATTTAGTTGCGTCGGTAAAAGCATCATTCTCGCTTCCGGTGAAGTTCGGTTTCTCAATGGCTCCGCAATTGTCGCCGCTGTGAATACAACATTCGAAAAAAATTCTACTGCCTCCGAACACCACGGTGACCTGCGTGACGGATCCCAAGCCTGCGTGCATCGTGCCAGTTCATTCCGTTTCCTCCAACGACAGCCCTAGTGGTGAGCCTGCTTCTTCCGCCTTTCGTGCAACCATTAGCGACGACTTGACACATTCACAGACGCAACAGCTGCTTGCTTTGTTAAAGCAACACGCAAGTTCCTTCGATGTTTAATCCTCGACGTTGGGCCGCACTACTACTACAACGCACCAAATCCACACAGTCAGAACATCTGTTGTACGCCACCGGCCCTACCGCGTGTCTCCTGCTGAGAACAAAATTATCGAAGATAACATAGCTGCCATGCTCAAACGAGAGGTAATCCGCCCGTAATCTAGCTCTTGGTCGTCGCCTGTGGTTCTGGTTCGTAAGAAGGATGTCTCAATGCGCTTTTGCGTCGATTACATGGCGCTCAACAAAATCACTTGCAAGGATCTGCACCCAATGCCTCGCATTGACGACGCCTTGGATCCTCTACAAAGCGCGAAACACTTTTCCAGCCTCGATCTCTGTTCCGGATACTGGCAAATTACTATGCACGAAGAGGATAAAGAGAAAACGGCATTCGCGACCCCCGACTGGCTATTTGAATTCAACGTTATGCCTTTCGCGCTGTGCATCGCGCCTGCTACATTTGAGCGCATGATCGATACCATGCTGCGGGGCCTCAAATGCAAGACCTGCTTCTGCTACTTGGACGACATGGTCATTTTTTCGTCAACGTTTCCTTGGCACCTACAATGTTTGGATGACGTTCTGACGTGCTTGCCGCCGCTGGTCTCCAATTCAACACAAGAAAATGCCGTTTCGCCACAAAAGCTATCAAGGTTTTAAGCCACGTCGTGACCATAGACGGAATTCGGCCTGATCCGGACAAAATTGCTGAGGTGCTTCGCTTTCCGCGCCCCGACAGGCCGAAGGAGTTGCGAAGTTTTCTTGGTCTTGCCTCCTATTTTCGCCGTTTTATACGCAACTTCGCACCAATAGCGGCTCCACTGCACCAGCTTCTTGATTCCGACGTGCCCTTTCGGTGGTCGGAAAAATGTAAAACAGCATTCAACCTTTTAAAATGTACCCTCACGTCCGAACCTGTACTCCGCCACTTTGATGAGGGCGCACCAACCATACTACATACGGATGCTAGCGGCCGTGGTATAGGTGCTGTTCTGCTTCAACGTGACACCTGTTCAAAAGAGAGAGTAGTAGCATATGCCAGTAGAGTTCTAACTGCGACCGAGAAGAACTATACAATAACTGAGCAGGAGTGCTTGGCTTTGGTCTGGTCATTGTAAAAGTTCCGTTCGTGTCTCCACGGCCGTCATTTTACGATCGTTACCGACCACCACGCCATATGCTGGCTTCCCACGCTGAAGAACTTGTCTGGACACTTGGGTCAGTGGATTCTACGTGTACAGGAGTATGGCTTCAATATCATTCACAAGTCAGGTAGACAACACCAAGACGCCAGCGCCCTTTCGCGCTGCCCGCTTCCAAATACCCAGCTCAGTATCGGTTAAAGTTCGGCCATAACTTCTACTGCAGCGCCTGCGCTTGCCTCAATAGACCAGCTATTCTCAGATGACAAGTGCACGTTTCACTCCTGCCAGTTGTCTAGTCCGTACTGTAAGCTATTATGGACCAGCTCTCAGGAGCTTCCCATCCACCTAACGCGCGACATCGTCGTCAACTCTTGCGATTTAGCTGGAGAATGGAGTTCTGTACAGTCACATCTACCACCCAGATGGTCAACGCTGGGTTCTCGTGCTACCACGCTCTCTTCGATTTGACATGCTTAAAGCCTTCCACGAGGACTTGACTGCCGGACATATTAGTATTCAAAAACTTATGACTGCATTCGAAGTCGCTTCTACTGGCCTGGTATTTCTACTAGCACCATGCGCTACGTCGATTCCTGTGTCTCGTGCCAGCGTCGAGAAATCCAGACACCTGCACCGGCCGGGCCTCTGCAGCCGATTCTGTGCCACAAAACGCCATTTGAGGTTGTAGGTATTGACCTTTACGGCCCTCTTCTCGTCACATCTACCGGCGAACGTTGGATAGTGACCGCAGTAAACCACTTGACGCGCTACGCGGAGATAACGTCTGTATCAACTGCCTCAGCTCCGGAAGTTGCTGACTTCGTTTTGCACGCCATCATTCTGCACCATGGCGCCCCTCGTATATTGCTGAGTGACCGTGGAAGGGTGTTCCTGTCAGAAGTGCTAAATGAAGAATTGCGCGCTTCTAGAATAACACACAAGACAGCTTCAAGCTACCACCCTCAAACCAACGGCCTCACCGAGAGGTTTCACCGTACTCTTGCTGGTATGATAGCCGTCTACATCAGTCCAGACCACAAAAACTGGGATACTTTTGTGCCATTTATCACCTTTACCTACAGCACGGCCGTTCAGTGCACCCCCGGATATTCACCGTTCCACCTCGTTTATGGACGTTCCCCTACTTTCTTCCCCGACGTTTCTTTTTTAAGCAGTGACGTCAACTCGTCTCCGCCTTCCAGCGAGGAATACATTTCAAGACTAGCCCGGTGTCGCGATCATGCTCGCACCAACACGGAAGCGCGACAGCAAGATCGAAAAGTAATTTATGATTCATCCCATCGCCTTGTATTCTTTCGACCTGATGACGAGGTGCTTCTAATTACACCTATTCGTACACCTGGTCTGTGTGACAAGTTTCAGCCACACTTCACTGGGCCTTACATAGTTATCGAGCAGACTTTGCCCGTTAATTATCGTGTGACCCCACTTGTTATCCCAACAGACCACGGTCACCGCACCACAGAGATCGTGCAAGTGTCTCGCATGAAGGCTTTCAGGTGATGTTCTCTTTCATATTGGCTTTCTTCGGCCAGGTTGGCCGCTTCGATGTGTGGGAATTAGTGTGAACATTCGTCAAGCGCTTGTTTTCATATATGCATTATCATAATCATCACCATCCGCCTGGGTCGCTGTCCTCGTCTTCACTGGGTGTCAACACAATGATGATCGTATGTGTGCACACTCGGTCTCAGACTGCCCGTTCGCTGCTGAGCCCTTGGGCTGAATAAACGCTGTCTCAACCCAGACGTCATAATATATATATATATATATATATATATATATATATATATATATATATATATATATACATAATGTAAGAATACTGTTAGACGCCCCGCCGGGGTGATGCAACCGTTTAATGGGCCGAACATCAGCGAGACAGCAGCCAGCGGTTTCAGCAGCAGCTGCTGCAGCACGAGCCTCTGCCACGACAAACGTCTTCTTCGTCGTCTCTAGCAAGCTCGTATTTTTGTCACTACATTGACTCCCCGGTGCAAAAGGAGCCATCCTGGCGACCTATGGCACAGACACGACTGGTGGGTCGTAGTGAAGTTTTAGACAGTCGACGGGCACAGTTTCACGGCCACGGCGCTACTGATCTGTTGTTGGCGGAATAAGTTCAACCATGTAGTTGACTGGTGATGTCTGGCGCAAGATCCTGTATGGACCGTCATACTTGGGTGTAAAATTTGAGCAAAGCCCCGGAGCAGACGATGGCACGCGGAGCCACACGATTGTTCCAGACGCGTATGACGATGGAGATGAGCGTTGGTCATGGGAGTCCTTCTGGCGAGCCTGATCGTGCGTAGTAAGCGCACGTGCGAGCTGCCGACATTCTTCGGCATATGTGGCGGCTTCGTCCAAAGTTGTTGATTGTGAAAGGGTCTGGGCGGTACAGAACGATAGTGTCCAAGAACGATGAAGGTTCCCGACCATAAAGGGGAAAGAACGGGGAGAATCCAGTTGTAGATTGAATTGCGCTGTCGTAAGCGTACGTAACGAATGGCAGTACGCGGTCCCAGTTCGTATGGTCATCGGAAACATACATGGACAGCATGTCACCCAGCGTGCGATTAAATCGCTCGGTCATTCTGTTGGTTTGGGGGTGATATGCGGTGGTTGTTCGATGCACGATGTTGCATTCACGTAGGAGGGCTTCTACAGCTTCCGACAAAAAGGAACGACCATGGTCACTAAGAAGCTCACTGGGCGCACCATGCCGGAGAACGAGGTTGTGCAGAATGAACAAGCCGACTTCACGCGCAGTGGCCTCGGGAAGCGCCGCAGTTTCGGTGTAACGCAAGGTGGTCCACGGCTACGATGACCCAGCGGTTTCCATTTGGTGTGTATGGTAGGACCGTACAAGTCGATTCCGATGCAGCCGAAAGGCCGAGAAGGACACGTCAGTGGCTGGAGTGGTCCTAGGGTTGTGCGAGGGGAGCTCTTCGGGCATTTGCACAAGGTACATGAACGGACGTACTGCCTTACAAAGCGGTACATTCCGTGCCAGTAATATTGAATTCGTAGGCGAGCATACGTCTTCACTACACCTGCGTGGGCGCATTGCGGATCCGCGTGGAAGGAGGCACAGACGTCAGAACGTAAGTGGCGAGGTATCACCAGCAACCATTTTCGGCCATCAGATAGGTAGTTTCGCCGGCACAGAAGACCGTCATGGATGGTAAAATGGCGAGCAGTTCGTCGAAGTAAACAGTTGTCGGTATTTGGAGACGTCTGAGACAGGTACTCTAAGAGAGACGCTATCCATGGATCCTGGTGTTGCTTAGAGGACATGTCGACATGTTTAAGTGAAGAACATTCGTAGCGGGAAACAGACGCTGTAACATAATCGTGGTGAAGTGGCGAGCGAGAAAGAGCATCGGCGTCCGAATGCTTGCGGCCTGACCAATAAACTACACGAATGTCATAATCTTGGAGACGTAGTGGCCAGCGAGCTAGGTGACCAGATGGGTCTTTTAATGACTACAACCAACACAATGCGTGGTGATCAGTCACGACGTGAAATGGGCGGCCATATACGTAAGGTCGGAATTTTGTGATTGCCCAAACAATGGCAAGGCATTCTTTCTCGGTGACTGAATAGTTCTTTTCCGCTTTAGTAAGGGTGTGACTAGCGTAAGATACAACATACTCATCGAATCCAGATTTACTCTGAGCAAGAATAGCGCCGAGCCTACTCCACTAGCGTCCGTATGGATTTCGGTTAGAGCGTCTGGATAAGTGGCGTAAGATAGATGGTGATGTCAGAAGATGCCGTAACGAGGTGAATGCTTCATCGCATGCTGGCAACCACGCCGAGATGTCTTGGTTGTCGGCAAGTAACTGCATCAGGGGTGTGATTATGGTGGCGAGTTCGCGCACGAAACGGCTAAAGTATGAGCAGAGGCCGATGAAGCTGCGGAGTTCTTTTAGTGTAGCTGGCCTGGGAAAGTCGGTGACAGCGCTAAGCTTGGCTGGATTAGGACAAACACCATGCTTGCTAACAACATGCCCGAATATGGTAAGCTGGCGGGCAGCGAAGTGGTATTTCATTAAATTCAGCTGCAGTCCAGCGTCCGAAAGACAAGTCAGGACGCTTGCGACGCGGCTGAGGTGGGAGTCGAAGTCCTTCGAAAAAAGGACGACGTCATCCAAACAGCAGAGGCATGTGTTCCATTTAAAGCCTCTAAGGATGTTGTCCATGAGACGCTCGAAGGTGGCAGGCACATTACAGAGGCCGTATGGCATCACGTTAAATTCATACAAACCGTCAGGCGTTACAAACGCAGTCTTGGGGCGGTCGGCTTCATTCATAGAAACCTGCCAGTAGCCCGACCAAATGTCTAAAGAAGAAAAGAACTCTGCTCCTTGTAGGCAATCGAGGGCGTCATTGATTCTTGGCAGCGGATAAACATATTTTCTCGTGATCTTATTAAGACGCCTGTAATCAACGCAAAAACTGATGCTAACATCCTTTTTTTTACGAGTACAACCGGAGAGGCCCAAGGGCTGTTTGAAGGTTGTATTACGCCACGTGGAAGCATATCGTTCACCTGCCTGATCATCAATGGCACGGCGTGCAGCGTGAGAAACTCGATATGGGCGCTGGTGCAAAGGTGCATGGCTACCGGTGTCGATTTGATGAATGATTGCAGATGTGTGACCCAAAGAAGGTTGGCTATGGTCAAATGACATCTTGAAGCAATCTAGGAGAGCCAGTAGTTGGGTGCGCTGAGCAGCGGGAAGTTGAGGCTCAATCGCTGGGAAAAAAGCCTCCGGAGATGAAGTGGGAGTGGTATCAGAGGTAATGGTGTTAAAGTGAGATAATGGCAAGTCGTCAGGTAGGTGACTGGACGAAACAGAATCAATTTCCTCAAGGTGACCGAGGACTTCGCCACGGAATAATGTGGCTGGGGAAGGAAGCGAGTTCGTTATATAAATGAAGCCACGGGAGGTTTCGGTGACAACTGCGAACGGGAGAAGGAAGCTTTTGCGAGAGCCAAAGGCGTCGGAGGGGTAAAAGAGGGTGGTGACAGAGGGCGCGTCGTCGCAGAAGAGTGGCACAAGAACACAGGATAGAGGAGGGATGTGAGTGTCCGCGGCAACGGTGAATCGGGAAGATAGCGGCTTGAAAGGTCTTTCAGACGTCGGCGCTTCACTCGGGGGCATTTCAGACATCGTCGACAACTCTAGTTTGGCACGCGCACAGTGAACGACGGCATGATGAGCGCAGAGGAAGTCCCAGCCTAAGATGATATGCCAACATGGGGAAAACACAACGAGTTCGACTACGTACAAAATATTTCGGATGACCAGTCGAGCTGTGCACGCCGCAGAAGGTTGGATGTGATGCGCAGTGGCCGTGCGGAGAGAGACATCGGAAAGTGGCAGTGTAAGCTTCTTCAACTTGTGGCACAGTTCACCACTTAGCACAGACACGGCAGCACCAGTATCAATGAGAGCTTGCACCGGTACACCATCAATATGCACAGTTATTTCATTAGCAGGTAGAAACGGAGGCCTTGAAAGTGTCGATATATGCGCAGCTCTTGCCTAGGGAACTGCGATGGTCAGTTTTCCGTTTGGGTGGGGGCTGATCGAGGAAGCATAGGAGAAATCGAACGGCGCCGTGGTGAGGGCGACCGATCCCTGTCGAAGCCGCAGCGACGTGGCGGCGACTGTTCCGACGTGGGTTGGAACGAAGACGACTGTGGTGGCTCTGGACGATAGCCTTAAGTCACCTCACCAGCAGTTGGGTTATAATCCCGACGGCGGCAGTAGCATGCTACATGACCGGGAAGATGGCAGAAGTAGCAAATCGGCCTGTTGTCCAGAGTGCGCCAAGGGTTAGTTGATGGCAGCGCGGCGTGGCGAACAGGAGGTGGGTAGGGACGGACAGGGGGACTTGCAGCGTAGATGGGACGGAGCTGTCTAGCAAGATCCGTGGCGTTTGGTAGCGATGGCGGTGATCGTCTGGCGGCCTCAGCGTAAGGGAGAGGGGCGGAGATAGGCGAAGGATGGTATGTAGGAGACGGGACATCAGAAACTTGCTTTCCGATTGTCTTGCGGAGCGTTGGGGTCAGTGTGTGCGCACTGGCCGGAACGTGCGGCACAAAAGACAATTGGCACGCCACTTCTTCTCGGACGAACTGCTGAATTCGCTGCATTAAGGTGCTTTGTTCTGATGAAACAGCGCCAATGGTTAACGCAGATGTAGAGCTCGTGTCGAGGTTTGGACGTCGAGTAGAAATGCGCTCTCTCCGCAGCTCGTCGAAACTCTGCCAGTGTTGAATAAGCTGGACGATGGTTTGCGGGTTTTTTGCAACGAGCATGTGGAAGGCGTCATCCTCGATACCTTTCATAATGTGCCATATTTTGTGAGTGTCAGACATGTGGGGATCGAAACGACAGCAGAGGTCCAGAATATCCTCAAAATACGAGGTAAAGGTCTCGCCAGAGTGCTGTGCGCGGCCGCGCAAGCGCTGTTCGGCGTGGAGCTTGCGAACAGCGGGTCGGCCAAAGACTTCTGCAAAGCGCGTCTTGAAGGTTGACCAAGAGGGTATTTCCGCTTTGTGGTTGTTAAGCCACAGTTCTATCACACCCGCCAGATAGGAATGAAGGTAAGCGAGCTTGTCAGTGTCATCCCACTTATTGTGGGCGCTTACCACTTCATACTGGGACAGCCAGTCTTCGGCGTCTTGCTTGTCGGTTGCGTAGAAAATTACTGGATCTCGCTGTCGTGGCATTCCGGAACAGGTGACGGATGGGATTATGACTGCAGGTAGCGGGGTCATGTCGTCAGGCATTGGCGAAGCGGAGGGTTGAGGTAGAGTCCGGGAATGAAGTTCCAGTTTGAGACAATCAGCACTCTCCACCAAATGTAAGAATTCTGTTAGACGCCACGCCGGGGTGATGCAACCGTTTAATGGGCCGAACAGCAGCGAGACAGCAGCCAGCGGTTTTGGCAGCAGCTGTAGCAGCTGCAGCAGCACGAGCCTTTGCCACAACAAACGTCTGCTTCGTCGTCTCTAGCAAGCTTCTATTTTTGTCACTACAAATACACACACACGTATATATATATATATACATACATATATATATATATATATATATATATATATATATATATATATATATATATATATATATATATATATATATAAGGGTAATGAGTGTATACTATGGCCTCGTTTTTTTGTGTTTTGACACAATATTATTGAGATCTAACAGTCAATAATGTCAGGGAATGTATAGGGGATGTTATTAGACCCAATTGTAATGTAAATGCGAAGAAAGAAAAGTAGGTGAAAAGATGAAAAGTTAGCTTGCCGTGAGCAGGAACCGAACCTGCGACCTTCGAATAACGCGTTCAATGCTCTACCACAGAGCTACCATGGCGGCTATCCCCCCAGCCACTTTATTGGGTTTATATGGAAGTTTAAACGTATATATATATATATATATATATATATATATATATATATATATATATATATATATATATATCTATATATATATATATCTATATTTGAGTGACCTTCACTGATAGTATTTTAATAGTCTTTATATTAGACGCCTGTTTCATGTCCGATCCCCCCTGGTCCTTGGGAGCTATATATCAAGGAACAGGCAAGCGAGCAAGCAAGCTTCTCCCACCTCAAGCTGTTTCCGGCGTCGACGCCCACACTGCAATGTCTGGGACAATCTGCGGTGGACATTTTGGTGAAGTGCATTTGAACTGTACTTTTCGCTACCGTCACCGGTATTGTTGACGTCGACTGACGCCAAGGAAAAAAAAACGCCGAACAAACACTGGTTGAGACGTTGTATGTAGTTAGGCTTTATGATGTCTTTGTTGTACGAACGCCTGTGGAATAGATCCAATGCAGTGCTAGTTGTGCTGAAGCAAGATGGATTAGTATATGCGCCCAAACACAGGAAAAATTTACTGCTGCGCACGCGAGAAGCATTGAAGCTCAGCGCCCATTCGACCGTGTTCCCTACCTATGGTATGGTTCCTAAATCTTTCAGCCTTACTTCGTATAACAGTCTAATCTGTTGCTATGCATTCATTGCTTCGGCTTTGTGGCGAAACTGTGACTTCTTATTCTTCGTAACAATGCCCATTGAGACATATCTATAGTCTCAAGCGGTTTTTTTTTCGTGAGGCACACACCGTGGTCGAGATGTGTTGAAGCATAACCATGGAACAAGAACTGTATACTTCAGAATCAGCGTAGAGATTTCAGTCTTATTAGAAATCGGGATCGACATGTTTCGCGAATCCCGACCCCAAATATCTTAGAGTGGTTAAGTAATGAAATATAGAATAGGCCTACTTCTTAGTGGCAATCGTCAGCGGATATTTCTTTCTCGTTTAAACCTCCGCCCCCTCTCCCCCGCATTAGCATTTTCCCCTGGGCTGGCCCTTGCGGTACTAAAGTTTGTTACTTCGGAGCTCTCGCTGAGGCGAGTTTGAAACGTTTGAAACTCCTGCCTTAAGAGGTAAACCTTACCGCAACAAAAAGTTTCGTGTGTAATGATGACACGAAGTGCCAATGGTGGTTACTATGGTACGATGCTTTTGTCATTAGGACAAATGTATTTTCTCCAGGCGAAGAAGCATTGTAACTTGCCTAGTTAAAACGGTGAAATAAAGAAAAAAAATGTTGCGTTCTCGCTCATATATAAACTGTTATAGCTCGAAAGAGCGGCGTAAGAAACGAAACGGGTCGTTGTGTCGATTTGATTGCACCGAAGAAAAGTTCCTGAAAAGACACCCCAACCAGCCTTATGATAGATTACGCCGAACAATCGATCTGATTTTTATGTACGTAAAAAAGGCTTGTTGCCACGCAGCGGGACGCATATGGGAAACAGGTGGCACAATTCATTTCTGCGCGTCTATGGCCTATAAAAAGAAGTGTGCTCACCTATGCTCTCCATCTCTAAAGGAATTATTGGAAAGTAGATTCCCAAATTCATTTTTTTTCGTGGATGGTACTGTAGCACAGAAATTGATTACATGAATTTTCTCCAGGTCGTGCTCTTTCTCTTCAATGGTGTCTCATAAGCTTTGCTGTTTTTTTCTTTTGCACCTTCGTTTCTTTCCCTTCATGGGAAAGTATAATAACTGTATCTGTTGAAAAAATCATGATGGGGCTCTAACATTTACCTAGGAATGTTTTAGTACTTTTGTAGAAGAAAAGAAGGGAGTTTTAATTTAGTGCGCTCACATTCCTCGCTTCCAGGCTATACGAATTCTCCTTTCGCAATCCATTTGTCTGCGTCGCCGAAGTCCAGAGGTCTCCCCGAGGAAAGATGTTTTAGTGCAAAATAAATAGGGAACTCGGAGTGCGGCTAAGTAGAACAAATGTTGGTCTCGCAAAGATGAACGGCGGCATGACGAACCGGCACGGACGGGCCTCTTATTGATGGATGGCCGGTTGTTCTGGCGAAAAAGTTTCCTCACATACGACTCCCATGTTGCGCCCTCAGTTTTATCTTCTTACGCTGCCACCACTGCGACTGACTTGTCCTCCGAGATTTCCGAAGCTATCGCAGCCTTTACTTGCGCCGCTCCAGCTTCCTTTTCTTTCTGTACTCGTTAGATTTGTTCTTAATTTTGTTTCTTCGCCACGGCACCACTCGCCGGCTCCCGTTATTGGCGAAATCAATCAGAACGAAAGCGGTTCCCGCTCACCCGCACGCGCGCTTCACATTGGTCTCTGTTGTGATGAGTTGACGTTCAGTTTTGGATTAAGCCATCGCTCAGATTTCCCGGCCGTATGTCACTCACTGCTGCTTCTGCAGCTGTCTGGTCCTAGAACTCTGAATTGTTCGTTGTATGCTTCTTAATGTGTTTATAGATCAGTACGGCAGTGCTGTCTAACATCGTGTCCTGTGCATTTTTCGTTGAAGCCAACAATTGAAGAAAACTTGTACGGTATCTTGCTGAAAAGCCCGGGTGTGTAGGTATGCAGAGGACCGGAGAAGGGAAGGGTTTGAAGCACTGCAGTTGCATTTCAATGGAGGACTTTTCAGACGTTTGTTTCAGTTCACTCTTATTGAGTTGCCCCCATTTTTTTCGCCCGGTAGTGTCTAAGGTTGCTTGCTTAGCATAGGCGTGCCCTTTCTCTGGCCTTAAATGGTCCTCTGTGGGCCTAAGGGTGATGCCATTTATACTTGGCGCTTACTTTGGTGACCTTTGTTTTTCGTGTATGAATCGACTATTGCCAAAAGAAATCAGTGGGTTTTCTCGCCTAGGAGAAGGCTGGCGGAGTAACAAGATTCTGTAAAATCTAGGTTCCAATATGTAGGATAGAAATTTAAAACGAGATTCATTTAATCCGCGTAGCTTCCAGACTAGTAAGCGAGATCTACGGGATCCTGAGAAACTCTCGGCGAAAACGAGCATTCGGAGCATATAACATTCGAGGCAAACGTTTTTCGGATTTTGAAATAATAATAATAATAATAATAATAATAATAATAATAATAATAATAATAATAATAATAATAATAATAATAATAATAATAATAATAATAATAATGTCAGGGGTTTCACGTCCCAACCGAAAGCACCATGTGACTGCGAGAGATGATGTAGTGGAGGGCTCCGAAAGTTTTGAACACCTGGTGTTAGTTAACGTGCACTTACATCGCACAGAACTCGGTCCTCTGCCATAATGAGTTTCATGGATTGGATTGCCAACAGACTTGTGTGCATTCTATAAGTGTGGTTGTTTACTGCGATCGCTCATTATCGCAGCTCCTACAGCAAGCTTGAAAGAAAAAAAGGGTAAATTTAATGGATAGTTTTTTTCTTATTTGGACGCAGTAATATAGAGAACTAACGAACAATGATGCCAAAGAAAGTATAGGTGATGTTATTAGCAGCACATGTGCAAATCCAGTGAAATAGAAGTGGACTAAACAGTATCTTGCCACCGGAAAGTACCAAGCTGGCGACCTTCGAAGAACGCGTCCGACGCTCTCTTAAGTTTGCTACAGCGGCGGTTATCTTCCCGTTCACAATATGGGTTATGTATGTGCGTTTACACCCTGAGAGCGTCGAGGGTAGCCTGCGATGGCGATCGTGGAACCGCACAGTAATCTTATAGCTCGTTGCTATTTTTGCTGCTGTATAGGCGAAAGAGCATGCACCGACAGGTCACATCTTTTTATAACACGTCCCATGATTGACGAGCCCATGACGAGCTCTCATCCTGTGTCCTTTTTGAGCCTTCGTACTTATTAGCGCTTGTTTCATCGTGAACTTATGCCTACGTGCCCAATTAGCAGTCATCCTAAACTTTCATAGCCGTTGCGGTTACATGTGGTGCAGTGCTCGGCGGCCGACTCAAAGATCGCGGGTTCGATGCTGGCCGCGTCGGTTCCATTTCGATGAAGGCGATGTGCTAGACGCCAGCAGAGTTGGACTTGGGTGAAGATTAAATGACCCGACGTGAACAAAACTTCCGGAGCCATCGACTAAGGCTTTCCTTATTGTGGTTCTGGAAAGTGGAATGCCCGAAAACGTGGTCGTAATGTCGAATTGTTTTACGTATACGTTCGTAATCCAAATATTAACTTCGTGAAATGGTCCGTTGATATTTATCTTACGTTTATCCTGACGCTCATAATCAGCCTTTTCTCAGTGGGTTTAGCGGGAAACCGTGAAATAAAGAAATGTCATCAATTTACGAACACTCATCAAAAATCTCAGATTGGAGCACAAGCATTTAAAGTTTGCATTACTTCAAGCAGACAGCTAGCCGCTGCATACACGGAATTCTCAAGTTCAGAGAAAATCCGAGCATGGGGCCTTCCTTCAGTGAAAAAAAAAAGCTCCATCGAATCCTGAATTTGATCTTTGCATAGGTTAAAGGAGCCTCGAGGCGTGGTTGTTGCTTTGCCCCTGTACCTTCCGAAGAGTGCAGGCTTTGCCATTCCGATGAATGTATTTCAGTTATGTATCGTAGCTTTCCTGCAGTCTATCCTTTATATCGGAGTAAACCTAAACGCCGTAAGTCACTCACTGCGCCATGGTCAGCAACGCTCCAATAACACTTGTCCCGTGCAGCCAAAAACGCGACCTTCAATTAGGCGAAAACCCGTGGTGCTACCGCATATTGCACGCAGTCTCGCGGAATTGTCTGTTTTCGGTTCAGGCCGTCTTGGAAGCTATGGTTTTTCACCCGTACTTCCTTACGCAGTGTGGACGAGAGAGCGTTTTGAACTTTGCATGCATGCACTTTTGTATCACCTAGCCTTCTTTTCTAGGAAACGCCGTTTGCAGAGAAGTAGGTTTCTTTTCTTGGGCGCTGAGCCATGCTCCCAATTAGGGCTGCAGAAGTTGCGGCTTTTCCTTTCCTCAACCACTCTCTATTCTTGCTGCCACAACCTGAGACAGCGAAGTTTTTGCGCTTCGGTAGGCTTTCGGGAATGCACGCGCCGTCCCCGAAATGCAGGCAGCCATGTCCTAGTTTGCAGAATGAAGAAGAAGAGGTTCGAAAAGCCGTTCCTGTGCAGAGTACGCGAGGGGCTGCTGTAATAACTCCGGTAGAGACATAGATCAGGCTTTTGAGATTATTGCGAGCAGTGACAAGGAACGCGAAAAGCTCGTCCTTCGCCGTTGGTTTTAGATAACAGGAAAAAACGAGATCGTGGCCACCGTTCATGCCACTTGGAGGAGATTGGACATCTAGCGACGGCATAGTTACGTGAATTTTTATATCCTGACAAAAAATCAAAAGAAATGATGCTACTGCTTACGCACTACCAGGCTTTGTAAAGCAAGATGTGCAAGTTGGTTTTAGGGCAGCTGAAGTTGTGGCTTAGTGGTCATGACATCGGGCTGCTAAGTGCGGCTGCATGACTTGGTTCCCGGCTACGGCAGCTGTGTACTGATGTAGACTTGACACTAATACAAAATAAAAAAATATCACTGTAATTTAAGTTGCACTAAAACCCACAGCCCTCCCCCAGCTTCGTCTTCCTCCATTACTTTATGACATGCTTCATAGTCGTATTGTCTTTTGGGGAGGCCAAATTGGCTGCATTTGTTCTAATTGAAGGATTGGAACTCTGGCGCCCAAAAAGTGGCTTATTCTCATGAATATGTCGTGAAACCTTTTCTAATGAACTGATAATTATACGCCAGCCTAGTAGCTTACTAGTTAAGGCGTCTCACTGCAAAACTGCTGGACGCGAGTTTGATTCCCGGCCAAGCCAGCCAGCACACACTACAGACTGAAAGATTTATTTTGATATTATGTCCCCAGACAAATGAGACTAAAGCTTTATCGGGCATTTGGCTGACAAAATATTGCCGCTAGCTGTATCGTTCTCTACTTGTCTAGGTTATGCATATAAAACTTTTTGTAAACATTTTGTCATATATGAATGGTGCTGAGCCCTCGAAATGTTCTGTATTATTTCTCGCTGTAGTTGCGAATAGTGGAAAATGCCGTTCATCAGCTGTGTATAACCACTCATAATAAATATGTTTATTATATTGACCTACTATGATATACTTGTGGTTATGGGCTGCATTGATTCTGTATAAAGCCATACATTTCTGCGATTCACGACTTTGGCAAACCGTGTAAGCTCTTCGGCAATTTTTCATAGGTTAGTTCACTCGTTTCATCTAAACACTACTACGGAACAATATGACGTTTTTTAGGCCATATTTCTTAGCTGACAGGGGCAGTGTCTTACTTTATTAATAGTCCTCTTTTTATATAACTTTAAATAAATTGAAACACAGGATGCCGTAGCATCATATGCAATGGACATCACGTGGTAGCGGGAAAGAGTACGGTTGTTAAATGTCAGCCCTGTGTACTGTTAGAGCACTGCCTGTGTAGCCTGCGGGAAAAATATTTGCCTTGGTCTGCAGGGTTACAAATTACGTGCTTCAGCAATATTACAAATACATTGGAAATGCTTTTACACAAAAATCCATAGAATGTCAACTATATGCTGCATGCGGAGACAATTATTCCACAGAAGAGTAACTTCATAGGAGCAAAAAACAGGGATATTGCTGGCAAAGTGGTTTTGAACCAAAATTGAATATACTGACTCTTCAATATCCACAACTAATGAACCACTATTTTCAGATTATAAACAGCGTAAATATTTCATCCCGTTTCAAAGTTTACAACCACGTGTCGTGTTGCACATAGCGTTTCCTAAGATTAACTTGAAGGAACTCTGGCGCTGCGATCGTTCAGCCACTGTGGAAATGATGGGTAGTATACAGATTTGCCTAGTGTTCGCGCTTTCGAACCTCAAACTCACTTGTGGCTTCGTTTATCGCTATCTTTTGGTTTTGTTTTGAATGAAAGCTTGGACGGTCATGAACTTCGTGAGATGATTTGAAATGGTGAGCCTAAGAGGTTAAAGTAGTGAAGTGCAGCTGCTGAACATTTGCCAATTTTCGTTTGGTGACACTTCAAGCCAGGCGAAGCCATCCAGAGCCGAAAAGTACAAAAAATAGACAAATCCGTGTCATCATCAGCATCATCATCATCACCACCATTATTCGCGTCATCAGCCTGACTATGTTCACTGCAGGACAAAGGCATTTCCCATGTTCCACCAGTTAACCCGGTCCTGTGCTTGCTGCTGCCAATTTATACCCGCAAACTTCTTAATATCATCTGCCCACCTAACCTTCTGTCTCCCCCTAACTCGCTTGCCTTCTCTGGGAATCCAGTTAGTTACCTTTATTAATCAGCGGTTATCCTGTCTACGCGCTACATGTCCAGCCCATGTCCACTCTTCTTGATTTCAACTATGATATCCTTAGCCCCCGTTTGTTCCCTAATCCACTCTGCTCTCTTCCTGTCTCTGAAGGTTACACCTACCACTTTTCTTTCTATTGCTCGCTGCGTCGTCCTCAGTTTAAGCGGAACCCTCTTTGTAAGTCTCCACGTTCCTGCTCCGTAGCTAAGTACCGGCAAGATACAGCTGTTATATACCTTCCTTTTAAAGGATAGTGGCAATCTATCTGTCATAATTTGAGTGTGCTTGTCAAATGTGCCCCACCCCATTCTTATTCTTCTAGTTACTTCAAACTCGTGGTTCGGCTCCGCGGTTATTACCTGCCCTAAGTAGACATAGTCTTTTACAACTTGAAGTGCACTATTACCTATCTCGAAGCGCTGCTCTCTTCCGAGGTTGTTCTATATTACTTTCGTTTTCTGCAGATAAAGTTCAAGACCCACCTTTCTGCTCTCCTTGTCTAACTCCGCAATCATGAGTTGCGATTTGTCCTCTGAGTTACTCAGCAATGCAATGTTATCGGCGAAGCGCAGGTTACTGAGGTACTCTCCATTAATTCTTATCCCTAACTGTTCCCATTCTAGGCTTCTGAAAACCTCCTGTAAGCATGCGGTAAATAGCACTGGGGAGATAGTGTCCCCCTGCCTTACACCCTTCTTGATTGGCATTTTTTGTACAAATCCGTGTACTACCCATCATTCCCATGCACGTCGAAGCGCCGTGCTCTGCTGCTCCCATAAACACTAGCGTCACAGTTCCCTCTAGTGTATTCAAAGAGTAGTCTACGGTGTCGCAGTTGTGCCTGTAGAGCGTGCTTTGTCATGCACGAAATAGTAAGTGGGGAAAGCTAACTTTACAAAAAATTCAGTATAGTGTTTTGATAAGATCGTTACTATCAGCATTGTAATGCAGTCTGATACTGCTAGCTCGTGTATCTGACCACCTGAAAGATTACACACCTGATGATTTTTCACTTTTTAATGTTATGTTGACATCGTGCGTGCTTTTGTTTAAAGTTTGCATGGCCGTGCACACTCTGATATGATGAAGAAAGAAGTTTTATAAAAAAACTACGAAATTGAGGCATCGACTATGTTGCTGTTCTGTTATGTCCACTGTAGGTGCACGTACAGATTCAGTACACATACCTGCGATATATGCTGCTGGGCGGAGCTACGAATTTGTAAAACATACGTCTTCACTTATGAATATACAGCTATTCCCTTAAGGCACCACTAGTCCCCAACTCGACCCTTTTTCTTTCTGCTCTAGATCATGCATGTTTTCTCTTTACGTCGAAATCAAATACTTTCCTCGTAAATTTCTTGCGCCATTCCAAGGAAGATTCCCACGGATGTTGAGCATTTGAGTAGAAATATTAGCACTGCTTTTTTTGTTGAACTCAACAAATTTACGAGCAAGTTGCAGCTGCTTGATCCTAGTCAAGATAAAACATTTATGGGTGGGCATTAAAATGTATATAAACAAGGAATTCGCTATAACGGACGTGGTTATATTTAATATCGAAGTTGGGGCACCCCTGAGGGCAGGCATGCTCAGATATTAAACGTCAGCACCTGTACTATTTCAGAAAAAGACGTATTCGAGCATATACATTCGCTTCAGTGCCCCATTTTTGAGAACTGAAAATGCATTAAAAGAAGAACAAGAGAAGCCACACAAATTTCATTGTTGCGAATGTCAGCAATGCGTGTGCTTAAACAGCAAACGAAATTGAAAGTTCCCTTTCACTTTTATTACTTCAAGACCCCACGTCTTTTCAGTTCGTGGCTGCTCGAAAGAAAAAAAAACCAAGCAAAAGTGACAATACAAGCATGATGACGGGCAACGTTTAATGTTTGACCAATGCAAAATGATATGCTTTCAATGATGAGGCATGCAAAAAGTATGTGAAAAAATTAATACCAGGAAACATCGAAATAACAGGGATGACTATTTAGGGACCCTAGCATTCAAAACTTAATATTGAAAAACTCCTATAATGTTTTCCCAAGTTCAGCCAATTGCCAAGCGTGAAGTTCTAGCAATTCTAAGCCCCTTCTAAAGAACATATTGAAGCCATGCATAACAGAAACTACATTAACTTCAATATTTCAAGCGTGAACAATGGCTACGCTCAAATAGCAAAAGTAGGTGAACGGTGAGGCGTGCAACGAATGCACAAATTTGAAATAAAATGTGCAGAAACACTACAATGAGGGAAATGATTCTTTAATGCGCTTATATTGTGCAACTCTACATCGCAAGACTCTTCAAGCTTTCTGCTACATTCTATCAATGCTTTTCGCAATGCAGGCCAAAAGAGACCCGAAGAAAAGCTCTAAATGGAACCTCTCATTCTGCCCGCTTCTGCATTCATGGTGGCAGATATCATTGTCGCTTGGATGAATACCTGGTAAACGGTGCCTTTTTGTTTTCTGATATTACAGTCCACTATGACTTTCTTTATTCTCTATTTAATTTCAATACAGGGCACATCACACCTTTCCTTTTTACGCCTGCTTTTTCACATTCTCTTTTTTATTATACAACATAAATTTGAGGTAAAGGAAGTCATACGCTCCATCATAGAGAAACATTTTGTGTGTCTGCTGTGGCACATCAATAAGCAGAAAGTAGCACTTTGGTAATATAAAAACGAGAATAACAATCTTTGTATGGCACAATAACTGCGCTAATTATTATGAAGATAAATCCACACTGAACTGATGGGGTACGCATGCGTGTATGGAAGGCTCACATTAACCATACCTAATTCCCAAGCGCCCATAACTAGTCGCATGACAATACAACCACCTGAAAGCGTTGATTGCTTTTGTCGATAGGCAAAGAAAGAATAGTGGAGTGCGTATATCCGTTGTAAGGGTCTAAGGAAAGCATTTCGTTTTCATTATGGACATCTCCATACCTTCGGAACACAGCGATATGAAGATCAATGTCGTCGGTTTGAAGGCCACTGCTGGATGTAGGCTCATATTTATTATGGGAATCGTAAGGGATACTCGCGGTGGTTGCCTGCACTTTTTTACAATAGAAGCAATTTTACTAAATGTGAGCTAGTACTCAGCAGGCATGGCGTGAACTACGTTTTAAATGCGAAGCATTTTTTAGCGAACTTCGGCGACTTTGAGCGTCTATCTATCTATCTATCTATCTATCTATCTATCTATCTATCTATCTATCTATCTATCTATCTATCTATCTATCTATCTATCTATCTATCTATCTATCTATCTATCTATCTATCTATCTATCTATCTATCTATCTATCTATCTATCTATCTATCTATCTATCTATCTATCTATCTATCTATCTATCTATCTATCTATCTATCTATCTATCTATCTATCTATCTATCTATCTATCTATCTATCTATCTATCTATCTATCTATCTATCTATCTATCTATCTATCTATCTATCTATCTATCTATCTATCTGTCTATCTGTCTGTCTGTCTGTCTGTCTGTCTGTCTGTCTGTCTGTCTGTCTGTCTGTCTGTCTGTCTGTCTGTCTGTCTGTCTGTCTAGCCGCCTATGACTTTGAGCTCTCCTGGCCGTTTCGATAATGGTATTGATACCAAGCTTGGATGGCATAACATTGCTGTGCGAAGAACATATTTGACTAGCCATAATATGAAGATCATGACAGATGATTTGAATGTCATGATTTACATTTCATGGTCCTGCAGCTCTGGCAGTGGCTTCGATCACATGACATGTTGCAAAACTGGTATAGTATGACATGATTGCATGGCGAACACAAGCGACAGACCCTAACATAAAAATCGTGGTATGCGTGTCATGTAAAAACATGGCTCATGATGCGCTCGCGGCTGTTTCACTAGCGTCACATATACCAAATTTAGTAATACTGTACGTGAATGGATGACTAAGGTACAATACTGGTGCAAACACAATAAACTTGAGAGGCGTGTCATGTAACAATATGACTACATGCTACGCTCATGATGAACTCGTGGCCGTTTCGCTAGCTCAACATGTACCAAACTCGGTATTACGTGATGCTAACGGTCCACATAGGTTAATGACACATACAAACATGATAATCACGACATGCGTGTCATGTAACAACATAGCTACATGCTCCACACATGATGCGCCCGCGGCCGTTTCGCTGCTTCACACATGCAAATTTGGTATAACGTGACGTCAATGGATGAAGGAGGCATTTGACTGGTGCAAACATCATAATCATGAGATGTGTGTGATGTGAGAACATGACTACATGTTACAGTCAAGGCGCCTGTACATTTCGACGTGACGTGGTCTGCGTGCTCGCCGACGCTCATTTCGTCGCGTCACGACGGCGTTGCTACGCCAGGCGCCGGTCCTGCCATATACTCGCAGGCATGCGGCGTGCTGCGCTGCTTTGACGCATGCGCATTTCAGCGCGTCCGGCGTCCCTCCGCCACAAAAAGAGGGAGAAACAGTGTTGTCCGGGTAACACATTGGTGCAAAATGCAGCATCTTGAATTTTGCACCGGTTGCCGTCGGGCCACGCGGACGGACGCTGGTCGCTCCTGGCGTCAGACTACGCTTAGAGAGCCCGAGTTTGGCTAACGTAGCGTCACTGTGCCTAGCGTGCGCGCGCGTCAACGCTACATATAGGAGTGTATCGGGATCTTCATGATGCACTGGCGGCCGTTTTACTAATTCCACATATACCAAATGGACCAAATTAGTTGTTAAGTGACGTCAATGGAGGACGAAAGTACATGACTAATGCAAACATAATAATTCTGACACCCGCGTCTTGTAAGAACATGACAACATACCACGCACATTGCGCACTCGCGGTGGTTCCGCTAGCTCCACATATTCTAAATTTGGTATCACGTGACGTGAATAGATGGTGAAGGTAAGCGACACATTCAAACATGATAATCATGACACGGAAGTCATGTATGGCATCATTTACTTTCACCTCTTAGCGTTGTGTTGATTTTAAAGATGACCTATCAACATTTCTAAATCGTGCTTCGCATATAATCGATTCTTACTGTACGTGGAATTTGCCAAATTTTTAATGAGTGACTTACTAATCGTACCTTAATACCTAATTTGTAAAAAAGTTTGTAAACCTTTCCTTATTGCGAAAATGCGATCAATCGAAATTGGGTGTGTGCTTGCCTGGCCAGCATCTCCTCTGTTTTTTCAATGCTAGCCGAATGTGCCCGATCCAGCCGTTCACCACCTTTTCCTACAGCATTTTCGTACTCTCTCCCATCACCTGGTCTTGGCGTATGCATAGCGTTCTGTAGGGAAAGAACACTTTAAGTGGTGCCTTACTACTGAAATTATATGAAGCAATTTTTGTTCAGCTGTTCACATATACGAGGAGCGGCAACTCGCATCTCTCGCGTTCACTATCTTGGCGATCACGCTGGCTCTGCAGGAGACATGGTATCTTGAGATAGCGCGTCTCCATTAATGGCGCCATGTGGGTGACCATTGGGGAAACGTCACTCCGACGCTGCAGCATACACGAGCACTGTGGGGAGGCGGAGACAGCATTGCTTCGAACAACGAAGAACTAGCATGAAAAAAAAAGCTGACAAATGCATCATATTGAAAAGGAAAACGCGTATATCACTTCCCCATTGGAAAGCGCTTAGGCGCACGTGTCGTACAAGCAGGCTCAGCAGTTATGTGGCGTTGCACCACAATCACTCCCTAAACTAAGACGGACCCACCGCTGCCGTTGAGCAGGGCGCTTTTGCACTGGTATTGAAAAACTGCTGCACCCACCTCCCCGGAGGGAATTATGAGAAAAATGCGAATGTATTTCTTGCGCCGGTAGTGCACGGCGTAGCAATTTTACTGGCACAAATTAATGGTGAGACGAGGATTTGTACTGTAACTATTCATTTAAACAATCATCATCCAGTGAACGGTCGAAAGTTAGGCACGCGCTTCACTCCATCTATATATACGTACGAGCGAGAGGATGGGAGAGTATGGCGCGGAGAGGAGACAGCAAACGGCGAAAGAAGGAGCGGTGGACCATAAACCTACCCTCTCCTACACTCTCCCCAAACACGCAGGAGCTCCACCGAACTCCCGCGATGCGAGCGCCCTCACACGCCAGAGCACGCTCTTCCTCTTCACTCACTTTCTGCTACTCTGCTCGCACCAAGGAGGTTTGCCCACACCACCTGCTATGGTTGCTAGGGGCGAGGATAAGTAGGCGCACCCGCAGTTGTTGCTGTGGGAGAGAGAGAGTGAGAGTGAAGAGATAACAGCTGCCGGCACGTGGACACCGACCGACGCCTGACATGCCCCAACTAAGTAATACAGTCGCATTTAAAATATAAAGCAGGCATTAGCCTGATGCACCACTCTTTCTTTCTTTTCTTCTTTTTTGTTTTTTCTTTTTTATTGCTAGGCTCTCTCTCCTAACTTTTCCTTCCTCTGTGTCTGAAATTTTACTGTCGCCCATGTAGCTCAACACTCCTGTTGATACAGGCAACAATGACGGGCATGCGTGAAACACAGCAATGAGACAAGGAAAGCCAACTACAATATTTTGCAACCTGTATTCCAAGCGACCGCGATAAATATCTGATTGCTTCATCAGAAACGGCTGATCACTCAGAAGCCCATAGTTGAGATATTACTGATTGGAAAGAGACTCACGAACACGCATGTCACTTTGATACACTTATTTGTGCACACCCTGATTTCTGTGCACTCGCAGGTGGGAGGTATTTGCTCAAGTTATGCCGCCATCACCGAAATATGTCACTCGTAAAAGCTTCGCCTAAGCTGTATTCACACGACACACGAAATCGCGATTTGGCCTCCGGGATCGCGTACTACGTACCCACACATCACCTGTTCCCGCGTACCCGCTTCGGTCTCTCTGATGCGATTCGTGAAACGACGAAACTCCACATCACAGTTGGGATCTTCGGGGAGCACTGCCGAAATTTTCGCTTGAAATGGGAATTCTCCCCAGTCGTCTGAATTCTGGCCGCGGAGGGATTCAAATCACGTCACATGTGACGCGACGGATCCGTGAAGGATCACGTCCGTCATGGGAATACAGCTTTGATGGAATTTGCGCTTCAAAAGCCTCGTACGCAGAAAATGACGCTTATATGAGCACGCGCTTATATGAAGGGAAAAGTGCGGCATTTCAACCAATAGTGATTGTTCAAAACGAGTATAGAAAAAAAATTAGGGTACCCTAAAGCTTCGCCTTCAGGACTGGAAGGCGATAGCGGCATTCTGTTTGTAGTGCCTACTGTAAACACTTACTGCGTGAGACCCTTTCGAACTTACTGCATGAGATCGTATCTTTGTAAAAGGCGATTTGTCATGATTGGCGTGTTAGTTTCAAAGTGATTTGCAGGGATGTCATAACCTTGTGGTGGCGTGTGTCCCTGTTGGCAATCGGTGCCTGAAAAGAAAAAAAGCAAAAAACCTATAGAACATAGGAGTGGAGTCCTCGCTTCATTGAAGCGAGGACTGAAGCAAGAAATAAAGCGAGGACTGCACTCGTCTACTTTAGAGATTTTTTATTTTCAGATGGCGTTTCCCAACAGGGAGAGGTGCCACCACTAGGAGATGACGTCACGGCTAACCTCCTTAAAACTAATAAGCCAAAGATGGCAAGGCGCCTTCGACAAAGATAGGTCCTCCTATCGAAACTTCGGCCAGCCTGTCTTAGGCACTTCTACTTACTCATCCTGATTATCCCTCTACGTGTTTACATCTGTCGGCTTCCATCTTGATAAAAGATGTTAGCGTACAAGTAAGGCACCGGCTACTCCTTAGCCCTTCAGTGCATATTTGTTAAGACATATAATAAAGGGACAAATAAAGAGCAGTGCATGAAAAATAGAATACCCGAGCTCATATATACTAGAACACACTCATAAGCACATGTCAAACAACACTACCACAAAAATAAAGATATGCTCGAAAGCCAATGAATATTATTTCTGATAATGTCTCTATAGTTAACATTCAATTCAGCCTGCGTAAAATAGCAGAGCACACGTATGGCTTTTATGGAGATGTATTCGCTCATGTGTACGTAACAGTCGACACGCCATGCACATCAGCACACACATACGATAAATGCCATATAATACTGCACAGATTAGGTATAATGACTGAATATATCAATACATCAGTTCTAACCACAAAAGGCAAACAATGGATTTCTATACTCTTGGTTGCAATCTCTGACTACTTCATTTTAGTACAAGTGTTGAAGACAATGAAGGAAGAAAAATACCAGAACAAGCCCCTATGAGCAAGGAATGGAGTTATTGTGGAACATTTTCAATGTATTTCTGAAGTGGTGCTTGCTCTACTATGCGTTTATGCGCAGCGCAAAGCGCAATACATATGTTCGAACACATTGCTGAGAATGCCGTGGCAAAAAAGTTGCCGAAATAGTACTGACATATTTCGTTCAGTGATACTATAGCGTAATATTTAAAATAATAGCGTATAGCCACCGTCAAAGGTCTGGAGAGTAATACGCATGAGAAAACCTTGAACGTGCGAGGGATTTTTTAATGTATGAGGTCAGACTGCAGAGTACACGTTGTCTACACGTTTTAGAACGTGCCGGAAATGTAACGCTAGGCTCTACCCGCTGAATAAGCATGAGTATTAAGCTTTTTTATACATTGCTAATTTTAAACTTTCAACGCTGACTGCACAGTTTGCAGCCTTGTCTCAGTTAACGTAATTCTGTGCTCTATGGATAACATACATGAACTTCTGAATGCCCAATTATCGCTCTTACTTTTTGTAAATGTGTACACAAAAAGTACAGGCAATAAAAACGCTAAGGAAAGCACGGATGATTAGCTAACGTAATCGAATTTTGTATAATTTTCTAAGTGTTTTTACTTTCCTTATCGTTATTTTTACCGTTTCTTAAATTATAAAAAAAGAAGAAGCGTTCTGGTAAGAAATCGAAGTGTTGTGTATTTTGCCGCCTTTCGCTGTCGGATTACCTTGCCACGGCTTAGTGAAGCAGAGCGACACGCGCACCTGGTGGAGACGAATGGCTTAAGTTCACCGTCTACACTAATGAGGCGTAAAAGACGGGCTTCCTCTCGAATCTACCGGCGGGTAATCCTCTTTAGTTAGGCGTGAATAATCTTTCCTCGCTCTGACACCCGCCGCCTGATTACCTTAGAAAAACCCAAGTCATCTTTTCGGATTAGTTTTGTGCTTTCTTTGCTATTTTCTGGTGGCACGGGATCTCCCTTCGGCAGCTGCTCGCGGCCATCACTAAGGATTCCGCCCTCAGGTTGACGTACTAGCCCCTTTCCGCGACGGTAACTTTGCCTTCCCTTAATGATGTTTGCTGAAACTTACCTCAGAAAAACGTTTCGGTGTATGCCTAAAAACACAAGTACCACCTCAAGTTTACGGAAAGAGCAATGGTTTGCCATGACGTCACCAGCAAAAGACTTGGTTATACCAGATCTCTAGAGGAACCACACATGAAAGCAAAAATAGAGCGATGTACTGTACATTGTTGCTACGTAGACCAGTAAAGGGATGTCTCGTCGAGCTTCAGAAAACTTTCGTGTGAATATATTATAGAAATTGCGTGGTTTTATAATAACGCCGTTTGAAGTAAAAATTCAGGTGCCGTAGAAGATGGGTAGGAAAACAAGGTGATCTTATTTCGGCGAAAATGCGGGGAGATGTAGTAGCAAGTTATCCAAAACCGTCATTTCAAAAGAAACACAATGATCCACGCCCACGCATATCACAGCAATGGAAGCTCAAGCGAAGAAACATATAAGAGAAGGCACTACTCTGCAATCAGAAAACGACATGACGCGGCATTCAGTGGATCTTGTCACGGAAAAGGCAGGCCTGCATGAACTAAAAAAAACCAAGAAAACTCATGACTATAGTTGAAAAGATGATTGCATTGCTGGGCTCGACGAGAGTGCCCCGACCCTGTCAGTCTTATAAATGCTCGTGGTCACTTTCCTGGGTCGGGGTTGACTCGGTGTGAAAGCAACAGCGTTCCCTTTGGTGGTGGCGTGTATACGATGTCGGGGCAGCGAAGATGAATCCACAGGAGAGAAGGCGAAAGCCAGCGATGCTGGCCGCGTCGGGTATCAAGTGACTTTTTCGGGACGTAAATCAAGCGCTGAGATGGCCTCAGGCGGACGCGGATGGAAGGGTAATGTTTGTACGCGTTTGTCGGTCATAACATTAAACGCGCCTCTCGCAAAGAGTAGGCTTCCTTCACCCTCTTTCTCAGTCTGCCTTAGTTTGTCGGACGATTCAGCAGAGCTGTCGTCCCTTTTTTGGCGTTGGCAATAACTTTTGGCTGAGTTAGTGTGTGTGTCTGGTTTTCAGGAGATTGCTGTAGGCATGGAAAAACAGCCAATTATTGAGAGCCACGAGCGACGTCATGCTGCATAGAACCATCGCGATGTCTGACTCGGTAACCAAATCCGAGGAATGCAAATGGCCAATCGCAAGAAAGTTACAAAATGACACACACGTGCGCGCGCGCGCACACACGCACACGCACACGCACACAAGCTACTTATGCGTCTATTTCTTGCTGTATCACCCACCCATGGATTGCTATACAAAAATTTCAGTGTTGTGTTATTCGCGCACCACGAGAAACATGAACAGGGAATTTCGCACGTAGTTTAGTCTGCAAAAACCTAACTGAATTTGATGAGGTGAGAAATAGCTACTTTAAACATACTCATATATGGAAGATAAGTCGCATAGATTCATCTAGTATGCATGTGTAGTCCCAGTTCCTATTTTATAAAGCCAATATTCAACACGCCATTAAATCTAGTTGAAAGTTGGAGCGTGTAGTTGTAGAATTTGGACCTCGTAGTTGAAGCGTTGAGCAAGTAATGTGATAAAGAATAGGTACCAACTATACTGTAATGGATGCATTGCTTGTCACGCTGTTGAAGCTGTGCAAAAAGTTTGGCCAGCAAAATATGTAAGCTTGTGCTTCTGATGCTTCGCCTCAGCCAGCACGAGAAGCCTTAAGGCAGCCTAAATGAGTCATCGAAGCTGGTCAAATACATGCATTACCAGACAGGTGTGTTATCGTACCGTCATTAGCGATGGCGGATAAAAAAGTTCCAATGTTTTTAGGCATCTTTGGTTTTTTTTTCTGAAACTACGTATAAAATTTGTATGTAAAATCGCATGCGCGCCCACTCCTGTTTTTCGAAAATTTTCATTAAACTTTGTTTGAAAGTGAGCGTCTGTTCCGTCGACAACATTACGTCTTGCGCTGTTTATCACCTAATAAATTTACGTATAAGTAAAATGATCATCAAGACCGCATCTTGTCGGCAGGTACTTAGCTTGTATGTGGTTCGTGAGTCTACCTTTTTGTACTGGTGGAGCCAATAGAGACAACTTGCATGAACATACGAAGACATAGAGAAGGAGAACTTCGTAACAGTTGAATAAAAGTTGCTGAAACTTGCCGTGGCTAATTTAACAGAGTGGTTCCGAGGTTCGTGCAGTACATCCATAGCATAAGCCAGATTGAAAATAAGCTAATAGTTCAAGGGAACTTCAAGACATCGCGAGAAATTGTACATTATATCGCAATAAAACTAAAAAGTACCGCAAATAAACTAAATGTATTGTAGAAATCGCTGAACCAACTATTTATTTGCGCACAATTTAACTAAATTTATTTGCGGAAATTATTCAACTAACAATTTATTCGCTAGAATGTTGTTTTTTTTCGGGATTACTGTTACGTTGTTTACAGTGTTTGCTTTCACAGGCTGTCTTGAAATATGTATTGGAACTCGAAATGGCTTTATATTCATATTCGTGTTCGAATGGCAAGCAATTTCAATAGGTAAGGAATGTCAAGCCTTTAAATATCTCGGAATACACTTCCACTGGTAATGTATTGGGGAGCACACAACTGCATAAGAATTGTCTGTTGGAAGGCATGCCTTGGAACAACTTTATCTCTATAGTGTCATATCCGGTTTTCACCTGTATACTAATGCGACATGCCCCGCCGTGGTGGTCTAGTGTCTAAGGTACTTGGCTGCTGACCCACAGGTCGCGGGATCAAATCCCGGCGGTGGCGGCTGCACTTCCGATGGAGGCGGAAATGCTGTAGGCCCGTGTTCTCAGATTTGGGTGCACGTTAACGAACCCCAGGTGGTCGAAATTTCCGGAGCCCTCCACTAAGGCATCTGTCGTATTCATATGGTGGTTTTGGGACGTTAAATCCCACATAGAAATCAATTACCAATGCGACACTTTCACCACCTGTTCTGATGTACCATTTGAATTACGCTTGTTTAGGGTGATCAATCACGTGGCGGTGGTCATATGACTATGTATGCCAACCTTAGCTGCTATCTCGCATTAGCTACGAGCTTTCGTTCATAACTGAGTTATAACTCAAGGACCTAGCAACCAGTATGACATTGTGTGCTTGGTACCATTAAGGCGTTGGTCGTTGCATATTTTTACAATAAAAACAGCGGCTGAAGTTGCTGACTGGTCGGCCTGAAAGTGGAATAAAGGCTGTACATCTTTTCAACATTGTGCATTTACCATTTCGCTTGAGCAACCATAATTTCTCTTGGAGCCCGGGTGAAAATGAAAACGAACTGTAATGCACACTCATCTCAGATAAACACCTCAACGTATACAAGGAGTCCTTCCCAATGTTCTTCGCGCTAATCTCCTCTCTAGGCTCTACTTCTCGACGTGCCATCGCTCACAAAGGCTTTGAGGTCGCTGCACTTTTCCGCCTGTCCGGATAATGACACCCGGTCAGGAGAGCATCTGTCTCAGTGCCTGCCGTAACAAACGGGGAGCCTAAGCCCAAGAAGTTGCCCCCGCTCACGAGACCGACCTCGACCACCGATTCGCTTTGCAGCGCAGTCCCGGCATTGGCCATTCTAGCACACCCACATCTTCTGGCGACGAAGAATGGGCACGGTGCTTGCAGGTCGCTGGCCGTTTCGCCGTATGTCTCTAGAACCAAGCCTACGATCTAGGAAAGCAAACCTTGGGCCCGAAGTGTCGGGCTGGAGACTACCGGTTGGTAAGATGGCTGTGTTACGGGCATAGGCATCACATTCCGGTGTCTTACTTGGCGGCTTCATGCTGTATGAGAAGCACAGGCAGGAGTGAATAACGGCTGTGCCACCGTGTGCAACCAATTGTGTTCATGTTTTCTGCAAGGTGTTACGCTCACGGGAACGTTTCAATACCCCGTTCAAGGTGCGGAGTATTTTACAACATCTGTTCAAACAGGCAGTTTATTATTCTTTCACACAAAAAAACACGGGTACTGCATTGCAAATGTATCGTGGTGTAAAAAACATACTTGACAAACAACCCTCTCGTTGATACAGATTTCTCAGAGAGAAATGCTTCTTAGTCGATGAAAATTTTCGTGGTCCGGGTTTCGAATCCGGTACCAACTTCTTTCCTAGGCCGGTCGCTTTATGAATGCTTTGGATTTGAAAAGTTATGATTTTTTACATGTTGAAAGAGCTGGTTATAAGTTATCATTTTGATAACTCCATCGTAGTCTTGCAAAATTCTCAGCCCGCATTTCCTATATATATATATATATATATATATATATATATATATATATATATATATATATATATATATATATATATATATATATATATATATATATATATATATGTCTATATAGCGGACATGACGGATCGACATGGTGGTGAAAGAAACAGGAGAGAGTGACAAATTAGTAATGTTTTACAGTGGTGACATCTGCTGTGCCAGACCGTTCTCGTCTCATCGGCCGGAGCTAGCAGAAGAGAGAAGGGTGAGTGAGGTCCCGGTTAGAGTAGGGCACGTGTCGTACGTTTAAGCAAAAACGTACGACACGTGCAGATGTCTAGCAAGATACAATAACTTGTGACCCAGCAGCATACCTTGATTCTGGTACTGAAAATACCAGCCAATAGTATTATGCAATGACGCCATTTGAGTAATCTCGTATGTAAAATAATTGGTGCAATTTATAGCTTTAATAGGCGACTGGCTGTGCAGGCTCTTTTAAAATTTTTTCTCGTTAATCAAAATAAGCATTTGCGATGTTTCCCAGTGCAAAAAACAAACTGAACACCTTACAGACACCTTTGCATGCATAATGCCAAATATTCCCGCTTATTTCGTAAATTATTTGCATAGAGCATTGTGGTATAGGTTGCACTTTTTATGCTTAACCTTTTCGAAATTAACCTTACACTACTGTATCCTGCCAACAGCCGCGTGTTTTTGCAGAGCGTGCCCAAGAGACGAAGGCTTTTTTGAGTTTTAGCAGAGGGAAATTAATTATCAATAGGATAATTGCATGGCGCCGGGATCGCACGGGCTGGCCATTGTTACTAATCGTGGCACACGAAGCGATCTTTCCAGCAAAGCGTAGCACACGGAACTTGCGAGCAACTGAGCTTTTTGCGTTCCACAATTTAAAGCTTCTGGAACGGCCTCTAAGGGCTCTAATGTTAAGCTTCAACTTACAAATACGCACAAATTGAAGTTTCACCTCAGTGGCGGGCACATCTGTAATATTTCTTACATATTGCCAGATCATTCATGAGCGCAATTGTGCTCGCACAGTAATCGGTCGACAGAGACCGAGGTATGTTTGTGTTGACTATTGTAATAGAGAAATAATCAATCACACCTGTCTCACAATCAGTCCATTTGGCGTTAATTAAAGGATCTATTTGTACTCCCATAATCTTTTTAAACCTCCACACCCACTTCGTCATTTTACGCCAAAGTATCTAGTTGTATATTAAAGTAGCACGACCTTCAGTGTTGAAGCTAATGAACTTCAGATTCACTTGAACTGTGATAACAGAATTTTCAAGTGATACACAGATGTATTAAAAGAACTCAGAGCATAACTATTCATAATGCTTCGTGCCGGAGGGATGACCTAGTGCTCTCCTATAATGGAATACCAAGCTTTCTGAATCGTTCACCATTATTTTTCTAAACAATTCAAGACGTAAATGTGTTTTTAAAGAAGGAGTGGAGGAGTTTCTAGTCATAGTATCAGAACATCCAAGAGCTCTCAGTCCGGTGTTCTTTCACGTACTGACGCTTACGCAAGCTAGTCATAGCGACTCCAGTTTCTTTGGATAGTTTCATCTCTTGAATAGTGGTGCTTACAATTGTAGGTAAGAAGAAGGAAAGATGAATGTTTGTTCTGAGATGACCAGATAACAGTATAGTGAACTAGAATATACTTTACTTCATCATATATAAGAGTGGTTTTTGCGATGTAGGACTTCAACAATAGCTTATATAAGAAGCATATCAAAGTTCTGGTTCAAAATAGCCAGTTTCGCCTCTAGGGCGAGGCAACGAGGGCGATAGGAAGAAATTGAAATATCCTAGTGATAGTACGCGTTTAGCGTTGAGTCTATGACGCCTCATTGAAGAGCGAACACAGGTCATGCGCTCAGCGATCCGAATCGGAGCAATCCCGAGCAGCGACAACAGTCCTTGTCCTCGTCTTTTGCTGGCACTTTTGTTTGCGCCTTATCTATTGTAGAAATCATTTCCCTGCATACAAGGAGCCGCACTGGCGACCAATGAAACAGATACAAACGGCGGGTTATAGCGTGGCTTCAGTCGGTTGACGTGAATAATCTCACGCCCGTGACGGCGGCCGTCTGTGGATGACTGAACTGACTTGACATATAGTTTACCGGGGATTCTCGACGCAGGTTGCAATAGGAGCATTCGTACTTTGGCAGCAGCTTTGAAGAAAGGCCAGGAGTTGAGGAGGCAACGCCAAGTGACACCAATGTTCCTGGCAAATATGAATGGAGATGCAGGTTGGCGTCTTGGTGGTCCTTTTGGTGTGCTTGGTCTTGTGTTGTTAACGATCGCGTTAGCTGCCTGCATTCTTCCGCATAGCTCGCTACTTCAGAGAGAGTGGCAGACTCTGAAGTGTCCGGAAGATACAACACAATAATATACGTAAATGAAGAGGGTTCGCTGCCATATAGAAGAAAAAAGGGAGAAAATCCTGTCATAGACTGTGTGGCGCTGTTGTAAGCATACGTGACAAATGATAGTATGCTGTCCCGGTTGGTGTGGTCAGCAAAGACATACATGGACAGCATGTCGCCTAATATGCGATGAAAGCGCTCAGTCATGCCATTGGTTTGGGGATGGTACACACTGGTCGTTCGACGAACAACGTTGCATTCACGCAGGAGGGCTTGTACGGTTTCTGAGAGGAACGTGCGTCCGCGCTCGATGAGTAACTCGTGAGGAGCGCCGTAGTGAAAAAGAAGCTTGCGAAGAATAATAAGTCGACTTCGCGTGATGTGGCCTCTGGCAGCGTGGCAGTCTCAGCATACTGTGTCAAATGGTCAATGGTGACAATTACCCAGCAATTCCCGGCAGGTGTGTAAGGAAGGGGGCATACAAGTTAATTCCAATACGATCGATAGGTCATGATGGACAGGGCAATGGCTGGAGCGGTCCAGTGACTGTACACGGTGGACTCTTCCGGAGTTGACGCTTTGAGCACGAGCGTACGTATTGGCGAAGAAATCGGTATATTCCACGCCAGTAGTACCGCAGCCGGAGGCGTGAATACGGCTTTATTACACCAGCGTGGCCGCAGTGGGGGTCTGCATGGAAGGAGGCGCAGATAACAGCATGTAGATGGCAAGGAATCACCAGCAACCACTTGCGACCTTCAGTAAGGTAGTTGCGGTAGTAAAGCAGCCCATCGCGCATGGTTAAAGGGCGGCTGTGCACCGCAGCTGGCGACTGGCGGTACTCGATGATGGCTTGTATAGGAATTCCGTTAAAGACACTATCTAGGGGTCTTGACGCTGCTCGGATGGCATGTCAGCGCGTGTCAGGGAAGCAGAATCGTAGGTCGAAATAGGCGCATTTGCGCAGTCATGGGGAAGCGGAGACCGAGAGAGAGCGTCGGCGTCTGAATGTCTGCGCCCTGACCTGTAGACAACGCGGATGTCGTAGTCTTGGAGACGTAATGCCCAATGGGCTAGCCGACCAGATGGGTCTTTTAGGGCCGATAAGCAGCAGAGGGCATGGTAATCAGTCACGACATCGAATGGGCGGCCATATACGTAAGGTCTAAACTTAGCTATTGCCCGAATGATGGCTAGACATTCTTTTTCCGTGACCAAATAATTCTCTTCGGCTCTTGTCAGAGTGTGACTGGCGTAAGCAACGACGTACTCGTCGAAGCCAGGTTTCCGCTGAGCAAGGTTAGGCACCAAGGCCGACCCCACTATAGCGTCTGTGTGAATTTCGGTAGGGGCGTCTGGGTCAAAGTGATGGAGAATCAACGGCGATTTCAGAAGATGACGTAATTTCGTGAATGCGTCGTCACAGCGGACGACCATGCCGAGATGCATTGGCTGTCATCAAGTATACGTGTTAAAGGGGCCTTTACAGATGCGAAGTTACGAATGAATCGTCGAAAATAAGAGCATAGCCTATAAAGCTTCGGAGTTCTTTGAGTGTAGACGGCTTAATAAACTCGCTGACAGTGCGGAGCTTGCTTGGGTCCGTAGAACGCCATCCTTGCTGACAACGTGTCCTAAGATGGTGAGCTTCCGGGTGGCGAAAAGACATTTCTTCAAATTAGGTGTTAGCCCAGCCTGTGCGAGGCAATCCAGGACACTTGCGAGGCGCTCGAAATGAGTATCGAAGTCTTTAGAAAAACTACGACGTTATTCAGGTAGCAAAGGCACGTGCGCCACTTGTGACCTCGAAGTCCATAAGACGCTCGAAGGCGGCCGGTGCATTGAAAAGGCCCAAGGGCATCACGTTGAACTCGTACAAGCCGTCAGGAGTTATGAACGCAGTTTTGACGCGGTCATCTTCATTTATAGGTACCTGCCAGTACCCCGACCAAAGATTCAAGGAAGAGAAGCACTCCGCTCCTTGCAAACAGTCGCGCGCACCATTAATTCTGGGGAGCGGGTAGGCATCTTCGCGGGTAATCTTGTTAATGTGCCTATAATCAACACAGAAGAAGATGCTACCGAAGCAGATGCTACAGTCCTTCTTTTTCACAAGCACCACCGGGGATGCCCAAGGACTGTGGGACGGCTGTATGACTCCCCGACTAAGCATTTCAGTCACCCAGTCATCAATAACTCGGCGTTCAGTTTGATAGACGCGGAATGGGCGCTGGCGCAGGGGTGCATGGATGCTGGTGTCTATACGATGAGCGATTCAAGATGTTCTGCCCAAACTGGTTTGTTTATTATCGAAAGACATCCCAAAGCGTCCGAGAAGCTTCAAGAGTTGGGTCCGCCTCGCACTTGGAACGTCCGAAGCAGTCGATGGTAGGAAGGCTTCTGGGGTAGATGTGTTGGCAGTTGTATCGAGATGAATGCTGACGACGTGAAGGCTTGCTGTGCAATCATGTAGTGAGTTAGGACAGACTGAATTGATGTCCTCAAGTCGCTCTATACTTTTTCCGCGGAACATAGTGGTTGGGACCGAAAGCAGGTTCATGACATAAATGGTTGCGCAAGAGTTTTCGATTGTGATAAGAGGAAATGGAAGAAGAAAGTGCTTACGTGAACTGAATTCTACTGACGGCGTAATAAGGGCAGTAGAGAAAGCATATATAGTCACAGGAGATTGGCACAAGAACCGACGACAAAGGTGGGATGTCCATGTCCTCGGCGATGACAACACGAGAAAAAGATGACTTGGCAGGATTGATGTCAAAAATTGTTGATAATTCTAGCTCGGCACAGACACAATCAACAATGGCATGATGCGTGGAAAGTTCCAGCCCAATATAACTTCATGCGAGCAGTGTGGAAAGACAAAAAAGTTCAACAACATACAAAACGTCCTGAATGAGTAGACGAACTTTTCACGGCGCGGATGGTTGTACGTGATGTGTGGTCGCCGTACGGAGAGAAGCACCAGAAAGTGGAGTCGTAATTTTTTTTTAACTTGCAGCACATTGCTTCGCTCAACACAGACACAACACCTCCAGTATCGACGAAGGCAGACACGGTAACACCTTCAATGTGGACTGTGATTTCGTTTGCAGGCTGGGAACGAGGCCTTTTAGATATTGACAGTGGCGCACTTCTTGCTTCAGGAACTGCGATGGTCAGTTTTCCGTGTGTACGGGTGGTGGACGACGAAGCATTGGCGATAGCGATCGCCGGCGAGTGGAGGGTGATTGAGACGAGTTGGTGGTGACGCGGTTCGACAATGAAGTGTTTGAAGGAGCATGGGAGGGCATTGGCTGTTGCGACACTGTATGGTCGTAGCTGTAACAGTCGTCAATGGCAGTTGCACGAGGAACACGGTGGCGACGAAATTGCTCGACGTGCCTGGGTAGGCCACAGTAATAGTAAATTGGTTGGTTGTTTAGTGTGCGCCAAGGATTATTGGGAAGGGTGGCAGGACGGCGATAAAGTGAAACGTGTGGGCTTGCCGGTGCCTGCAGTGGGTAGAAGACTTGTGGGCGTCGAGGAGAGTCTGTGTTGTGTGGCAGTGCATGTGAAGGCCTTCTCGCGACGTCGGCATAGGTCAATGGCATTTATACAGGTAGTGGCTGGTGCGTAGGTGGAAGAGCTTCTGATACTGGCTCCTCAATAGTTGGCGCAGTGACGAGGGGAGTTCATAACTATTACTGGGAAGAAAGGGCGCAATGGGCAATTGTCGGGGTACCTTCTCACGGATGAACTGTTAAATTTGCACGTCAATACCCCGGGATCTGGAGAGATGGCGCCAACGGTCAGTGCTGACGTGCTGGCCATGTTGAAACTGGGACGTCACGGGGAAATGCACTGCTTACGCAACTCGTCGTAGGTCTTGCAATGCTGAATGACGTCTGTGACGATTTGAGGAGTTTTCGCCACAAGCATGTGGAGCGCATCGTCTTCTATGTTCTTCATAATATGCTTGAATTCGTCGGCGTCGGACATGGCAGGATTGAAGCGTCTGCAGAGGCCGACGACGAGCTCAATATAAAATGTGAAACTTTCTCCGGCCAGCTGGACGCGATCACGCAAGCGCTGCTCTACGCGCAGCTTGTGCACTGCGGGTCGACCGAATACATCCGCGAAGGTCGTTTTGAAAGACGCCCACACCCAGGTGTTACTCTCAGCCTCGTGGTTGATAAACCAAAGCTCCGTGACACCCCTCAGGTAGAAGTGGACGCGGCCGAGTTTGTAGTTATCATCCCACCGGTTGTTGACACTCACTGTTTCATACGAAGCGAGCCAGTCCTGGACGCCCTGCTCATCAGTGCCATTGAAGAGGACTGGTTCGCACTCCCTCGGAATACCTGGGCAGTACAGAGCAGGGTGTGTGGTAGCATTCGGCTGTGCTGCAACGTCGTCAAACATGGTGGACGGTGCAGGTAGAGTCCGGCTAGGGAGTTCCATGATGGAAAGAGAACCGGCACTCTCCAGCACTTGATAGTACGCGTGGAGCGTTGACTCAGTGACGCGTTTATTGAAGAGCGAACACATGTCAAGAGCTCAGCGATACGAATTGGACGAATCACGAGCAGCAACAACAGTCCTCGCCCTCGTCTTTTGCTGGCACTGCTGTTTGCACCCTATCTTTTTTACACTAGGAAGAACGACAAGCGGCTCGATACTTTCAGCACGATGCTACAGCAAGAAAGGGACGCTCGAGAACGCATAGGTATACACCTGACTTATGTGATCTAAGAACCTTAAGAGTTGTTACGTGTTTGAATTTGGGCAACACACTGAAAATGTCCACAATGCAGAAGCCGAGGCCGTTAGATTTTTCTTTTTCTTTTATTCATTTGAACTGCTGCATGCGGAATGAACTGCCACGTGCTGGCGTGAGACGCCTAGTGCACCCTGTGTGCCCCGTGATTTTTTCTCTCTTCTAAATCATGTGTGTAAGAGAAGGCGACCACTTTTTAAATGCAAAGCATTTTTAGCGAACTTCGGCGACATTGAATCTATCTATCTATCTATCTATCTATCTATCTATCTATCTATCTATCTATCTATCTATCTATCTATCTATCTATCTATCTATCTATCTATCTATCTATCTATCTATCTATCTATCTATCTATCTATCTATCTATCGCTTGAACTTTGGTGCTCTCGTGCTCTCCCAATTTACTTGGCGTAAACGAAAACTAGCATGAGAGGGTAGGATGGTTTGACGGATACAGGGAGCTTGTCAAGACATCAATAATGTCACAATCTCGTCGCGTACGTCGTCAAAAGCTTCCCGCCAGACGGTGGCACATACCCACAGGCGGGTATGTGCCGTTGGTATGCGGGTATGTGCCACAGGTGATTGACACTTACTGTCTGCTCAATAACGACGAGAACACACACGGGCAATTTTAACGTCTGAAGTGTTAAGAAATACCCGACATTGGTAGCGTCGATCTGACGAGTCCCAGCTGAAATCGAACCCGAGAATTCTGAGTGCCAATGAAGCATTTTACCACAGAGCTACGCCAGGTCTCTGAACTACTTTTCAAATAGACGCTAATCTTCGTGAAACGTTATTAGTGGCTTCAGTTCTGCCTACCCAATTTTATAAACATTATATAAGTACTATTTTGATACAACTGTACCCGTTGGGTTAACGTCCGATGCGGTTAGTTGTCATGTGCTGTAGTTGATTAATGTAGCAGTCTCTAAGGCAAACATCTTCGCGAGCATCTGCGCTTCATATCAGCTTGTGGTGTTGCTAATACACATGTTTCAGTTAACATCATTGTGCAAGTGCAAACAAATGGTTATATAAACGTCTGCAACTTTTCAACATATGTCTGTGTGTGCGACATTTGTACATTAGTGTAGCGACATTTCATGACGTGTCATTCAATAATAAATTTGCAACATTGTCACCTTTCTTCCGCATGCTTCACATAACGTGGATCGACATGCACGTGGGATCTGCCAAATTTTTCTTGTGCATAACAAGGACAGTTATCTATTTGAAAGAATATGTAAAAACGTTGGTGATAGAAAATATGCTCAAGCTGTTCCGTGGTCCGCATAACGTGATGGCAGAATGATGTATATGAATAGCTGGCCGTTGTATTACCGGCACAAGCACTGTGACCTTAACAGGAGACCAGTGAGACGGTATTTGAATAAAGCATATCAAGGTTTGGCGAGGTAGTAAATACAGATGAATCTGTTCCTTCAGGGTTAGTAAGCGTGTTTGCAATGAAGTTTTGACGCGTGATGTCTTTTAGCTGTGCATGACGGTCGTTGTAACATTTCGTTTGTCATATTCGTTGTGTATTTTATTATGTTTATCTTGCCCCATCGTGCGTCATGTCCATCTGGTAATGAAGAAAAAAAAAGGCGGGTGGCTGTGTTGGCCAGCGCAGCAGGTTGTGGCGCGAGGAGTTGATGTTTCGAGTCCCCCGCACTTTAAATATTTTTTTTCTGCAGATTTAATTTTATTGTGCCTTTTCACATATGTAAATGCATACAAATATCCACGACATGACGGTGACGGTGATGGTTACGGCGAAAATCAGCCAATAGTTTCCATATAATCGCTATCGCAATGAAAAACTACTGGCCCATTCAAATAAATTTCCGCAATAATCCACTCGACCTATTTTTGGTAAGCTTATATTCCAATGTGGAATCTATTTTGTACGAACTTAAGCCGGAACTATTGATTTCACACTACTTTCGTATTTTACAACACATTTTCTAATAATTCGCAAAACTGGAAGGGAGCGCTTGACCAAAAGTACCTGAAAAATGACCCTATTGTTACCCACTGTAAGGGCTCCTAAAGACACAGCAACCCGTGGAGCCTCTAGAAGCCTAGAACGTACTGATTTAACGTGGCGCCGTAATAAAGAATTGCATCATTGCGCACTAGATGCGACTGAATGGTGCACTTTGATGCATAATCTATAATGTTTCACGAAGGTGAGGCATGATGGTTAAACGCCCTTAATCTGCAATTTTATTGTTGCTATTGTCTGTTCTTTTCTTGCGTTCTGTTTTAGTTTCTTATTGAGGCAGGCTTTCCCATCTTCGATTCTTTCGGAAAAAAGACAAGGTATGACACTTGATCAAACGACTGGGAACCCTTTTGAGAGTCTGTCTGGGGGCCAAATGTGATACTTGCCCTTCATTGCTGCGTGATCCCGTCTGTGGTTGTAAATTTACACTTTGTGTAAAGCAGAGACAACGATATAGTGTTTCTGAATCATTTATCTTTTTATTTTCATGCCCCTACGTAGTTTTTTTTTACATTGCTGTCCCAAGGCCACCACTTTCAAGATCCTGCTGAATAAAGCAGGAAAGCAAGATCTAGACGGAGAGTGTACACTGAGGTGACAACCAACAACAGCTTGAAGGTCAAGTAACAAAGAGAGATGCGTGATTGATGTTTGCTCGAGCATAGTGCGGCAGCTTGACTTACAGAAGCTGTTGAGTGAGGAAAGTTACTTTAAGAAGAGAATATGCCTCCATATACAGACTAGCTTACTCGCTCCTTTTTTTTTTCTTCTTTTGCATACCTTTCAGGCAACAGTTTCACGATGAAAGATGCAATTCGCGTGAGTATATTCTATCATTTCACTTATTTACAGTGGTGATAACGGTATTACAAAACGTGCAGCACTGCGTCGCGTTATGTCGCCTACTAGACATTCCAACAATTATAATCGATGGTAATATTTTGAGAGGACTACTGTGGCAAGTGAGATCATATTTAAGTTAAATATTAAAAAGTTTCAGGCTTATACTCACTACTTTTTTTACGGAGAGCAGAGTGACTACACGCGCTACAGAAAACTACTGCAGATGATTCCACTTGATGGCTTTGAACAGTTAGTACGTTCAAAACTATCGCAAACTTAAGCATGAATTCAAACAGGAGTAAAATGCGTCTAAAGGTATACATGGTGGATCAACGTAAGCAGTTTAGTAAATTTAAGGACATTGTAACATTGCACAAAATTGGCAAAAGCTAAAAAGCATCATTTGTTCTTGAACTGGCTGTGTTAATAAACTTTTTGGTAGAAATAAAACTTTTCAGGAACGCACGTGTTGGTTAAAGTAATGTTCTAGATGTTTAAATCCATGAACAACACTTTACAATGCTCCTACAGCTTAAAGAAGTGGAACTTTTGTTTAGGCTCGAAATGACTGACACAACAGCTGCTCAAAGTCACCAGGTCAACACTTGTGTGATTGAATAGTACAATTTGTGAATGACAGACCCCGTACGAATCAAATAATTGATTGAAATCGTGTAGAAATAACAAGATGTCTAGGAGATTTTTATATTATTCGTTGTTTTCTAGATGCAAAATATTGAAAACAGTAAAAATGCCTGCTATACCGAAGTATGTACTAAAGAAAACATCAAAGAATTACAATGAGCCCTTCTGTTACATGTACAGCAAATATTAAGAAAAAAATTTAATACTCAAAAAGCGGCCATTTGACCAAACAGTTTAGCAAGATATTTGGACACATCGACCTTTGTTTAAAGTAGTGAACATAAGATTTTGTTTGAAGTTTAAAAGACATTGAAGACCACAGCAAGGTTTTAACTACCTTTAAACTGATGACTCGAACCACTGCTCTAAGCTGTAGCTCTTAGTGATTTTGAAGCAGGCAGTTGTCGCATGTGTACAGGCAAACAAGTGTAGTGAGAACAATTTTAATGGTATATAAACAAAGTTTGAGCTATCATTTTGCAAAGACTACAAGATCAGCTTGCTGCAGTACAAGGCATATAGAGCCCACAATTATTGATGGATTTTCTAATGCGAAGCATTTCTTGGCTCACTGCAAGCACTATCTATCTATCTATCTATCTATCTATCTATCTATCTATCTATCTATCTATCTATCTATCTATCTATCTATCTATCTATCTATCTATCTATCTATCTATCTATCTATCTATCTATCTATCTATCTATCTATCTATCTATCTATCTACTTATTATATATATATATATATATATATATATATATATATATATATATATATATATATATATTGTTACGCATGCCTGGGAAGAAAACGAAGATGGGTGAACATGCTGGCTGCCCCAAGCTGGAGGAAAAAAGAAGACGACTTTGCGATCATCAACCTGTTGGCCTCTCCGACGCTTCTCTTCGCGACCAAAATAAACGGCCCCCTTCAGCCGTATACGTGCTGGTCCTCCTTGTGCGTAACAGATTGGTGGAGGTGCTGGGTAAGAGAAGCCCAACTATGGGAGCTTCACTACCTGGACTACGCCGCAGCCGCCGCCTTGCCGTACTCCCGCCTGCGCCAATCATAATGGCCCAAGATCAGCCATCTAACGCTTCAAGGCCAACTCCAATGGGTTCCGTGCCCTACTACCGAGTCCCGCCAACCTTCGGAGGAAAATCGGGAGAGGATGTCGATGCGTGGCTCGTCCAGTACAAGCAAGTCAGCAAGTCCAACGGCTGGGATGCCGCCGCTCTGCTCAGCAATGCGGTCTTTTGCCTTACGGATACTGCGCTCGTGTGGTACGAAAACCACGAGGACACACTGACGACGTGGGACGTTTTTGTTGCAGAGCTGAAAGCGTGTTTCGGCGACTCGAGCGTCAAAACGAAGCGGGCAGAGCAGACATTGTCTCAACGCGCGCAGCTTCCAGGTGAGACATGTACCACGTATATAGAGGATGTGCTGAAGCTCTGCAAGGTGGTCAATGATCAGATGTCAGAAGACGACAAAGTAGGGCATTTGCTGAAAGGCATAGCCGCAGATGTCTATAATTTTCTCGTCGGAAAAGAGCACCTGAGCTCGGTGACCGACGTGATTCGGCATTGCCGAACTTTCGAACAGCTGAAAATGCGCAGGATTGCTCCAAAGTTCGGCCGGCTCACAAATGTTGCAACGGTTGCCAGCATCGACACGAGCACCTGCCCAGACCTGTCCTCGACAATTCGAGAGATTGTTCGCGAAGAACGTTTTCGCTATAGAGAACAGGCGCATTCAGCAGTTGATCACCATTCTGTAAACGACCAATATTCGCTATATGTGCCACGTGAGGCTGTGACTGCGCCGCCGCCTTCTACGACCCCTTGGCAATCGATGATTAGTGCAGCAGCTGTTGAGTACAGTGCACCCCCACAGCCACGGAGAGCACCACGCTTGCCAGCTCCTCGCCATGACCGGCGCCCCCAGCGTCCGCCTTCTTCGTGACGCCCGGTCTATCCCTATGATATACGGAGCGAACCGACCCACTACGCCAAGGAAGACGATGTTCGATTCATCGACGAACAAAGAGAGTTTCAACCTCTCACAGTTTGCTATCCTTGTGGTATACCAGGACATATTTCGCGATTTCGCAACCGTCGACGTGCAGCCCCACGGTATGGCTACCCACCACACTTTGGACGGCCTTCCGGACGACTTCGCGATGACCCGCGAGCAACGTACTATGGCCCGCCGCAACACTTCACACGATCGTCTGATCGACCGTACGACGACCCTAAGGCAACACACCTGCTGCCTCGCGACGTCTACTAGACACGCAGCTTCCGGAACCACTCCACTACATCTGACAGAAGCTTGACGCCTCCACCGCCCCGTGTTTCCCGTTCTCCTTCACCACGACGTCGCAACACGTCTCCTTTGCCACAGGAAAACTAGCAAGCACGGCCGATGGAGCTGAAGTCACCGGAGACGTGCTAATATCAGAAATACCTCCTGTGTTGATGCTCAAGAACGAAGTACGTGTTTTTGTGGACGATGTGCCTGTGATGGCTTTGGTGGATACGGGGCAACCATTTCGGTCATGAGTGCGTGTTTTAAAGATACCTTGGGGCGGAAGGTTTTATTTAAGTGGAATCAAGCTTCGAAGTTTGGCGGAGTGAGTGGTGAGGCACTGCATCCTGTTGGTGTGTGTTAAGCTGACGTGTTTCTCGGAGGCCGCGTTATCCCAACGGAGTTCGTGATTATTCCGCAGGCGACACATGATGTTATTTTGGGTATGGACTTTTTGAGGGAGTGTGGTGCGACTGTCGACTGCCGCACAGGGACAATCGTCTTGAGTGATCACGTTCCGCCAGCACTCTTGGAAAACCCTGTGGAAGGTGAGACGGCATTGTGTGTCTGTGAAGACTATCATAACACCGTTATCAACCGTTCGTGTACCTGTTAGTTGCAGCGACAGCTATTCCGCCAACTTTGATGCCAACGTAGAACCAGTGTACACCAACTGCATGAAAAATAATGTGTTGATCCCACATTGTGTGGTGTCGATCAGACGTGGACACGCTGGTTTATGGACTGTCAATTGCTCTACAGAACCCGTGATGTTACCAGATGGTCTAAAGTTAGCCGTCGTCAGTGGACAACACGAGGCCTTACTGGTGACCGAGCTTAGAGATGCACCGGAAGAGCATCGTAGTCGCAATTTTGAAACGGCTCTTCTGTCAATGGTGAATAAGTCACTGAGCACAAGTGAACGCCGAACATTGGTCAATGTACTTTCGAAGCACGTCTCTGCATTCGACTTTGCGCAGAAAGACAAAGCGCCCCTAATCCCTGCTTCTCGGACATATCACACTATCAACACGGGTTCGGCCAATCCGATTAGACAAAAGCCATACCGTGTTTCGCCATCCGAGTGGCGGATTATTAATAAGCAGGTGAACGAAATGATTGAAAACGGTATCATTCAAGTGTCGGTAAATCCATGGGCAGCTCCAGTAATTCTCGTTAAAAAGAAAGACGGATCCTGGAGATTTTGCGTCGATTATCGCCAATTGAATGCTGTAACAAAAAAAGACGTGTACCCACTTCCACGTATTGATGATGCCATAGACTATCTGCATTCGGCCTCTTACGTTTCCTCTGTAGACTTAAGATCGGGCTACTGGCAAATTTTCATGCATCCTGAAGATAAAGAAAAGACAGCCTTTGTAACCCCTGATGACCTTTTTGAATTCAACGTTATGCCATTTGGACTGTGCAATGCACCGGCGACGTTCGAGCGATTTATGGACACTGTTCTTCGTGGCTTGAAGTGGAGCATTTGTATGTGCTATCTCGACGACGTCGTCATCTTTGGCCGCACCTTCAGCGAACACAATTCATGTCTGGATACTGTACTGACTTGCATAAGAAACGCTGGCCTTGTTCTTAACTCAAATAAATGCCACTTCGGAGACCGACAAACCCTTGTTCTCGGACACCTAGTCGATCAGGGGGGCATGCGTCCAGATCCCCAGAAGACAGCAGCCGTTGAAACATTCAATGTGCCGCGCTCTGTGAAGGAGCTCCGCAGTTTTTTGGGGCTTTGCTCCTATTTTCACCGCTTTATACCTAAATTTGCCAATGTCGCGTATCCGCTGACATGTTTGCTACGAAAGAACACTCCCTTCGAGTGGACTCCAGAGTGCGACTCCTCTTTTCGTGAACTGAAGTTCCTCCTGACGTCGCGGCCTGTTTTTCAACACTTCAACCCATCAGCTCCAACCGAACTGCACACAGATGCCAGTGGCATAGGAATTGGTGCTGTCCTAGTTCAACGCTATGGTAACCGCGAGCACGTGATTGCATACGCAAGTCGCTCCTTGTGTAGGCCCGAGCAGAATTACACTGTCACAGAACAAGAATGCCTCGCGATAGTATTTGCAATTCAGCGGTTTCGGTCTTACCTATATGAACGCCCTTTTACAGTCGTCACAGACCACCACTCATTGTGTTGGCTCGTCAACCTTCGGAATCCTTGCGGCCGTCTAGCGCGCTGGGCACTTCGGCTCCGAGAGTATAACTTCATAGTCTCGTACAAAAGTGGTCGACGACACGCCAACGCAGATTGCCTTTCGCGCATGCCACTGAGCACTACAGAGTGTGACGCCGATGACCTCGATCACCTCGTAGCTTCTGTGTCACCAAAGTTTCCCGACCTCAGTACTTTCAAAGATGAACAGCGAAAGGACACCAGGCTATCATCGCTTTGCACAGCTCCTACGGCATGTCATTTCTGTGTACGCAACGGACTCCTATATAAGAAGAACCTTTCCAGCACTGGCGCACGTTTCCTCCTGGTAGTGCCAGAAAGCCTTCGGACAGCGATTTTAGGTGCTATGCACGACGATCCAACGTCCGGCTATTTCGGTTCTGCGCGGACGCTTTACTGTGCTAAGGAACGCTTTTATTGGCCAGGAATGCGACAGTAAGTCGAGGCGTATGTGGCCAGCTGCACACAGTGTCAACGCCACAAACGCCCATCAACTGCTCCGGCTGGTCTTCTACAGCCCTTGCCACCTCCAAGCACACCTTTCCAACAGGTGGGCATTGACCTCGTGGGTCTTTTCCAAAGTCGGCTAAGGGCGATCGCTGGATGTGTCGATTACCTCACGCGCTACTGTGAGACGGCGGCCATACCAACCGCAACTGCCAGCGACGTCTCTGTGTTCCTGCTGCAGCACAATATCCTCCGACATGGCCCACCTCACGTGATCATCAGTGATCGTAAGCGACAATTTACGGCAGATATAGTAGAAGAGCTGCTTCGATTGAGTGAGTCCCGGCTTCGTCACTCGTCGCCATACCATCCGCAAACAAATGAGCTCACGGAGCGCACCAACCGAACAATTGTAAACATGCTCTCTATGTATGTGGCATCCGACCACAAGAACTGGGATGACGTGCTACCATTCATAACGTACGCGTTCAACATTGCTAAGCACGAGACAACAGGCTATAGTCTCCTTTTCTTGATGTACGCACGACCGCCATGGCACACACTCGACACAGTTTTGCCATTCTCGGCGCACGACTACCTCTCAGTCACTTATGTCCTCTGCCTTGCAGAAAAGGTGCGTCGTATTGCTCGTTTACGCACTTTGGCATCACAGGAAAAATCGAAAGTACGCTATGACGTCCGCCACCGGCCTGTAACTTACCATCCAGGTGACTTAGTGTGGCTGTGGACTCCAGTACAAAGACGCGGGTTATGCCAAAAGTTCTTGGCCACATACGACGGACCGTTTGTCGTTCTCGACAAAATCACGGAAGTCACATACACAATAGCTCGCCTCACGAGAAGTGGTAGAAGAGCCGCTAAAACCCAAGCAGTCCATGTCGCTCGACTGAAGTTGTACACACCAAGGTGAATCAGTTACCTCGCCCGGCAAGCTTCGTCTGCGAGGGGAGGAATGTTACGCATGCCTGGGAAGAAAACGAAAATGGGTGAAGATGCTGGCTGCTCCAAGCTGGAGGAAAAAAGAAGACGACGACACTGCGATCTTCAACCTGTTGGCCGCTCCGACGCTTCTCTTCGAGACCAAAATAAACGGCCCCCTTCAGCCGTATACGTCCTGGTCCTCCTTGTGCGTAACAATATATATATATATATATATATATATATATATATATATATATATATATATATTATATATATATATATATATATAATATATATATATATATATATATATCCGTCTGTCTGTCTAACCACCTACGTCTGCGTGTTCTAGTGATCACTCTTTAACTTGGGTAAAGAGCAATTAGTAAGGGAGGGTAAGATGGTTTGAAGAATGCGACTCGCTAGTCATGACATTCATATTGTCACAATCGTGTCGCATGAAGTAAAGTGAAATTATCTTATTTGGTCCTAGAGAACTGGTCAGACACCCCCCTAAGAGGTGTCGGCCGCAGTTGCTGGCCGCGTCCACGCCGAGACTGGAAGACCATGGCTCTCCGCCCGTTCGCAAGCCTCCTGGACTGCTGAGTATTGGACTGAAAGTTGGGGGTTTTAAGGGCCCTCTCCCAGTCTTCGTCTGTGCTGAACTTTGCGCCATGTACCATCGGGCACTGCCAGATCATGTGAGCGAGTGTGCAGTTATGTGCCTCACAACTAGGACATCCTGGAGTTATGCCATCATTCAAGTGGCTAAATGTGCTAGGAGATGGAAATGAACCTGCCTGGAGCATCCGAAGAACCGACGACTGCAGCCGAATGAGCTTGGAATGCGGAAGTGGGTACCTCCGCCTCGACAACTGATAATAAGACGTCGCTTCGTTAAAGGTGCCAAGTGGATCTTTAAAGTTATCCGCGAACCCACCTCCGTACCCACCCGGACCACCACGGCACATGATTTCCCGCGCACGGTTATGGGCAAGTTCGTTGGCGTTGGGAAGAGTCGGATGCACCTGTGAGCCTATGTGAGTCTAACACTCTTCGCCAGACAGTAGCCCGTAGACGCGGGCGGGTATGGACCAGTGGTATGCGGGTAGTGCCACAGGTGATTGACAGTTTTATATCAGCCTAGGAATGGCATGTACTGGCATGCTACTTTTAGCTCGTGGGCGTTAAGAGTGAATGAAACAACTTTACATTCGATCCGGCATAAAGGGGGAAGAGGTAGTGGGTTTGAAGCAAGACTATAGCGTGAGAGATGATGTAGACTCCAACCAAAAGTTTTGAAGAAACCCGACGTTTCGAAACCGACTTGGTTCCTTCCTCAGGGGTGACTGCGGAGACTACGTAGCAGCGGCGTCTTCAAAGCACTCGTGGGACGGATAATGACCGCTCTATCTCTCTCTCGTTTTGCCGTGGAGCGCAGTCTGTGTGTATACACCGGGGGAAGGGTTCCGAGAGAGCGCTTGATGTTATGAGCTGTCCTCTGTATGTGCCAGGACTCCAGTAATAACCCTCTTCTCCAGTTCGGCTCGCTTTCAAGCCTGGCCGTCGCTTCGAAATTTATCCGGTGATCCAACGTATCAGCATATTCGGTGACTGCGCTGCGCTCTTTGTAGAGCTTCCGCACATCGTTAGTGTGTTGCTTCAGTCGTTCCGGTAGGCTTTTCGTCTAGCCAATATACTAAGAGGGACACTCGGTGCACGGATTTCGGTAAACACCAGCGGTCCTGTCCAATGTTGGCCGGTCTTTCGGGCGGGGGAGGAGGTGGCTCAGCGTACACAAAGGCACGTGCGCGATGCGAACCCCTTCCTGCTTGAAAATCCGCGCCAACATCTCGCTGGTTTCCTGAACGTATGGGACTGGTACACGTTTCAGGGGGCTGCCAAATAAGGTTCATTGGGGTTTTCGTATCCTCTGTAGCTCTGCGCGGAGGATCCTTGAAAGCGCGCCGAACTGGAGGAGAAGGTTAATACTTGAGTCGTGGCACACACAGAGGACAGCCCATAATATCAACTGCTTTCTCGGAACTCTCCCCCTGTGTATAAACATGGACTGTGCTCCACGGCGAAACGAGAGAGAGAGAGAGAGAGAGAGAGAGAGAGAGAGAGGCCATTATCTGCCCCGCGAGTGCTTTGAAGACGCCGCTGCTACGTGGTCTCCGCAGTCACCCCTGAGGAAGGAACCAAGTCGGTTTCGAAACGTCGGGTTTCTTCAAAACATTTGGTTGGAGTCTAAATCATCTCCCAGTTTCATACCCAACCAGACAGACTTCTGTCGAATGTTTACATTCAAGACAACAGCGTGCTCGAACGTCCCGGAGCTGGAGGCTACTATCGTCGAACCCGGGGAAGGGGTGCCGCTTCCGGCCACTGGCGTTCGAGGATGCCAAGCACGCGCTGGACCACGTCTCTTTTGTTGTCTGGCTTTTGGCTCATGATTTTGCTGCTGATGGTAGTTGGCATTGCTTCTTGGTTAACCGGTGGCGGCACACAGTCCCAGAGGACAGTGTGCTGCAAGAAGGCGCGAGCCACGCAGAGACACCTCCTCCAAGTGTTAAGAAAAATCTGTCATCGGTGGCGTTGACCAGATGAATACAAAGAAAAAACATGTCAGAATTCCAGCCAAATTGAGAACCCGCATTGTGTGTGGCAAACAAGGATGCTACCACAGAACCACACGAGGTCTCATAATATCTTTTTCAATTAGACCGTAATGTTCGTGAGACATCAATTAGGTATGCAGTGATGGCAATCCTATTTTAGGAACAATACATTCATACTGCTACGATACTGCCGTTACGTCTGGTTAAGATAACGGTAGTTAAGCGCAAAGCACTGAAAGTTACTGATAGTTTATGTCAACCAAGGAACGATGCGAACAGATATTGGTAATTTTGATTCGAGACAATAAGAAAAAGCAGTGCATCTCTACAAAGTGCATGACGACGAGTCGGTGAAGCTGCAGGTACTAAAGCCCATAATGTCTACGTGGAAGTTTCCGACTAGGACGGACGGATGGACGAATGAACGGACGGATGGAGGGGTGAACGGACAGGTGGACGTGTGCACGGATGCAAGGATGGTAGGACGCACGGATAAATAGATGGACGGACGCATGAATGCACGGATGGACACATGGGCCGACGGACACGTGGATGAACGGGCACGCGAACGGCTGGACTGATGGACAGATTCATGAACGGACAGAAAAACAGACGTACAGCGCAGCTGATGATGCACTCTGCTTCCGTATACTTGGTTAGTATGCGCATAACGTTGGTTATTTGCACGTTACTTTTGATTGGTGTTTTGGAGGTGTTCAGTTTCGGTTTGGGCTCTGTAAGGCGTGATGGATGCCCAGTAGGTCGGCCCTAAGGAGCTTCGCCCCTAAAAGCTGGCATTGGCAGCGTTGACTCCACGAACTCATAAACATCACAGCATATCTACGAAGTGAATGATAATGAGTGGGGCTAAGCGTCCATCGGTCCGTCGGCGCTTCCATCCGTCCATTGATCCTTGCTTCCATCTGTCAGTGCGTGCGTCTGTGCGTCCGTTTGTGCGTCCGTCCGTCTGTCCGTGTCTGTGCGGCCGTCCATGCGTCCGTGCTAAATTCGTCCATGCGTCCGTCCAGCCATGCGCCTTCCTGTGAAAATTGCCATTTCTGCTTGGAAATGCAGTGAAAATAACTTGTATGCTTTACAAACACACGTGTCCTGTATACATGCTTCACATTATCCCAGAAAAAATTGCAGTAATAATGTGTGGTACAAGCGTACATTGCCATCGGGCATCAGAACATGTGATAATTAGAATGACTGCATGGTTTAAAGCCGGTCGCCCACTACAAATGCACACACGTTGCGGTGCCGAATTGCTGGAGGCCAGGCACTGCGTGCAAAGCAAGTTCCGATAGAGTTTATGCACTAAACTTTGAAGTCACCGTTGCGTTCAACTCTTACAGGTTAAGGCTAAAAGTCCTGCAAATTTTACAACTAGACCGTAATGTCAGTGAAACATCCATTGGGATTGCAGTGCTCGCATACAACCTTATAAAAAGTGCATACGTACTCTTATCATACAACCGTCAGGTCGGGTTAACAACAATTGTTGTCAAGCACCATCGACTGCAGCTCATTATGTAGGTGTGAGGGTCCAGGGCCCCATTATCGCTGGCACAAGCGCTGTATATCAGCTTGTCGCTTCTGGTGTTGCTAATACCAATGTTGCTTGTTGGCTTCGTTGCACAACAATAAACATGCGGCAGTTTGTAGGGACACTGAAGGCAACAAATAGGTAGACGTTGATTGTTGAAATAGTGGTTCAGAAACCTCTTTGTATTAGCTATGCACCAAGAAGAAAATTCACGTTTTAGTGGTCTGCATTGGGTTAGTGCACTTCAAATTAACCGCCTCAAGCTGAACGTGTCACGTCAAGTTTGCTATGCAAAATGTTGCCCGGCTTTACTGTGCGGCCGCTGACAGACACTAGTAGCAGAAAAACAAAAGCAGCAGGAACCACAGGGGCAACAACGGCCATTGAACAATTTCCTGCCATTGGCTCTCAGATGGCAGACGTGTTTTGGTTCAACTTGGCTGCACGAGATAGCGCGAACTAATTTAACCAGGGGAAATTGAACTTTTGAACCACTCACACCAGTTTCTCATTGTAATGTGCAGTGGTTCTTTTTGCCACAATTCAAACAGAAATGAACAACCAGTATTTTATTGCGTCTTATAAGACATGCAAGTATCTTCGCTAGTTCGATTACTAGAGATTAATTTTAGGCGGTACGTCTGACGTAATCGACATCGTTTTGTACATGTCTTATCGCAGCGCATGTGTTCTCGTGCATTTACCACGATTTCTCGGTAAGTAGGGCACTGATGTTGATAATATTGTCATTTCAGACGTTATCTAACATTGAGTTTTCAGCATGACATAAATTGTTATTTCATTTTAGTGGCCTTTAGCATATGGCTGTGCATACAACATGTGTGCAAATCTTTAGAGTGATTTCTTAACGTTTGTTTCAACAAAAAATTTCAACACAGACACCTTCCTTTCACACACTTCTCATTACACAGATTCTATAGTACGTGGGATCTGCAGAGTTTTTAATTTCAATTGAAGAACTATGAAACAAAATGGTATAAAAGCTGTACTATTTACTACCAAGTTCCTGCAAATAACAGGACATGGGCCTCCAAAATGACCCATGGCTGAAGAAAAAATTCTTTTGTAGACTTTTTCCTCCAACTACAATCCTTCTCACAAACTTCCGCGTAATGAACGGCAAGCAATACGATCCCCACGTGTTCACGTATTCAGGTTCGAGAACCTACCGGGAAACTCTACTTTATAGTAGTTAGGCTAAGTCGTGATGATGCTCTTTTTGGCGAAAGATAAAAAGGCTGCAGGTATTCGTGATTTACACCAGTGACGAAGAACGATTAGCGAACGCTCATGCGAAAGAGGCTCCATTGATTGAAACTGAACATAAACTATGACTATGATCACGTGAATTAAAGAAAAACAAGCATGCAAACTAGCCATCGAGTTGATGAAAATACTCGGTGGTTCCGGCCATGATTCTCAATTTCTTCATTCGTGCCTTCAAATTTTCGCTTGATTTACGACGTATTTCGAGTCTCATCACTAGAGAACGTCGTCAGATCGGTTGGAAGCTCTTCTGAGGAATAGCCCGAGATGAATCTCCGTTAGCTTCCACTTCTGGTTTTCGTGATTTATTCTTCAGGCGGGAATTTCAGTTAACTTCTTCAGTAAGTTCCTAGAGGTGCTGGGTTACGCGAGTGTCCAAATCACCGTAAAATGTACAATATCAATAAGAAATACTTCGTGAAGAAGCGAGAAAGAAATGTCCTGTAGTTATCTTCGCTTGGCTGCCACTCAGAAGTGCACGTCTTACAGCATATCGGCCCTCATTCCTTTTGAATGACTCATCGATGCAGAAAGAATAAATAGTGAAGACACCCCTCGTAGCTTCGTTTTATGATTCATTATCGATCTCTCGCGTTGGATGCATTTAATTCCGAATTCGTTCGTTGCACAATTTTGATCAATTGATTTATTGAACTTTTTCATTCACAGCGTGATAATATTCAAGATGCACTCAGATCCGTATAGGCCTCGTGTTGCCTCTTTTATTCGCTGTGTTGCCATACTATAGAAAACGGCCACCCGCTTCAAGGTTTGTAAAAGCGCCGTTCTTTCTAAACGTTGGATATTCTCACACCTGCACCTAAAGAAGAACAAAATGTATGCCTTCGCTGGCATGGCTGGGTCGGCTTTTTGTATCCCAATGCAGATCAGTGGTTTGCAATTCGTAAAAGAAGAAGAAAATGTTTGAGGCCGTCCTTCGAACGAGTAAGTACTGTTTCTTGTACATCTCACAAACTTTGATCTCAGGTTGGCTCAGCCGTCGGCGTGAGTTGATCATGGTGAATAGTCATCGTTGCTGTTGGAAAATGCACATATTTCGGGACTTCAAACATCTTTCGCACTGCTCGGCTCGAGGGACTAAACTATCAAAACCCACACGGCTGTTGTGATGGGCACGGCTATTTATTATTCGATGACCAAACCTTTTTTTTGAAGAGCAAACTGCGCAAAAAAGAATAAAATGTGAGCAAAGAGGTGGAGGAATAGAAAGGAAAGAGGAAGGCAGAGAGGCTGACCACATACTAGGGTCACACACACACACACACACACACACACACACACACACACACACACACACACACACACACACACACACACACACACACACACACGCACACGCACACGCACACGCACGCGCGCACACACTCACGCACGCACGCTCGCACACACGCTCACGCACGCACGCACGCATACACACACACGTGCACGCGCGCACACGCGCACGCACACGCACGCACGCACACGCACGCACACACACGCATACACACGCACACACGACAACGATCCACTCAGAGTCATTCAGACAGGCCAGTAGTTCGCAAGAAGCTCAATAGCGCTTGCATGGCTTTCTTCTGCGACGTTAAGTCTGAACGACGGCGTAGTATTCTTTCATCTGACAGGCTGGTCACCTAATTTGTTGAGTGTATTATGAAGAGATTGCCTTTGTATGATATTGCCACATGGTTTGCTTGGGTGAGATCGGAGAGTGAAAGAAAAAAAAAGACGATCTCTCTGAGCCGCTGCTTGAGTAGTCGACTAAACGAGCCCATTTTTTATCAAGTTTGTCGAGAGTAACGTGACAAGACTGGTGGAGTTGCTGGGTACAACGTCCCGCAATCCACCCGATGCCCAAGACCCCGTCCAGCAGCCGGAACACAAGCCTTGCACCCGTGGACACTCCTGTTCATAGAGTAAGCCGCCGCCAACGAGGCCTACCGCCTGAGACACCAACCACTGACGCAGCGACTATGACTTCGACACAAGATCCCATGCAAGCTCCGACACCTTCCACGCCGATCTACTGCACCGTCCAGAACCCGCTCATGCCTAGCCCCTTTCACGGAGCGCAGCATGAAGATGTTGACGACTGGCTGAGTGAGTTCGAACGTGTCGCAGCGATCAATTACTGGGATGATGCCGCGAAGCTCCGGAACGTGTACACGTGCCTAAAAGACGGTGCCAAGACGTGGTTTTTGAACAGGGATGATGTTCTGACATCTTGGCGCGAGTTCCAGCGTCGCCTCCTGGAGACCTACAGGAGTCCCGACCGCCGCGAACGGGCGGAGCGTGCACTTCAATCACGCATCCAGATGCCCAACGAGACCGTCTCGATGTACGTCGAGGACATGACACGGCTTTTCAAGCGAGCGGATCCTGCTATGGCAGAAGAAAAAAAGTTGCGCCACCTCATGCGTGGTGTGAAGGAACAACTTTTTGCTGGTTTGATGCGTAGTCCCCCCAAAAGTGTGGCTGAGTTCCTTACTGAAGCGGCAACAATGGAGCGAGTACTGCACCAACGGTCTGCCCAGTTTGACCGTCAAGTGAATGCTGCCTCAACTCCCGAGATTTTCGCCACCCCTGGGAGCAAGAGCCCCGAATGGATTCGCGAGATCATTTGATCTGTCGTCCGGGAAGAAATGGAAAAGATGTACGGGACAAGGCAAATCGATGTTGGGTCTATCACCAGTGTCATCCGCGACGAGGTCCAGCAGGTGCTGCACGCCCATCGTTTTCCGCCCACGTCGGTTGATCTGGAAACGGCTCCTGTGTCTACTGACAGTCGCCGTCGTACGTACGCGGAAGCCTTGCGATCTGCCACTCCTCTTTCGGATCAAGGAGTCCCGATCCAGCCAGTGCCGCACGTCCCGATCCAGACAGTGCCGCACGTCCCGATCCAGACAATGCCATACGTCCCGATCCAGACAATGATGCCGTCAGTCGCGATTCAGTCAGCGCACGCTGATTTGGACATCGATAGTCGCCGTACACCGACGCGCAAGTCTGATCTCTGGCGTACGCCAGACAGACGACCCCTCTGCTATCATTGCGGTGAGGCTGGTCACATTTACCGCGAATGCCCATACCAGCAACTTGGACTGCGCGGATTTTCCGTCAATTCCCCTCGTCCCCGAATTGGTCAAAGGCCAAGGGATATCGAAGAATATCTCGCGCAACAGCGTGCACCCTTTACACGACGGCAATCGCGGTCACCATCTCCGAGGAGACCCGCAGCCACGTTTCAGGGTGACGGCACGGGAACGCTCCCCGAGCCCTCGACGGGAAAACTGAAGGCAGCGGCCTTCGGGGGCAAGGTCGCTGGGACTCAAAGTGCGGAAGACCTCCCATCGATGCTTGCACGCAACGCCGAAGGCATTTCGTCAGAGAATAATCGCAGTGCCGAAGAAACGCCGACATCCGCATCTGAACTTAGTGACCGCGTGTCGCTCGGCATACCTGTGCTGGTTGACGGTCTTCAGGTCAGTGCATTGGTAGACACTGGTGCAGACTATTCGATCATCAGCGGGAGGCTAGCGAAAGATCTCAGAAAAGTGATCACGCCGTGGAATGGAACGCGAATTCGAACAGCTGGAGGACACGCTGTAACACCGCTGGGTCGCTGTACCGCAAGAGTGAAAATTCGTGCGTCAACGTTTGTGCTCAGCTGCCTCGTTCTCCCCGACTGTTCGCGTCAGCTGATTATCGGCATGGACTTCCTTCGGGAATACGGTGCCATCATAAATCTCCGTGAGCGCATCGTGACCTTCTCGACTCAAGGCGCAACAGATCGAGACGCCGATAACTGCCGTAGACTTGCGCTGCGTGTTGCTGACGACAGTGTGACGCTGCCACCTCGAGCAACTGTTCCCATCGAAGTCACTTGTGAAGACTTCCAAGACGGCGACGTGGTGGCTGAAAGCAACTTATCACTTCTGCTGCTCCAAGGTGTATGCGCCGCCCGAAGTGTAGTGCGCGTCCGTGACGGACAGTCAACGATACTAGCTACGAACTTCAATTACGAGCACCGGCATCTTTTCCGTGGAACCACCCTAGCCCATGGAGAACCTGTTGCCGACGTCACGGAGTGCTTCGCGTCCGAGGAAACGCATGAGGATAAGGAATTTCTAGACCACATCGACATGAATTCGACGCTGTCAGACGAGAGAAAGGCTGCACTTCACGACCTTTTAAGGGAGTTTAGATCTTGCTTCGCCTCTTCTTCTAAAGTCCGTCAAACTCACCTCACGAAGCATCGAATTATTACCGACGATGACGTCCGCCCCATCCGGCAGCAGCCTTATCGCGTTTCTGCCAAAGAACGCGAGGCTATTCAGACACAAGTAAAAGAGATGCTCGATGACGGGATTATTCAACCATCCAGCAGCGCTTGGTCCTCGCCAGTCGTTCTAGTAAAGAAAAAAGACGGAACGCTGCGATTCTGTATTGACTACAGGAAGCTTAATAGCGTCACAAAAAAGGACGTCTACCCGCTTCCACGAGTAGACGACTCCCTCGACAGGTTACGACGTGCGAAGTATTTTTCGTCCATCGATCTAAAGAGTGGCTATTGGCAAATTGAAGTGGATGAACGAGACCGAGAAAAAACCGCGTTTGTGACTCCAGACGGACTTTACGAATTCCGAGTTCTTCCCTCCGGCCTCTGTTCTGCACCAGCCACTTTTCAGAGGATGATGGACACAGTTCTCGCTGGCTTGAAGTGGCAAAGCTGCCTTGTCTACCTCGATGATGTGGTCATCTTTTCCGAGAGCTTTGAAGAACATCTGAAGCGTCTGAGAAAGGTTCTGGAAGCCATTCGCACAGCTGAACTTACGCTGAAACCCCAAAAATGCCATTTCGGCTATGAAGAGCTGAAATTTCTGGGACATGTCATTAGTGCAGATGGAGTGCGACCTGATCCAGACAAAACTGCTGCTGTCGCCGCCTTCCCTGTCCCATCAGATAAAAGAGCAGTACGCCGTTTCCTCGGCTTGTGCGCGTATTATCGCCGATTTATCGCCAACTTCTCTAAGATAGCTGAACCTCTTACGCGACTCACCCGAGATGACGTACCCTTTACTTGGGGCGTAGAACAAGATACAGCGTTCACAGAGTTACGACAGAGAATGCAAACAGCCCCTGTTCTTGCCCATTTTGATGAGGACGCTGCTACAGAAATTCATACAGATGCCAGCAACGTCGGACTTGGCGCTGTCCTTGTACAACGACACGGCGGCGTTGAGCATGTGATAGCTTACGCCAGTCGTACTCTTTCTCGAGCTGAGACCGACTATTCTACGTCAGAAAAAGAATGCCTCGCAGCCGTGTGGGCGACGACCAAATTTCGGCCTTACCTCTACGGTCGTCCCTTCAAAGTGGTGACTGACCACCACTCGCTCTGCTGGCTGGCAAATCTCAGAGATCCATCCGGCCGTCTCGCACGGTGGAGTTTGCGTTTGCAGGAGTTTGACATTACGATTGTGTACAGGTCAGGGCGCAAACACGAAGACGCCGACGCGCTTTCTCGAGCACCTGTGGGGAACGCTGTCAGGGGCTCCGAAGATGAAGATGCCTTTCTCGGAGCAGTTAGTGACTCCGAATTTATGTCAAAGCAGCGGGCAGACGATGAATTACGCCCAGTCATTGATTCCCTGGAAGGCCGCAACTCTAAGGTCCCTCAACACATTGCTCGCGAACTGTCCTCTTTTTGTCTAAGAAGAGGCATTCTTTACAAGAAAAACGCCCGTGGTAGCGACAAGGCTTTCCTACTCGTTGTTCCTACCGACATGCGTGATGAAATCCTTCTGGCGTGCCACGACGAGCCCACGTCAGGAAATTTGGGCTATTCGCGAACTCTCGCCCGAGTACGCCAACAGTATTACTGGCCGCGACTATCAACTAGTGTACATCGATATGTGAAAGGCTGCCGTGAGTGCCAGCGCCGCAAGACTCCACCTGTGAGACCCGCGGGCCTGCTCCAGCCGATCGCACCACCACGGACACCGTTTGACCTCGTGGGAATGGACCTTCTCGGGCCCTTCCCTTTGTCGTCCTCTGGGAACAAGTGGATTATAGTTGCGACAGATTATCTCACGCGTTATGCTGAAACAAAAGCGTTACCCCGTGGCACGGCCTCTGAAGTCGCGCAGTTCTTCGTGCACCAAATCGTCCTACGGCATGGTGCCCCGTCATGCGTGATTACTGACAGAGGGACGTCGTTTACAGCACGAATGATGGAGGACATTTTTAAACTGAGCTGCACAAGTCATCGAAAAACAACGGCTTATCATCCGCAATCCAATGGACTGACAGAGAGGCTTAACAAGACCATAGCGGACATGCTGTCAATGTACGTGGACGTACAACATAAAACCTGGGACGAGATTCTTCCATACATCACGTTTGCTTATAATACGGCAACGCAAGAAACAACGCGATTTCCGCCTTTCCGACTTGTTTATGGACGCAACGTGCGAACCATGCTCGATGCTATGCTTCCGTGCGACGAAAGCAATGAACTTGCTCAAGATGCTGAGCAATACACTCAATACGCTGAAGAAGCTCGTCAGCTAGCTCGCATAAACACCAGGCACCAACAAGATGCAGACGCGCGACGTTACAACCTCCGCCATCGAAATGTCACCTACCACCCTGGGGACCGAGTGTGGGTGTGGATCCCTGTCCGGCGACCAGGCTTATCCGAAAAACTCCTAAGCCGTTATTTTGGACCGTACAAGGTTCTTAGACGAATCACAGATCTTACCTACGAGGTATTTCCGGACGGCGCAGCGTCTTCTCGTCGACAGCTTCGACCCGAAACCGTGCATGTCCTTCGGCTGAAGCCCTACTTCACACAGTAGCCCTTGTGGTTTCACGTGCTACGACATGCCGTGACATTGCGTTGCCGCTGCTGTTTGTGTTCTCGTGTGTTTTTGTGCCCTTTCTTTTTGCGCTTGGCGGAAGCGTTGGCGAAACTTCCTCATTTGCGCTGCGAGTAGTGGCACTCTCCCTCTTTTGGTTCTCTATATCTGCGTGTGTATACCTTCATTTTTTTATTTACGAGCATCGAGTCGATGCTTTCAAAGGGGGGGACTATTGCCACATGGTTTGCTTGGGTGAGATCGGAGAGTGAAAGAAAAAAAAGACGATCTCTCTGAGCCGCTGCTTGAGTAGTCGAATAAATGAGCCCATTTTTTATCAAGTTTGTCGAGAGTAACGTGACAATATATTCCGTGCAGTCGCTCAAGACGTGTCGGATCGTCTCTACATCTCCACAGTGTACGCTGCAGGCGGCGGTGTCAGCCATCCCTGTGCGGAACGCTTTATCTGCTATGTCGTGTAGCACTTGTGCCATCTGAAAAATCAAGAGCTCCGGCTGGCCGTGGCTTGGACTTGACAGAAGAGGCTGCAGTGCCACCTTAGAGTCGCAAAGCTGGTCAACATTTGCGTTCTTTAGTCATTAAAGGGTCACTTAAGTCAAATAAACAATTTACGTCAATGTGAAAGCTCAATGTATGGCAACATTTAAAACGACAATATTATCAACAAGTGTGCCCTACTTACCGGGAAATCAAGGTAAATGCGCAAAGACATATGTGCCGCAGTAGGACATTCTCAAAACGATCCCGATGACAGGACTCGCTCGCTGGATTCCGTGTCGACCGGTTGGGCCCTCGCGACCTCCGACGACAGTGTAGCTCTGACCGACTGCACTTGCTCCACGCCATATCATGACGCCGACATGAGCTCTCGCAAGTGGGGCCCCGTCCTCGGACTCCTGTGACCGTGTTTCCATCTTTCCTATCTCTCCTATCCTCTCGATATGTCGTCACTCTCATGCTTTCACTCATACCTCATTTCTCTTTCTCTCTCTCTACACCTTTATTTCTATCCCTTTAATCCATCCTCACCCCCATTCCTTGTGAGCTAATGTTGAGGTGTCGCTCCCTGAAGCAGACAGTTACGGGGCTCACTTTTCTTTTCCTTCTTCAACATAACCACTCCCCCCCCCCCTGATGACACCAGACGGACCACCAACAAATAATTAGTAGTAATCGACATAGCTGCCCTAAATAAAGAACCTTCCGTGCACCAAGAGACGCAAGAAAATGCTGCTTGTTAGTTCCTGTTTGATTTATAAAAAAACGATGGATGTTTTTTTTATTTGAACGTACTGTAGGCTTTTCACAGCCCATGCAGGAGTGGAGACAAGAAAATATATACTAAGCATCGAAAGAAAAAACATAACGGAATAACAAGAAAGAAGATACAATGAAAATAAACTCGAGTGGTTCAAAAATTCACTTTTCGCCTAGTTACAGTGGACCAGTGGTGCCATCTAGCGGGGTGTAGTTGGACGAAAAAACGTCTGCAATCTCAGAGCCAATGATGGGAAATTGATCAATGACCGTTGTTGCTGCTGTGGCTTCTGCTGCTTTCGGTCTGCTGCTACTAGCGCAGTAAAAGCGGGCAACGTTGTGCACGGCAACAGTGACATGAGTCGGTCCGGTCGGTCCGCTTCTTGAGGAGGGTAATTTGAAGTGCGCTAACCCAATGCGAACCTCTGAAACGTAATTTTATTTCAAAATGGACCCATACTTGGCACAGAAGGAACATTACGAGGTTTCTGGACCACTACTTCAGCAATCGACGTCGACTTAATAGTTGCCTTTAGCGTCCGTTTAATGAAACGCACCACGGTGTGAAGTGCTGCAAGCTCTGCTGCGGTTGATGTTGTTGGGTGAGCTGTCCTAAATGTGATGGTTGTGGTAGGCGTTGGAATCACGACGGCTGCTGTTTAGCTATTCAGCAGGACTGAGCTGTCGGTGTAGACATGGGTACAGTCTTAGTACTTTTAGTTCAATAGAAGCAAGGGGAACTGCTTAAAGGCTGGGTTTGATAAATCTCGTTTAAGAAGCAATGCTCTCTAGGGTGTGTGTTTGTACACGTTAACCATCGTAGCCACCCGCTAGTACTCGAAGACCCCACTAGACAGCGCTGCGGTGCTTGCTCTTATCACCAGCTCGTTCCCGCGATATCAACCTGGTGGCAACTCGAGTGTGGTGGGCGCGGGTTCATAGACGAAGTGCTCAAGCGAGACCTGCGTTCATGCGCGGCGTACCCAAGACGGTGCAATGCTGGCAAGAATTACGCGTGGGACTTTTTTCCATGATTCGCCAGTTGAGCAAGCCACATGTGTTCGCCGCGCTTTATGCCGATTAGGTACACTAGGACAAGCTCCTAGAAACTGTGGAACAGCTGCTAGTGGGATTCCCGGTTTACCGATGTACTTCTGGAGGTTGGCCCACTCATTATCATTCACTGCGTAGATATGCTGTCTCACGTTGTCGTAGCTACCTCTAGTTCTCAGAGCACTCACTAGACGGCTGTGGCGGTGTGGTGCTCACACCGCTAGTACTCGGATTACTCACTAGATGGTGCTGTGGCATTCACTCCACTACGATGCATGCTTTCATGTGATGGGAAACTGCGTTTTCTCTTAAACTAAAATGCGTTCGCACTTGGCATGCTTTCTCTTTCGCTGGAGGTCTGTGTGCTTTGAGTAGGAGCGAAGAAGACACGGCGATACGATCGGAGGGCTCGGAAAGCTGCTGCAGCGCGCACTCTCCGACAGTATTCGCAGTGCTCACCAGATGACGCAGTGGTGCTTGCCCCACCCCGATGCGCAGGAGACGCGCGCTTTAGGGTGATAGCATACCGCGAGATGCGCTCGCTTTTGGCATGCTGCCTCTTGCACTCGGCAGTCAGCGCGCTATGAGTGTGAGCTGAGGGTATAATGAAGGGGGAATGGAAGTTACGTCTTACTACCATTTACGACTAAAATTACGTTGTGTATATATACAATGTTTGTCACGTCTCTGATCATCGACTAGACAAAATGCAGAGAGGATTCACGGTTTACGGTTGTACTTCCGGAGCTTCGCCCACTCATTATCATTCACTCCGTGGATATGCTGTGATTTTTGTGGATGCCTGGTATTGTGAGGTTGATGACCAGCTGTTTGAGGCACCATGAAAAAAACCGGAGGCTTCCCCACAGGGAGGGAAGGATCCAGCCACTGCTTTCAGGGTTGTGGGGGCCGCCTGAACTGACATTGGAGAGGGGGCCGTGGTCATGGCTTGTTGTTTTAGGGGCGAAGCTGTGAAGGTGTGATTCTGTACATTCTCTGAGGTATGTATTTGTAGTAGTAATAGGTAACCACCTCTAGTTTAGTTCTGGAAGTGTTCACTAGATGGCGGTGGTTGATGTGAGATGTTATAAAACTAGATGGCGCTCTTGTAGTTGATAATGAAAGAGGCGAAATGTTATAATATGAATAATGTCACATATGGCGCGTGTCATTAGTTGAAGGCAATCGTTCGATTTAGTGTGGCGACGTACGCTAGGGGGAGCGTCGTAATGAAATTCGTTCGCTGTTGGCACGCCGTGAAGCTGCACGACACCGATACCAAGATCCTGCTGTGCGAGAGGCCCAAGCGGCACGGCATACACACGCAGCGTTCCTCAAGTTTATGGCGATAGCAATTATATGTAGACTGTCCGCTGGATTTTGCTGTCGGCGTTGATGTCACGCACCGTATATGTACAAGTATCTATATATGTGAAAACGCAAGGAAGAAAAAATCCAGAAGAAAAAAAAACACTCTGGCGCACGGAATCAATCGTGGCACCTCTGCGTCGTGAAAGTGAGGCGTTAACCACTGAGCCACCCCAAAGAACGTTCTCCACCTTACAAACGGCAAGCTATTGATATCTATCACTTACCGCTGTTGTGTTTTCGGCATTAACAGAAAGATGGCGCAATGAGCGCACGTCACCATATCGCTCAGCGGCGCCCACTCTAATCTCCTACGCATAGTTTGTCCGGCTTAGAAAAGGGGAGCCGCGCTCCTCTTGCACCCTTATCTCGCGGTGGCGAGGAAGGGAGGATTGTATGCCTTGGCTGCCCTCATGCTTTACGTGGAACGATTCTGCTGTAGTTACCGGGAGCACAAAGGTTACTGCAATCATTGCAGTCTCCGTTGGCAAAAGCACTCGCTTTTCAGACTCAGCGAAGTAACAAATGAGGAGCTTATTCGCGTGCATCCGTACCTGTGAGTACGTTTCGTGCCTAATTTGTGCGCGAGAGACGTGGGGAACGTTTCGATCTGCTCTCCACTCTGCGCATGACCTTTGAAATGGTTGCTATCGCGTTCATTGCTTCACCTTTGCGGCAAAGTTGTGAATTTTTTAATGATGATTGACTCGACAAAATTACACGGAAGATTCATGGTTTACCAATGACTCCCTCTGGAGCTTCACCCACTCATCATCATTCACCCCATGGATATGCTGTAATTTTCTACTAGCTAGAAAACTGATTCACAGCATAAATACTGTTAATGTGTACTATCAGTGGCTTCACTCACTTTTCCTAATTAGTGACAGGAGGTGAACTACAAAACTGAAATCAAAGTAGGAAGTGCTGACTAAATTTTAGGGGGAGGGGGCGATCACCTATACCGACCCTTTCTGGATCCGCCACTGGCCGCAAGTGTGAAGCCAGTGGGTAGGGAGTCTTTATGTGCATTTAGTTCAATTTCAACAAATTTTATTACCGATGATTGAACCGTCAGTATGAACATTTCACTGCTAGTTGATGCATGCATTATTTGTCGATGTCCGTAGTTTCTTGGTGGCAAAGAAGATTATTTTACGTAGTACCATCTACAAATGAGACTTGCAATCACCTCGGTCACGATCAAGAAATTTCGATCCTAACTGAAGAAGGGACTCGCGAAAAAAGATCTCCATGTTTGTTGCGAAAATGGGAAAATAAAATAAAAAGCATTCCTCTTTATAAAAGGCACCCTAGATGCCCGACATGGGGCGTGGCCTTCTTTTCACAACGTTAGCTTATTTTAGCCTGGGCTCTTCTGAGTTCAATGACGCAACTTTGTAGCAGTGACTTGAAATGACTTTTTAATGAGACGCCAGCTCGCGAAGGCAAGGTTTGCTGTATTTTGGAGTGCTTTTTGTGAATGCGCGATGAGCATATGGCTACTGCATGCAAAAACATCAAGCAGGCAGGATAAAGATGCCTTCTCCAGCTTAGACTCCACGTTGCGTATACGGACTATGCTAAGTATAGATTGAACAGTCGGACTTTTTGATGTGCACAATTTGTAACACTTGAGAAAGCTTAAAGCATGCTCACTGTCATTGTTTCTGTTATGACACAGAATGACTGATTCTGAATGAATTCTGAATGCAACGACGGATTTTGAAGAACGCTTCTTCAGCTTCGAGATGCGGCGACCTCTCGGACGGTCGCCAAACAGCCCCCACTCGATGCTCGATATGGAAGCTTTCTCAGGAAGCTTAACAAAACTTTATGAGTAACTTTATTGCATATGTTTTCGTTGGCGGCTGCGCGTGTTCTTTGTGTGTACTATATGGGACAACTCTATAAAATACTAATAAGTATCAGCAGTTGGAGTTGAAAGTGAGGCGATAAGCCAAGCTAACATTTCCGTGAGAATCATTAGAATCAGGTTCTCATCTACTTTTCGGTGATATTTAGGTGTCAATAAGTCTGTGTATAAACAGCCGGCAAGAAATTATCGCATGATAACGTGAATGAGAAGTCGTGACATGAATTGCACGAGGTGCACGTCACTCATGTGGTCACATAAACCACATATCCACCACACGCTTCGCGTGACGTGCGTGTTAGAGAAACGCCAATGGTTGTTCATGAGATGAGCATAAGAATGTCGTGAAATATCGTGTCGCGAGTACGCAGGCGGAGTATAGCGGGCACAGTGCTCTGCAGCTGACTGGAAAGTCAAGGATTCAGTCACTGCTACGTCCATCGCATTTTGATGGCGACCAAATGCTAGAAGCCCTTGTTCTCTGTGATGTCAGTTCACGTTAAACAAGACCATAGTGCAAATATTTCCGGAGCCTTCCGCTAGAGCGTCCGTCATAACCGTATCATGATTTCGGGATGGCAAGCTCTAAGGTGCATTATTATACCGTGTCGTTAGATGCCTATGGAGCCTCCATGACGTGAGTGGCAGCACGTCGCAGGCATACTCGAAAGATTGCAGGCTTGGTTCGTATACAATAGCAGCAAGTTGTTTCTTTTTCTACAATTTTATTTACATTTTAAATCTTCGCCGCAACATTACAAATAAAAACCACAAATCTACAACTAACTCTTGTAACGCCACCGATAGCTTTCACAATCGTTTGATTTCCAATAGCTCTGTTTCACTAAAGGTGGGCCTCTCGATCGTTTTGTATGCTTTCTTTCATTAGCACTCACAAGGCCTCGTAACAGTCGTGGTTGTTTCGAGGCATGACACGTTTGCGTATTCTCGACTGGGATCGTTTTCAGTGGCAATTTTTTACTTTTTTATTTCGATATTTTATGATATTTATACACGAGAGCTTCTTCGAATATTCCCCGGCGGTTCACAAACAAAGAGAAAAACAGGCAAAAGTGGGAATGAGCTGTAATGTTTCATAAAGAGCTTGTGTAAAAAAAAAGAGTTACATCTGCTTAGGAACGGAAACATTCCTAGATTCATTTATTTGCTCTGGCAGCCGTCAGCCCTGTGAGGTTCTTTGTTATGGTGCAGGAACGGTTTGAATATAGCAGCAGATTTAATGAACGTGCGCGATGTGAACTTCCAGTGCGTTGTAGAAGTTGCGTTCCTAAAGTAGCGTTCCCAAAAACTGGTGAGAGTAATGAAAGCTCGAAGTAACCCAGATTGGTAGTAAAAAAGAACAAACATAAAAAAGGCAACACGTAATATCAGAGGTAACTGCAACGGTGGCACGATTTTAAAAGAACTTCTGCGACAACAAATGATGCTGGTGGTAATTAATTGACGAACTTCCGAAGAGATATGGCGATTCACTCCCAGCACCGGCATTATAAAGGGGCCGCCTCCACAGACGAAAAGCGCTAACCACACTTCGCATGTGCGATCAGCCCTCGCCGCACCGTGCCCGTGTGTTTCTTTACGTTTAGCCTTTCCTATGATACGTACTGATGTGCGCACCGATTCGAGACGAGTGCTTAGAGCCCACTGCTCCGATCATTGTTCTTTGCTTTGTTGAAAACTTTTCGGCAGAAACAAGGCAGAAATATTGATACGTCAGTAAATGCGCGAGCTTGTGCCGGTATAAGACGGTGTGAGAATTAACGTGATAGTTAAAGAGCTCGTTTCAAAGAAATTGCTGTGTTGGGGTCCGCTTGTTGGTTGTCAGCGAAAAATCAGCGTTGTTCGGGAGCATGACATCTGGAAAGATGGGAAAAAAAATCTCATTGCGCCTCTTATGCCATCACTTAGGATGACCCCAAGACAAAAGCAACCTGCTTTCTTCTCTCCGTCAATGTATTGATGCTGTCAGCCGTCTTTCGCAAACTATCTGCACCATAACTTTCCATAAATACACTAGAGGAAAGTCTGGTGCTAGTGTCTATGGTAGCTGCAACGCACGGTGGTTCAGTGAACATAGGAACGATGTATAGCACACGAATTTATTTGTCGAATCTTCGTACTTCAGGCTCCGTTTGCATTTGTGTGGCTTCAAGCTATTTTGTCATGAAGAAAAATCCCAAGTGATCCTCAGCTTCACTCGACCACCTTAAACCTGTAGGGCTTATTTTTTGATTCAGGCCACGAAGTTCAAAAAGGTTAACTCTTTCCTTCTAAACAAAACTGAAACGTAGCAATAAACGAAGCCACAAGTGCGAGTCGAGCCCTACAAGTACGAAGAGTATAGGCAAATACATGTTCTACCGATATTCCCCTGACCGCTGAACAATCGCAGCGTTAGAGCCCCCAGAGTTAACTTTAAGAAGCTATATGATGTGAACCAAACGAGGTGTCGCACTGCCTCGGAGATCGGAAGTGCCTTACCTGGTTTTGCATTGCCTTCGTGATCAGACCACATTTGAACAAGTTATGATGCACCGTTGTGACGTCATCAAGTGACGTGACGTCGCATTATGCCACTGTTATTAAATTTTAATGCCATGAATCAGTTGTATGAGCCGGCATTGTGCCGTAATATGCTAACGTCATCACTTTATGATTTTTCTGCATGCCCTATCCCCGACTACGCGGTAACCGAGACTCCTACGCTAGAGGCCAACGGTCAAATTTCACGTTTGATGAGCTAATTAAGGCTTTCGCGTCAATAAATATTTTTTTTTTGGTTTCAGTGAGAATCGAAACTAAGGCTTTGTGCGTGGGGATCAGGTTTTCTAAAAAAAAAAAAAAGCCACGCCATGATTGAAGCTGCATTGAAAATAAACATTACGCGAAGGTCATGTATTGGTGAAGAGTCGCTTCTTTGCATGTAATCATAGCGTGGCGAAAACATGTATTTTCGCCAAACAACTGTGCAACCAGTCGGTGCTTTAAATGCTCACCCGTTACAAGGCTACCAGACGTATTTACTCATCATCATCAGCAAGGACATCGATGAAGCAACTACGTAGGTTTTTGTGTACGCGTAATAGATTCTTCGCTGGTTCGTAACAGGAGTAATTAAGCGCGGTGGGTGATTTAAAGCAGTATTGACCGTAGACATTTTAGGATAGTCTGAAACAGCCACCGCTACGAGCACAGACGTTCCTCTTCTCGCGACAGTTGCTGAAGCCTTCCCCGACAGCCGAAAATATATGCTATAGCACTTGAGAAGGCGGTGCGTACGGGCCGATCATGCTTTATCCTCATCAAGGGGATGCTCAAGCGTCCTACAAGTTATTCTGTGACGTCCATTAGACTGCTCTTAGGACTTAAAGCCCCCATGTTATTTCGAACGAAGAGTTCTGTGACTTTATTAAGGAACTTCTTGATTCTTCAAGGACTGGTTCATACTCGTCGTAAGCCATAATTTACGCGCCTTTCAACAGTGGAAGGCGTTCGACCATCTGGATAACTCTCGGGCAAAGTGTAAACAAATTGCTTATACGTTTCATTGTCTCTATACCTGCTTTCGAGTAACAATAGAACTCAGTTTGGCTCGCACATTGCCTTTAAAATGCAACATAAAATGTTTTAATGAATATGCCTTTAGCTATATTCAATCTTTTGTTTTCTTTTTGTCCTTATTATATCACCATATCCTCGGTGTGCTCAGTAGTGTGATTGTGTAACTGCAAAGCTGGCAAATGTTTTTTTTTCTAGCCAAAATTGACTAGATAGTTGCAAAATATTCTCTTTTAGAAAAATATTCACTGCGGCCTCCTCATCCCTTGACGCAAAGATATAAAGAGAAATCATGTGATCTTATTGTACTGTGCAAAATAAAAACTTTGTTTTATAGCGTTAACTTTATGACGACGTCGCGAGAAATTCATGATATGTGCTGTTTTCCTTCAGTTTGACAACAAAAACATCAAATGAGGAAACAGAAGTATGCCCACAAATGGACAAAGTTTGACACTAGATATCAAGTAAAGCGTAAATTTCGACAGCCCTTCAAAGCCAATCGGAGACAGCCGGTCGATGTCGAGTCCACTCTTTCTGCTTTTGCGCCGGCCACTTTGCATCGCACTTCTGTAAAGGAAGCTGTACGTTTTCTTTCTTCTATTTCCCACTTTCTCCCAACGGTGTCTGACGCTCTACCAATGCTCCATCATCCGCGGCGACATCGGAAACCCGGCTGCCAATAACCCTGGGGTGTCAGTTCTCTCGAGACGCTAGGCGTGCGTGTGTGGATGGCCGTATCATATGTCGTATGCGGGGCCCGCCGGGAGCCGGCGAGATTCAGCGCTTCCCAACGTCAGTAGCTTCTAAACGTATCTCCATTCGTTTGATACTGTACGCTTCTCTTTTTATGCCTAATTCAGTTCTTGACCCATGGGCTCGACTAACGTAGAAGTAAGACACAGAAGCGCCAATGATCGACGCAAAGTGCCAGTGCGACAGATGGGTTGTCCATTGCGAGATGAGGGAGCGAGATAAGGTCTGGCAGCTGCCAGAAGATCGTGTCGCCAATCTGAAGGAAACACGTCCGGCAATAAGGCTGGCGGGCAGCTCTCCAGAAAAGCGACGTAACATATCCAAACAAGTGAAGTAAGCAAAAACGAGAATAAGTGCAAATGAAGGTAACCGTCACTTCAAGCCGGTTGCTTCATGTGTTTCCTTCACGTAACAGCTGTGTTTGTTACTTTTCACCAACAGTATTTCCTTTCCGGTCATCTCCGATAACTCTGTAGTCACATTCTTGTATACCTTTCTTCAAGGTATTTTTAATCTGGTAACACAGTTGAAGTTTTCCCTAGTGTATGCTTCTATTTCTTGTGTTATTGCTGCTGAGTTTCACATCAAGGATATCGGCCTCGTAGAATGTAGCTTTAACCGAGAAATCTATGCATTGCGTGCGTAGGCCTGGGTTTAGATGAACGAAGCATCGCAGGAAGCGCAGCATGTTCAGTCGTGCTGAGTTGTCATGTCATCCGGACTGTTTGTGAACGATAGGCAAAATTATTTAGGTCATTCTGTCAAACGGCGCAGAAAATAGGACAAAGCGCACACAGGCAGGGCAAATCACTGTGTGTTCCACGTCAAGTTTCTTGTGTTGTTCTCCCACAGTGTTCGTGAACGAACGAGCCTACATAAGAAACCTTGCATTTCGGTCACTTTGAAACATACATTAAAAAAACATATAAACAACACACACACACACACACACACACACACACATATATATATATATATATATATATATATATATATATATATATATATATATATATATATATATATATATATATATATATATTGCCACGCTGTGTTGGTGGCAGAAGACGAGAGCGAAGAAGTGAATGGCAGCTGTGGCTGAGTAAACAGTCCTCCACTTCGAGTTCCTGCCTATCGTTTGCTCTCGCGACAGACTGGTAGACGTGCTGGGTACTGTACTGCAACGTCTTATGCCTGCTGGTCCTGAACCAGAAGCAACCGCCGCCAGTGCACCAGGGTCTGCCGACATCTATCGAAGCAGCCGCCGCCTTCAAGGACTACCACCACAGTACGGCCCCTTGGCAAGTTCCGCGAGGACAATGTTTGCCACATCCGCAACCCAAACTGAGCATGACCCACTCGCTAACGTACCCTGTGTCATCGACACGCCTCGCACACCTAATCCATTTCATGGTGATGCCAGTGAGGACGTCGAAGACTGGCTTGACCATTTCGACCGGGTCGCTGCCATCAATGAGTGGGACAATCGCCGTAAGTTGAAGAACTTGTACATCTCCCTCTTAGACGCGGCAAGAGTGTGGTATGAGAACCACAATACTTCATTCACAAGTTGGCAGGAATTCCATCGGCAGCTTCGCGAGGCGTTCAGTAACTCCGAACGGAAAGAAAGAGCGGAGCAGGTACTTTCTTCGCGATTTCAAATGCCGAATGAGAGCGTCGCCATGTTTGTCGAAGAAATGTCACGATTGTTTCGACGGGCTGACCCCCACATGCCAGAAGACAAGAAAGTGCGCCTGCTAATGCGAGGCGTGAAGGAGCAACTTTTCGTGGGCCTTGTGCGCAACCCTCCCACGACTGCGTCCGAGTTCATACGTGAGGCCACAATTATGGAGCGCATGCTTCGGCAGCGGGTGTCGCAGTATGAGCGTCAGACGGCCATGTCCGCTGCGTGCTAGCTTGTACCAGGAGGTGATAACAGGGAGGTCCTCACAGAACTCATACGGCAAGTTGTACGCGAAGAACTTCGGAAATTTCATGCAGCACCCCCTCCCAGTAGCGCTGCTCTTACGGACGTCGTTCGTAATGAAATCAGGCAGTTCGTTCACTCCTCACCACCATCGCAAGTCGAACCTCTCACGCTTTCCTACGCGGATGCCCTACGCGCCTCTACGCCATCGACGGCACATTTTGTTCATCAACCTACTGGGACCCCCAGACGCTTTCCAAGTCCAGCCCATCGCCTGCCTTCTCAGGCAGATTTTCGTCCTGGCCCGCGGAAGTCCCCGTCTGGCGTGCACCCGACAATCGTCCTTTGTGCTACGATTGTGGCGAAGTTGGACACATGTACCGCGACTGTTACTACCGACGAATAGGCCTACGCAGATTCCACCCAGATGCGCGTTGTCCATGCTATGGTGAGCGCCCACAAGAAATTGCGGATTACTTGGAAGGTAGTCATCACGCTCCTGTCCCGCCGCGACGACAGTCACGGTCACCATCACCACGTCCGTCCACATCAACGCACCACGCCCGACCCGCCTTTGGGTCCCCTGGTGTCAGTGGCACAAGCCCACGCCAGGCAAACTGAAAACGGCGACCTCCGGAGGTGAGGCCGCTGTCACGCGAACCGACAAATACCCTCCGCCGCTGCCTTACGACGTGCCGTTAAAGCCTGTTTGTGAAACCGCCAACACAACGTCCGCTGCCATTACCGTTTCCGTCGACTGTTATCCGGTGACTGCGCTTGTCGACACGGGAGCTGATTACTCGGTGATGAGTGCTTCATTGGCCACCCGTCTACACAAGGTGCTGACAACTTGGGACGGCCCTCAACTAATCACTGCTGGAGGACACCTCCTATCCCCTATAGGAAGGTGCACCGCCAGGCTTGAGATTTGTGCGTCGGCTTTTGTAGCATCATTCCTTGTACTGCCCAATTGTTCTCGGCCGGTTATTTTGGGCATAGATTTTCTGCAAGAGTATGGAGCGATAATCAATCTGCGTGATTCGTTCGTCAGTTTTGCTAAATGTGTTTCTCCCGATTCCGACATCGAGAACGAACATCGTGGCGTGGCCTTACGCGTAGTCGATGATTGCGTCACGTTGCCACCTCGAAGTAGTATCTTCGTGCTTGTTGAGTGTCCACGGGAGCAGTCAAATATGGGCATCGCCGAAAGTAACCTGACGTTATTGCTTGATCGGGAAGTGGCCATTGCTCGAAGTCTCGTTCAACTGTGAAATGGCCAGACTACGGTTTCAGTTACGAACTTCGGTGGCGAACGCAGGCATTTTGCGAAACGCACAGCCTTAGCTTACTTGGAGGCATTGGATGATTTGGACGCCTTCCCTTTGATTACGACGATCTCGACTGAGAACAGCTGCAATACTGACGTGACTAGTCGCCTCAACGTCAATCGCCAGTTGGAAGAACCTAAGAGGGCAAGGCTCCTCAGTCTCCTCTCATCTTTTAGTGACTGTTTTGCCACTACTTCGAAAGTCCGGCAGACTCCTTTAATCAAGCACAGAATTATCACTGAGCCCAACGTGCAACCCGTGCGCCAACATGCTTACCGCGTGTCGCAGAAGGAGCAAGATGCTATCCGTCATCAAGTTAAACAAATGCTCGACGACGACGTAATTCAACCATCGACTAGTCCTTGGGCGTCACCAGTTGTTCTGGTTAAAAAGAAAGATGGTTCATTACGATTCTGCGTCGACTACCGCAAACTGAACAAGATAACGAAAAAAGACGCATATCTTCTTCCTCGTATCGATGACTCCTTGGATCACCTGCGACACGCCCGTTACTTCTCTTCCGTGGATCTCCGTAGCGGATATTGGCAGATTGAAGTAGATGAACGGGACCGAGAAAAAACAGCGTTTATTACACCGGACGGTCTCTATGAATTTAAAGTTCTCCCTTTTGGCCTGTGCTCCGCTCCAGCCACGTTCCAACGAATGATGGACACAGTTTTATGTGGCTTGAAGTGGTACTCTTGTTTAGTGTATTTAGACGACGTAGTCGTTTTTTTCTACGACTTTTGAACAGCACATTGAGCGGCTTGAGGTGGTTCTTTTGGATATTCGCACTGCTGGTCTCTCTCTGAAACCGGAAAAGTGTTATTTTGGATATGAGGAACTGAAATTGCTTGGCCACATTGTCAGCAGCAGTGGTATTCGCCCCGATCCTGACAAGACTATGGCAGTTGCTTTGTTCCCGATACCGAAAACAAAGCATGATGTACACCGCTTTCTGGGACTTTGTGCTTATTACCGCCGCTTCATGCCAAACTTTTCGAAAATCACCGACCCTCTACAACAACTCGTCAAGGATGACGTCGCCTTCGTCTGGGGCCCCCAAACAATCCGGCGCTTTCCGCGATCTTCAACAACGCCTAGAAACGCCACCAATCCTAGGTCACTTCGATACCGAAGCAGACACAGAAGTCCGCACAGACGCGAGCAACCTTGGCCTCGGCGCTATTCTCGTGCAATATCAAGATGGCGTGGAAAGCATCATCGCCTACGCTAGCCGCACGTTGTCATCTGCGGAGAAGAACTACTCGACGATTGAAAAAGAATGTCTGGCGGTTGTATGGGCCATAACTAAATTCAGGCCCTACTTGTACGGACGCCCCTTCCGAATCGTCAGTGACCACCACTTTCTCTGCTGGCTAGCGAATCTGAAAGATCCTTCGGGCCGTCTCGCAAGATGAAGCCTTCGGTTACAAGAATTCGACATAACGATGGTTTACAAGTCTGGTCAGAAACACACCGACGCTGACTGTCTTTCCCGCGCACCCATCGAGGTCACTGAAGAAGACAATGATGAAGACTTCAGCTGCCTTGCTATTCTCGCATCATTAAACGTGGCTCAGCAACGCGAAGACTTAGAATTACAACTGATCGAATACCTTGATGGACGTCGCCCACAACCCCCACGCCAGTTCGTGCGTGATTTGTCATCTTTCTATCTACGCCAAGGCATCCTCTACAAGCGCAACTTTCATTCAACGAAAACTGTTTACCTCCTCGTCGTTCCTGCTGCTCTCCGCGATGATATCTTGCGTGCTTGTCACGATGAGCCATCGTCAGGGCATCTTGGCTTCGCGCGTACTCTGGCGCGGATCAAAGACAAATACTACTGGCGGAAACTTACGAAAACTGTCCGGCAGTACGTTAAGACATGCACAGCCTGTCAGTGCCGCAAAACTCCAACGATGAAACCAGCCGGTCAGCTTCAGCCTTTGCGACCCCCTCACGCACCTTTTGAAAAGGTCGGGATGGATTTACTCGGCCCATTTCCGAAGTCTACTGCTGGTAACCGCTGGATTGTGGTTGCCACCAACTACTTGACCAGATACTGCGAAACACAAGCCACCCAGCGAGCAACTGCTTCCGAGGTGGCTGACATTTTCATCAAGAACATCGTTCTCCGCCACAGTGCTCCCGCTGTCGTCATCACAGATCGTGGTACTGCTTTTACGGCACAGTTGCTCCGACAGATCCTGTTGCTGAGCGGCACGACGCACCGAACAGCAACTGCGTACCACCCGCAGACTTACGGGTTAACCGAACGCCTTAACAAAACGATTGCAGATATGCTTTCGATGTATGTCGCCAAGGATCAGAAGAATTGGGATGAAATCCTCCCGTATATAACATTTGCCTACAATACGGCTTTGCAGCAAACCACCGGCTTTGCTTCTTTTCGTCTGGTTTACGGCCGCGACGTCACCACAATGCTTGACACCATGCTGCAACCAACTTTGCCGGGCACGATTACCCCGAACGCAGATGTACTTGCTCAGCGTGCTGAAGACGCCCGGCAGCTGGCGCGCTTTCGCATTTTATCGCGGCAAAATCAAGATGCCCGCCGATACAACACCCACCACAGAGCAGTAGTACACGAACCCGGTGACCTAGTCTGAGTTTGGACTCCTATACATTAACGGGGAAGCTCAGAAAAATTGTTATGTCGGTACTTTGGACCCTACCGAGTTCTTCATCGCCTCGGCGAAGTGAACTACGAAGTTGTCCCAGCAGACATGTCACACTGTTCTCGCAGACCACGCTCCTCGGATGTGGTTCACGTATCCAGGATGAAGCCGTGCTATTCGCGTTGACTGCAAGTCAAGAACTTTGTGATGAGGCAATCGCCTTCAAGACAATTGTGCATTACTTTCTTGCTTCTTAATTTTTCATGTCGTCCTTTTTTTTTCAAAGGACACAGACATTTTTGACTACCTTTCGTTGTTTTTCGGAGCCGTGGTATTCTTGCGATGCTTCTTCTTCTCTTTTTTTTTTCTTTGGGGAGAGGGTAATGCCACGCTGTGTTGGTGGCATAAGACGAGAGCGAAGAAGTGAATGGCAGCTGTGGCTGAGTTAGCAGTCCTCCACTTCGAGTTCCTGCCTATCGTTTCCTCTCGCGACAATATATATATATATATATATATATATATATATATATATATATATATATATATATATATATATATATATATATATATATATATATATATATATATATATATATATATATATATATATATATAACAGCTGTGGACACACTTTGCTGAGAGCCATGCTAAAAATAGCCAATCTACCAAATTTGACACTAAGAAATTGTTGTGTTTTCAGAATAAAATTTTGTTTCAGCTTATTAAGGGACAGTGCAGCGTAGATATTGCCGAGATCATCTCCTTTTCAACAGATTATGCTTCAAGACAGCGATATGCACTAACAGTCATCCCCTTTACTATCCGAAACAACCGCTTTAGGTTCTAATTGTTTGTCCCATGGTCATTAGTGAATGGAATCAACTGTCCAACGTTGTGGTGTTGCAGCCATTCTTAAATTAGCTGATGTCTCATATTGTGTAACTTGGTTATTTTCCTTTTCACTGTGTTAGCAATTGTACTTGATGCATTGTTTCAATTATACTTGAAGCGTGCTTTATCTTATATCGGCATCGTCGTTGTAACGCATGTTTTTTCTGTCGTTTTCAAATGCGAAGCATTTCTTAATGAACTTCGGTGACATTGAGCGTATCTATCTATCTATCTATCTATCTATCTATCTATCTATCTATCTATCTATCTATCTATCTATCTATCTATCTATCTATCTATCTATCTATCTATCTATCTATCTATCTATCTATCTATCCGCTTACGACTTTTAGTTCTCCTGGCCGTTTTGATAATGGTATCAGTACCAAATTTGGTATCGCATAACATGACTGTATGGCCAGCATAATTGACTAGTCATAACATGACTATCATGAAATGTATGTAATAAATGTCATGGTTTACATGTCATGGTCTTGTTGCTCTTGCTGTGGTTTCGTTCACATGATATCTTGCAAAACTTGTATGGTATGACATGACTGCATGGTGAACACAAGTGACAAATCCTAACGTGGAAATTATGACGTGCATATCATATAAGTCGTGAGTCACGAATACACGCTACGCTCAAGATGCACTCACAGCCATCTCGCTAGCTTCACATATACTAAATTCGGCTTTGCATTACATGACACGTATGGATGACGATGGTATGTGACTAATGTAAACGTGATATTCATGTGATGCGTGCAATGTAACATGATTACATGCTACGCTCAGATGCGCTCGCGGCCGTTTCACTACATTCACATGTACTATATTCAGTATTACGTGACGCGAACGGACGAAATATGTAAATGACATGTACAAACATGATAAACATGACATGCGTGTCATGTAACAAAATGACTACTGGTCGCACTTATGATGTGCTCGGGGCCGTTTCGCCAGATTCAAATATGCCAAATTTGGTATTACGTCACGTGAATGGTTGACGAAGGTATGTGACTGGTGCAAACATAATAATTATAAGATGCGTGTCTTGTGTGAGCATGACTACATGCCACACTCAAGGCGCCAATACACTTGGACGTGACCCGGCGCGATTGTGCTCCAGCGTTCGTTTAATCGTGTCATGCCGGCGATGCCACGCCAGGCACCGGTGTGCCTGGCATATACTCGCAGGTACGCGCCCCACTGCGTTGCTTTGACGAACATGCATTTGAGCATGCCATGGTCCCTCCGTCACGAAGCCAGGTTGACGCGGTGCATTCTGGGTAATGTCGTCGGTGCGAAATGCAGCATGTCGCATTTCGCGCCGGTTGCCACCGGGCTGCGCCGACAGACGCTAGTGGCGTCTGGCGTCGGACTAAATAGTGTTCGTGTTTTGCTAGCATAGCGTCACTGCGCCCAGCGTGGGCGCGTCAACGTTACGTCGCAGTATATTGGGTCCTTCATGATGCTCTCCCCGCTGTTTGGCTAGCTTCACATATACCAAGTTTAGTATTACGGGACGTGAATGGACGATGAAAGTATGTGACTGGTGCAAACATGATAATATTGAGATGCGTGTCATGTGACAACACGACCACATGCCATGCTCATGATGCACTCGCGGTCGTTTCTCTAGCTTCACATACACCAAATTGGTACTGCATGACGTCAATAGACGACGAAGTTAAATGAAAGGTCGGAACAAAATAATCATGATACGTGTGTCATGTACAACATGACTAAATGGTATGCTCATAGCGTGCTCGCGGCCGTTTCACTATTTCCCTATATACCAAATTTTGTATTACGTGACGTGAATTTGTGACGAATGTAAAGAACACGTCCAAACATGATAACCATGACGTGGAATCGATGTACAGCATAATTTGCCTCCTCCTCATAAGGTTGTGCTGATTTTAAACTGACGTATAAGCCTTCCTCATTCGTGCTTCGCATATCACCGATTCCCAGTGTACGGGGGTTCTGGTAATCTTTATTGTTTTTGTTTGCCCTACTGGTATTATATATATTTGTATCCCATCCTGCAAAAATACCTTCATGGAGTTGCAGTGCTTGAAAGTAAAAATAAAACAAAATAAATCGAACTATTGAAGCGACTCATTACACTTAAACTTAATTCGATCCTTCAACGTCCACCAGGCCTAATCACGGAAATGCTTTAGTGAGCTTCTTAAGAAGTTAGCTATACACTGAATAATTTGAAAGCTATGCGCAGAAAATTGAGAAAATATACGTTGTTAGTGCTTTTCTAGAAAGTTTGCTAAAGTATCAAAATTTTACAGAAGGGGATCTGTTGTACTTATATGACCTCTTCAGATATCGCAGAAGCGTTTTAGGCACCTTCCACTAACCAAAGGAAGCTGCGTCACTTTCAGTAACCCGTCCCAAGTTCTTCACCTATATTGGCCGCTATAGGAGCACGCAGAATACAGGCGGGCTCTCGTGTCGTTTCTCTAGTCCGACCACTACCCGCCCACTCCGAAAAAGGGAGAGAGTGGTGCACTACGTTTCATTTTGTCCGACACCATCTCAATTTTGCCATTTTTATTGGCTAGGCTGTGCACCCTATCGCTGCAGTCGCACTGAAAAACTTGCCCGCACGGTGCCTATAACACATCCGTGCAGCTGTGAAGTATAGCGTTTGTAGAAGTCACTGAACTTTCGTGTCCAGCACCGCCATCGTCGTCACCCGCACGAATCAGGACTGAACAATGAAAAGCACGCTATCCCACGTACGACGGTCGAAACTGGACTAAAATATAGTCGGAAACGAAAGCTGAATAATACAGATAACTTAAAAATGAACAGGTAAGAACATCCGCGCATGCACACACAATTATGTGGGAGAAGCGTCTGATTGCCGAGCGGCGCCGTGGGCAACTTGACAATTCCGGCGGGAGTGGGAACTTCAGTCCGCGACAGAAACTTCGCTTCCCCGCAAAGGCCTTTCTACTACGAGCGCGTAGCCCGGCGAACGGCTATAGAGAGCGGAGTGAAATGGTCGTTTAATTAATGAACTCTCGAAGCCAGCCGGGCATCGCGTTCGTTGTAAAGCCGTTCTTCCACCCTTAGTGGGCGCACCGCAGCACACATCTCGAGACGAGTTTTTGTGTAGCCGTCGGTCGTTCCACCTCGCAGACGATGGTTAGTGCATTTGGATGGAGAAGGAAACCACAATACACCAGGGCTCCTTGCTCTATACGACTCCTTTGTAGAATATTACACGCCACCCAGCCACAAAGCTCGGAGTTGTGGGTGGGTGATGGCCCGGCGCTGTGTGTAAGGTTGGAATGTCGTCATTCTGAGGCGCCATATGGCCGGAACGGCACCCCGTAGCTTCCATCGCGCTCTGTGGAAAACTTCTGTGTATTGCGAAACTCGCGTCCCACGTCACCTATAAACTGGACTCGAGGCTAACTTCGTGCCATGGCTTTAGGGGGGAGGACGATTGAGGGAGGAGTTCCACCTGATTAAAGGAGCACATAATTGCGGGTGTGACGGATGACGTCGAGTGAATGCGGCCGACGCCCGCTTACGCGTGATTGCGATGTGTTCTGGTAACCACCATTTAACTTGTGGAAATTTCTGGTAACTATTACTTTGGCCCCTCATTATGAGAGCTCCGCAACGATAAGTTGAAGTATGGTGATTGCGCGAAGAATTCATTGTTTGTCAGCTAGAGAGAGAGAGAGATAAATAGAGAGGAAGGGCAGGGAGGTTAACCAAGCTTGGCTCGGTTGGCTACCCTACACTTGGGGTGGGGGAAAAGGGGAATAATAGAACGAAAAGAGACAGAAAAGAAGAGGAGTAAGAAAGAGAAGCATAAATAGTCAGCTCGAAACTACACAGCACGGCCTCGCACAGTTCTTTCACAAGCGGTCGTGAAGTTTGGTGTTCCTTAAAAAGTACAAGAGGGCTTTCGTGGCTTTGCGCGTATGGGAAGCCGTCGGCCAAGGTCCCAGGATCTTCTCTTCTGTAAGCGGCCGTGAATCCAGCTGACAGAGCTTGGCTTCCATAATACGTCGTTCGGTCTGGTATGCTGGGCAATGACATAGAATGTGCTCAAGCGTTTCCTCGCAGGCGCAGATGTTGCATGCCGAAGTGCTTGCCATTCCAAGGAGACGAGAGTAGGAATTCGTAAATGCCACGCCCAACCTCATGCGACACAGTAAAGTTTCAGCGCATCGTGGGAACCCGGATGGCAAACGAAGTTGCAAGTTTGGGTCGATCGAATACAGGTGCGTGTTGGAGAAACCCTGCGTATTCCATTGTAGGAGAGATATACGGCGAGCAAGTGATTGTAGTAGCCTTGCAGCGTCCGTTCTCAAGAGTGGTATGGGCGTGCGCTGGTCTTGGTCATGAGCCGATCGAGCAGCTTCATCTGCGCGGTCATTGCCAACGATTCCGCAATGACTCGGCAACCACTGAAATACAATATCGTGACCTTCCGCGAGCGCTTCGTGGTAGTCGTGCCTTATCTGATATACTGATTGTTCATGTAGCCCGTGCTGCAGAACAAACCGTAGTGACTGTAAGGCTAACCTGGAGTCGCAAAAGATGGTCCATTGGTTAGGTTCTTGGTGAAGAATGTACTTTACTGCACCTTGAAGTGCTGCAAGCTCTGCTGCTGTCGACATCGTGGTGTGAGAAAACTTGTACTGAAGCAACACATTTTCAGATGAAACAACCACTGCTCCTGTGGAGCTGTTGGAATTAGTGGAGCCATCGGTGTAAACATGTATACGGTCGAAGTACCTTTCGTCCAACAGACGCAAAGTCAGTTGCTTCAGGGCTAGCGTTGACATACGTGCCTTCTTAAAGATTCCAGGAACTGATAAGCGCACGTCAGGTTGACGAAGACTCCATGGCGCAGTTGCTGGACGCATGGCAAGTTTGAAGCCAGGCGGTAGTATGTCCTGATGTTTTGTCACGATACCGCCGTACGAAGAATGGTGCCTCCGAGCTGTCAAACACGCTAAATGATGTGACGGTAGCCGTGATAAATGCCGAATGTGTGCTCTCAGCGTCTCGACAATGATGTGCGTTGTGACCGGTTGTTCTTGTGCAATTACAATAGTTGACACTGTCGATGAGCATCTTGGAAGGCCAATGCATGTCCGAAGTGCTTGGGCTTGTACGCTTTGCAGTGCACGGATGTTAGTCTTGCACGTGTTGGACAGGACCGGAAGGCTGTACCGGAAAGTTCCGAGAAAGAGGGCTGTATAAAGCTGCAACATGGAGTGCACGGATGGGCCCCATGATTTTCCGGCGACGAACTTGAATACATTCTCAATGCCAATGAGCTTTTTCTTCAGGTATGTGACATGCGGGCTCCAGGTTAGGTCACAATCTACGATGACGCCTAAGAATCTATGAGTGCTCTTATATGGGATTGATCTGCCATCGATGCACAATGAGTAGAAAGACATCGGTTTGCGTGTAAACGCCACCGCTGCGCATTTTTCTGTGGCAATAGTCAAACCTTGCTGGCGAAGGTATGTCGATGTCATTGTTGCTGCTTTCTGTATTCTTGCGCGCACTTGAGGTCGTGTCACGCCTGACGCCCAAATGCAGATATCGTCAGCGTAGAGAGATACATAGGCCGTCTGTGGCAGCATTTCAGTGAGCCCAACGAGAACCAGATTGAAAAGTGTAGGACTCAAAACACCACCTTGTGGCACCCCACGACTTGTGAAATACTTATTCGTAGACCCATCTTCAGTTAAAACGAACATAGATCTCTTTGTGAGGTAGCTTCTTACCCATCGAAAGACACGACCTCCAAGTTAAGCTGCTTCAAGAGCATTGAGAACAGCCTCGTGGGTCACGTCGTCATAGGCACCCTTCACGTCTAAGAACAGAGCTACCGACAGCCGCTTCTGAGCTTTATGATGCTGAACAGAGGTCACTAAGTCAATAACGCTATCAACTGAGGACCGACCTCGTCGAAAACCAGCCTTAGCATCAGGATAGATGTTATAATGTTCCAGGTACCATTCCATGCATGTAAGCAGCATCCTCTCCATGACCTTGCCAACGCAGCTTTCTAGTGCTATAGGCCGGTATGATGCCAAATCGAATGGAGACTTTCCGGGCTTCAGCAAAGGCACCAGGCGACTTCACTTCCACTCATCAGGCACCATTCCATCATGCCAAGACTTATTGAAAATGTCCAGGAGACAGCGTTGTGCCTTCGGGCCTAGGTGACGTAGGGCAGTATAGGTCACTCCATCCGGACCTGGGGACGATGAGCGTCTGCATGTGTTCAATGCCGCATGAAGTTCTTCCATGGTGAACGCAACCTCTATTTGCTGATCTCGTGCGTCTGGAACATCCTGTGGCATTAGATCGATCGGTATAGAGATGTCGCCGGCGATCTTTGCACGAAATTCCCCAGAAACATCAAGCTGTGAGCGACGTTGATGTAGCGCCAGAGCGGCGAAGGGGTGACGTTGTTGCGGATGCGAGTGAATACCTCGAAGAGTCCTCCATACGGGAGACAAGGGCTTTCGAGGGTCTAGCGAGTCACAAAAATTCTTCCACAGTTGTTCATGAAGTTTGTGCATTCGACGCTGGATTTTTTTCTGAATGCGTCTGGATTCTCTGAGGTCAGAGATAGATTTCGTGCGTCTGTATCGTCTTTCGGCACGTCGGCGGACCGCTCTAAGTTGTTCCAACTCTTGGTCGAGTGCCGTGCGTCTCGATTCTTTCGAACATATCTTCGTGGAAGTCTCCATTGCACAACTAATCACTTCTTCAATGGATTCCGGTGGTCCGTGCATGCACTTGCTCTCCACTGATATCTGAAACTCTTCCCAGTCAATAAGTCTTGGATGTCCAAGGGAAGGTGAATCGTCCAAACCTCTGACTGTCACGTACGTGGGGATATGGTCGCTGCCACATGTTTCAATATCTGTGAACCTTTGGACTTTCGTGACAATGCTATGCGACACTAATGTCAAGTCCAGGCAACTGCTGTAAGTTACTCCTCGGAGATAAGTAGGGCTGCCGTCGTTCAGCACCTGAAGCCCGTGCTCTGATGCGAGATCAATTAGGTCCGTGCCTTTTCGATTTGTCCTGATGCTTCCCCACAATGGATGATGGGCGTTGAAGTCACCCATCAATATCCAAAGCGCTGGAGTCGTTGCAAATATACCATTCAAGATTTGTTGATCTAGTCGACCTGACGGCGCTATATATGCGCCTATCAGTGTAAACGACAACTTCTTCTTTTTAACATATAGACACACGTAGTGATTTCTATTGTGAGAATCTACTCTTTGGAGAACGTAAGTGAGTTCTTTACGGATGTACACAGCAACTTGACTGTGCTCAATGCACGTTGAAGAAACTAACGGTTCATAGCCCGACAGACGAGGTATTTTTGAAAAATGCGGTTCACAAATGATGATGATGGGAAACTTATTTTCGAAAATGAATTGTCGGAACTCAGGCACTCTTGACTGTAGACCTCTTGCGTTCCACTGAATTATGGAAGCACGCTTGACTTTTTCTCGGAAAGGCTGATGAGGTCTATGGTGCGCCATCTTGTTACTGAAGTCCGGCAAGAACTGGTTCTAGTGTGTCCAAGATTTGCAGCGCGCATTTAGCGGCAGGGATCTGTAGACTATCCAATAGAGTGCGAAGAACACTCATGAATGACCTCAGTACAGAAAAGACTTGTACCTCTTGGGTGGACAGACTCCCTGCTGGGGGCATATTCGTTGTTGACTGTCGGTATTGCGGTTCCGTAGACACGTGTACCCGCGGTAAAGTGGGCCAGTCAGAGCCGGATGTTCTCTGTAGCGCCACAGTGTCTTCCGGTACCTCTGGACGTACCCCACCTGGTGGCGGGGGCGGGGGAGGTCTCTGTGGTCGTGGCGGTGGCGGCGTTAGTGAAGGCACCTTCGGCACAGGACTACTTTTTCTTTTCTTCGAGCACCGCCGTCGACGGGAACGCCGTCGTTGAACAACCATTACCGCTTCCTTTCGTGAAGATCCGTCTTTAACCATTTGTCTCAGAATGCTCCTCTCTTTCTTCAGTACTGGGCAGTCTTTGGACGAGGTCTCATGGTTGCCGTTGCAGTTGCTGCATTTTAGGAAAGTTGCTTGGCAAGCCTCTGCTTTGTGGGGTCCGGCACAACGTGGGCATGCTTGCTTGTTGTTGCACACAGCACTAACATGACCCAGTTTTAGACAGTTGTGGCACTGTAGTGGTCTTGGAATGTATGGTCGGACAACGTGACGAAAATGACCAACCTTTACATGTGATGGGATGCAATCACCTTTGAAGGTCACCTTGATGCAACGGGATTTGCCAAGCTGGCATACTTGCAATATGTCCGTTGCCCCAGTAGCTGGCTTTATCAGAACAGGAAGGTCTGCGTTCGGTATGGAAACATCAACGTCATAAATGACACCTGTCGTCGTGTCACTATCCTGCGGAATGTAAGTTCTGAGATAGATGCCTCCAAGCTCAGTGACAGTTCGGAGGGTATGTAGCGCAGCCGGGTGCTCAACGTCTATGGCCAGGATATTCTTCCGTGGGTTGAGTCTAATATTCTTTATCTCCTTAGGCACGATAGCTTCGAGACGCGCTGATATCACTTGCCTGTTCATGTTCTTCAGGTTGATCGAAGAGTCGACAGGAACAAAAAGTATGGTATGGCGTTCAGAACTGCACGCCGCCTTCACGGAAGAGACGCTAGCTGGCGAAGACGCGCCGACCATTCTTCTTTTAGCTTTACGCTTCACTACAGGGATGAAATCTTCGTCGCTGTCTTCACTACTCGCCGTGTACAGTTCAGTGCTGTCACTGGTGCTGTCGTCCTCCCGGCTGTTGCGCTTCCTTGAGGTTGACGTCGAAGGTGACGCCAAGTCCGGATTGCGTACGGTGGGGCCTGGATCCATCGCTGCCCGCAGGAGAGCGATGATCCTCGGATAAAACGTAAATTCACACAAAAAACACCAAACGAAATAGGCAGCCTTCGGTGGAAATACACTTCGTCGTCGTCCCTCTACTTCTCATTCTGTCAGCTACACTCAACATTATGCTAGCCACATGAACTGGTTTGTTTTGCATTCTAAAGAAAAAAAATCTTGTTTTGTGTGTGTGCGGGTGCGTGCAGAAGTGTTGGGTGTATTAAAAGCTTGAAAGATGTTTTTATCATGCCTTATAGAAGTGGCGTAGTGTATTTCCTTATCGAGTGGTCGATGCTAAATCATCCTTTCGGGGTGGCGTTGCCTTAATGACCGCTTAAAGCAGCCCGTGAATCTAATGCAGGGCAGCCACTTGACAAGTCGCTGTCCCAAGTGTTGTACCTTCATGTTTGATGATTGCCAAATAATGGTAAGATACAGATATAAGAGGCCACATGAAACACTGAAGCGTTTTTCATTCGCAAGGCAGGAGTGTACGAGTGTTCCGTTAGTTAACTGTCGGACGATCAAAACTAGTATCCTAATTTACTTTTAGTAGAAGTGTGATCTAAAGATTCGAGTAAGCTGTTATGCGCATGTGCCGTCGCTGTTTCTTTCTCTATGTTACTTGATCTCCTAGCCCAGCCCCGCCGCGGTGGTCTAGTGGCTTAGGTGCTAGGCTGCTGACCCGCAGGTCGGGGGATCCAATCCCGGCTGCGGTGGCTGCGTTTTTGATGGAGGCGAAAATGCTGTAGGCCCGTGTGCTCATATTTGGGGCACGTTAAAGAACGTCAGGTGGTCAAAAATTCCGGAGCCCCCCACTACGGCGTCTCCCATAATCATACGGTGGTTTTGGGACGTTAAACCTTACATATCAATCAATCATGTCCTAACCAATCGAATCTTCCATATATTGCAAATATATGAGCAATGAACTGGTCGTGTGGGCTCTGTCCTGTCTGACTTCTTTGCTCAAACATTTCACACACAAAAAGGATATTCCTTTCAGAACGCATTCAGCGTAACGAATACGTAGCTTATGCTTAAGTCTAAGCTGGAAAATAAGCGCCGATGCCTTTCTCTCGTCGTCATTAAACTAATCCAAGCAAGTGCTGTCTATCCTATATTTAGTCAACAGTCACGTCGTGCTAAATAAGATATGTGCTATATGATGCTCGATGTTTGCCGGGACTTCTGTGAGTGTTATTCACCGCGAGCCGCTTATATTTATCGTCACTTCTGGACAAAAAATATATGAGAATGAACTACCAGCATCACCAAAAGAGCAGCACACCCAGCTTAGAACTGTGTTAGTATTTGATAATACGACCTGCGGTGCGCTCTGTATCAGGTAAATCTTCCAATTCAAAAAAGGAAGGAAACGTTAGCTGGATAAGTGAAATTAGCTGCTTAAGTGAAACTCGCGAACACTGAGAGCGTTGTGTGGTCACCAAGCTGTAAGTAGTAAATGTCTTGGTGGATGAAAAAGGAGGGAAGGAACACAGAGCATTGGACGAAACGTTGTTGAACCCACAGCACGAGTAGCATACCGGAGGTAAACGCTGGACGAGGGCTGATAATGATCGCGCTTTAGGAGTGAGCTTGAAATCAATGTAGCTATGGGAAGCACGTTCAAGATAAAAAAAGAACATGCGCCCAGCTGGCGATACAGAGAAGGATGATTAAGAGGACGAGGAAGAAACCATAAGCAGAGGAAAAAAGATAAATGCAGTCACTTTTGCTCGGGCCCTCAGTCCAGGACTCCGCTGGCACGGGCGGCTCGCTGTGCCTGATCAAGCAAAGCTATTTGGCTCATCTTGGCCTCGTACACAAGACATGCCTCCCATTCCCTGTGTAACATGTGCGTTTGCTTAGTATCGTGTGGGCTGTTGACATGTGCGGGCCTCTTGGTGCACTTCATTTTGTGTGTCCGAGTGTCGATGTTCCTGAACACGACGAACAGTTTTATCTAAAGTGGCATATATTCCTCTTAGCCGATACAAATTTAAAACGCTGTTGATTTTTATGCGTCCAATCTTTTCTCTGTGTGCTATACAAGTCAAATATGCAAATATGGCAGAAGAACAAAACGAAAAAATTAGGCAGATTTCACGTAACTGCGAATCGACATTATGCGAAGCATGAGAAGGGAGTGTGACCGTGTTTCAATCTTTTTTATTACACGTCACGAAATGACGCTAAATATATGTGCAATTGTTGCACGCACAGACATATGTTGAATAGTTGCAGACGTTCATATAACCAGTTGTTTTCACTTGCGCAACGATGCCAACTGGAACATGCGTATTATCAACACCAGAAGCTTATATAAAGCGCTAATGCTCGCCAGGATGGTGGCCCTATACACTCCTACGTAAACTTCAACGTACGGCTAGTAATTAGAATCGACGTTAACCCGACTGGAAGACTGTAATAAAGCAGTACATATGTAACTTTTTTAAATTCAGGTAGGCAGCACTACAACCACTATTGACGGTTCACGAAAATTAGCGTCTATTTGAAAAGTAGTTCCCAGACCTGGCGTAGCTCTGTGGCAAAATGCTTGATTGCCAGGCAGAGCGCTTGAGTTCAGTTACAGCTGGAACCCTGAAATTTATTCTATGCATTAGTCGGGTTGACGCTACCGATGTCGGATATTTCTTAACGTTTGCGCGTTCAAATTGCCCCTGTGTGTTCTCGTCGTTCTTCAGTGGATACTAAGTGCTAATCACCTGTGGCGCATACCCGCATACCAGCGGCACATGACCGCCCGTGGGTATGTGCCAATGTCTGGTGGAAAGTGTTGGACGACGTACGCGACGGAATTGTGACATCATTCATGGCTTGACCAGCGCGTCATATTCGTCAAACCATCTTACTCTCAAATACTAATTTTGGCTCACGCCACGTTAAGGGGGTTACCACAAGAGCAACCAAAGGTAAGCGGCTAGGTATATAGATAGGTACGCTCAAAGTCGCTGAAGTTCGCTAAGAAATGCTTCGTATATATGTAAAAAAAAATGCTGTTGCCTATCGATTGGCACTCAGTAGCAGAAAAATCGTTGCTTCCTTGGTTGTCCACGTTGATTCAAGAGGTCCACAGTGGGCTAAACTGTTTCTTTTTTCCTTAAATTCTGCGTGACGTGAAGCGTTGAAATAATGATTTTTCCATATAATCCTCGTTTTAATTCATCACCTAATATGGAAGCGCGTGTGAGCAGTTCTTTGTTATAAAAAAGTGGTCGACGATATGGAACACTATGTGCGTGTACTTATTACTATTATTATTATTTTGAATAGAATTCTGGTGAAAAATTTCATTTGTGTCATTACGGCGTGAATGTAGCGCGATAGAGAGAGGGACTAGAAAGTGTACACCACAAGCGGCACTTTAGGTGCACACTTTTATGTCCCTGTCTTTTTCGTGCTACATTTAAGCCGTAATGAATCAGTGCCAGCTCGCTCGCCTCTCCATTGTGCTTTATTTTAGTTGTGCGAAGGCCAAGAGTTAAAAACTATTTTGAAATGAAAAACTAGCATTTGAGTGGTCTGAGGCTGCCGGTTCAGGCGTGCCGGCAGTGCCTATAATTGTCACCCTAGGGTAGATCTGACAAACTCAACTCAGCTAGCGGGCGACACTCAAGAAATTTAGTCAGTCGAGAGCAGGGAAAGAAAAAAATGTTAAATCGGAAACAGGGGAAGACAAAATGTAACCTAGAGCTGCCAGTTAAAAGAACTCATTTACGATATTGCGTGTGTAGATTATTTTTGAAGAATAATCAGATAAATTAAAAGGAGCGAGTAAATAACGGGAGAAATGCCCACAGAGAAGTCATATCTTGTGGAGCCTCGGGTCGTGTGTTTAAGATCATTTCCTTAAGGGAGGTCACGTCAATCGTCCACATCTTCCAGTGATCAACTACTAGCTAAAGGTGTAAATCAACCTATGCCTGACAAAAATTTTTTATACTACTCAACTAGCCCATTGTGCAGAAAACGTTTCAAAAATTCCCTACAAGTACGATAATTCACAGTACGGTTGGCAACTCTATTTCGGCCGCTCGATCCATGGACCTTAACAGCGATCATTATTAGACTTCATACACGAAACAAACTTGTTTATGTAGTTTTGACAGTGCACCTGTTACTATGCACGAAAGTAGGTCTTCAATATGAAATTAAAAAAAAAAAAAACTCATGGTGTCACCGCAAGGGCGATGCAACGAACAAGATAGCATAAAATTGGAATGCTATATGAAGTTAGAGTGGTAGCAAGCTCTTTTGGATCCGATATTGCGTAACACTGCGAAATGGTGGTGTAGAAGAACACGGTTTGTTTATAAGGGCAAATCAATGCAATCGACAGGAGGGGACAGAAGAGATGACTCAAGGTGCTATTCTGTCCCCTCTTGTCAGTCACGCTGATTGGCACCTGTAGACATATTGTACCAACAGCCCCTTCCTCCAGTATTTTAAGGATACGGCTGCTCCAGAGCCGGATGCTTTCTCAGCACAGTCGGTTCCCATTGAACACAGCACGTAGAAAGGTCTCAATGTGCTTTTGCGGTCGTCTTCATGTCCCGTATAAAGTACAAGTTCCGTCCGAGCGCATTGTACGTTCTACCCACCTGTAGCAGCACACAAGCGAGAGGGACAAACTCGGCCGAAGAAGAAATCAAACGAGCGGCTGCCCATCTCCATCGCTTGGAAGACGCATGTGATACTATCGCTCCGCCTGTGAGACCAGCTGTTGAATGCTCAAGCAAAGAGGAAACACTCCACCCGTCTTCAGCGAGCATGAAAAGAGAAGAAGACATGTTAATCGAACAGCAACTGTGAACTTTGATTTTACGGGTGCGGTCGCCATTGCCGGCACGTGCGCTATCTGGCTATCTTTGCAGCCATCAGCAGCCGGCTCGTGTGTCCTTCTACGTGCTGTGCTCTCAACGTAATGAGAATTCATGAAAAGTGTCCCTGGAGCAGCCGTACTCTCTTACACAGGCTCGCCGTAGAGTTGCATGAGATCCAATACAAAAAAGTTAGCTGTCAGCTTTGTAAAGCATCACAATTTGTTGCTATCACATTCATTGCTACACCATTGCGACGAAAGTGGGAGTTTTTCAGTTGTTCATGTTTTTATCATGAGTACTGACACACGTGAAAGAGTCACACGCAGACGGAAGAACGTAAACACATTTTTGTGTATGAAAGAACGTAAAAGTTATTGTGCATTAATAAAGTAAAGTGAGCCTAATGCATGACAGGGGTTTGAGAGTGACACTCGTATTGACAGTGCTGGTAAGCTTGTGATTATCTATAAGCGATTATTTTTCTTACTTTCAATTGATGTATTCATTCTTATACCCAGCTTACGAAAGGTTTCGGCTTTCGCCTAGCATGGCACCGTCTCCGCGATCGGCGCACATCGGACCATGCGATGGTTTTGTGTCGTGGTCTCATTGTATGTGACGCCATTAGGTCACTATAATTTCTGGTGTTCGGTGATCTCGTGATGGCCACAGAAATTTTGGGGCTCTGCATTGGCACACAAGTTTCGGCGTGGCTACTGAAAGCTACTGGTGTTGAATGAAAAAATAGAAGGGCATGTTTTGACAATACTTCCTCGCTTTAGAAGAAACAAGAAAGTTTATTGCATACTAGTAACAACACATCAGGTGAGTAAAACTGTCTGGTTTAACAAAATCACTTTATTTATACGTACAAACAAGAAAAAATAGACATGCAACTTACAGCACCGGAATACTTTCACAGTTAACGAATTACTGAAGGAAACAAAGAAAAAAGGAAACACAACGAGCATCAAATTTTAACAGAATCACATATCTGTGGCGATAAGAAAAGTGTTTTTTCTCTCCTTTCTAGTAAGTTTTAAAATGGCAGTAATGGAAATGAAATATTACCATTACACACTCCAAAAACGTGTATGCCACTTTCTGATTAAGGCTTCTTTCCCTTCGCTTCCACCTGCTTAGTAAGGTATCAAACGATGATCATTCTAATCTTCTGTAACATTGGGTATGCAGATAGTTGGGGTCGTCGGCGTGGTTCGGTTATACAGCGCCGACGCCACAAGAAGAACATCGTGACGTAATGTACGACTTGTTCAAATAAGCCCCTTCCGCTCTGTCCGCCCGAAAGAACTGACACTCCGAATTGACGACGCACGACGTGAGGCACGCCTTTGGCCGCATTCAAAGGTCGTATGGCGGATCGTTTCTCTTTTGCCACAGTTGGAGCAGTGATCATTGTGAACGATGCCCCACTGTACACAATCTCTGACGAGTGGGCAACGAGTCACACCGCCACAGCCAATCGAATTCTTTAACGACTTCCGGTACGTGGTAGTTTCGCAAGTTATTCCACACTCTGCGCCTCCATCTTCCTTCTTCCTCGCAAGTAATGGAGCGAGCGATCAGCATTTGGCTAAACGTGCCAATACAAGCTTTGTAAAGCATTCTTCGGCGGCGTCGCCGTCGACCGAACGATTGAGGCCCACCGCTGCGTTGTAAAAGGCATGCGGGTGTTCTGCTTGCGGGCCACGGCACCTTTCCGACGTGAATGCGGCTCCACGAGCTCAGGCCTAATATAGGAATAAGCTACGACCAGGAGAGTCATTGTCCTGAAACACTTTTTAACTGTTGTAGCTGCAACTGCCTTTGTAAATGTCGAAACACATGGCAGACAAACACCCGCATTCTAGAATGCCCCTTCTCTCAACGCTCCACCTTCACTTGAGAAAGCCGATGGGAGCCCCATCTATAGGCAGGGCAAGTCACTGCATATAAGTGATAATTTGCTGCTATGTTTGAGTAGCGCAGCGTAATTTTCAGCTGAGCAGCTGCGCAGTGCGCAACTCTGTCAAGTGAAGGGTGAAAGTCGATTAGAGGAGCGTTTGTGAATACGGGGGTAAGTCCTCCACATCATTTACAGGGAAAGCTGTTATGAAATCACTTTTTGGGTCATGCGCAGTTGTTATCTGCCGATGGTGTCCGTAACGACATCGCGCGAAAAAAGAAAAAAAAAACCTTGCACTAATGACACAGTGGGGCTTGAACCAAGGTACGCTGGGTGCCAGCCCAATATTCTACCACTGAGTTATGCCGGTGCTTGCGACTTGTCAAAATTGCTTTAGGCAGGCATGACCTGGCACCAATGGCAGTGGGGCTTGAGCCCGGGTACGCTTGGTGCCAGCCCAGTATTCTACCACTGAACTACACCAGTGCTTTTTTTCTTTAATGAATGAAATTATCCCCAGTAAATTACACAGAACATACTTCATCAGAAGTCAGGCAAACACACACAAGCGTCAAGAACGGGAAGCCACTCCGAAACGGGGCCAAAAGTCTCGACAACACTGCGCACTTGAACAGCTGCTTGTCGGAAGACGGATCTCGTCTACCGTGGTGGCTCGGCGTGTCTGTTGATCATGCGACGTTTTCATAGTAAATAAAGTCCCAACAACATAAACAGGTCATAAGGAGTATTGTCAGTCAGACTCTTTTTGAACGGAATAAACCTAATACCATGAGCTGTGATTGGAAGTTCTTCTCTTAACGTTCTTTTTAGAATGTCCCAACAATAAAAAGCGTCACGACAATGAATAAAACAATGCTCTATAGCCTCAGGTTGGTTGCAGAGTCTACATTTCACTGTCCAGGGTACGTATACTGATTTTTCATTCAGCCACGTTTTCACTGGCGGCGTGGAAGTGTGCACTTTAAAGAAAAATGTGTTCGCTGAAGGAGATATACACATCCTACGTACCCGAAATAATACATCGTGACCAGGCAGAAGTGAATATGGCTTTCGATAAACAGGTTCGGGGAAAAGGTTATTCGCAAGTGCAGCGGTTAAATTTGTTCTGTCAATAGTATACAAATACTCTAAAATAAACATGGCTTTGAAAAAAACTGACAGTATTCTTTTAGTAATCCCCGCAACGGCAATTCCTTAGCAACGCTTGTTGTGACATGAATAAAAGGAAGGTGGTAACATAGACGGTTACGAAGAACCGCTAATAGAAATGGGTGGCACACATCGTTGAGGTAAAAAAATCGCAACACCAACTGTCGCACGAATAAATGCAAAAGGCCGAGGCCACCCTTTTCAAGTGGAAGAAAAAGATTGTCTCTTCTCATGGGTTCCCAGGAAGAGCTCCAAATAAAGCAGGCAAATATCCCATGAAAGGCTTGAATGTGTACCCGAGAGCAATTCAACACCTGCCGAATATAATTAAGCTTTGATACAAGGAATATATTGCACGCTTTCGCTCTGGCAAAAATGGAAAGCTCCCATCCGTGCCATGCTGCCACCTTTCGGCGGACCCTATAGTTATCGCAGAGGTACAGTGTGGGCCGCTGTTACGATAGTTATGGAGCTGCACACCAATGTATTTCAAAGGAGCCGCATTCCAATGAATATTTGAGAAGACCGAAGCTGCTTGGGCCCACATGCCTAGCCATAATCCACTACTTTTATCAAAATTTATGCTGGCGCCAGCGACTTCACAGAAACGTAAAGTAGTGTTGACTGCTTCTTGAACGCTGGGTTTATCAGCGCAAAAGAAGGCAATGTCATCTGCATAAGCTAGAACTTAAACTTCCTTACCATCATATCGGTAGCCTCCTATGCTAGACTTTAGAAGCACACTTAAACATAATTGTTCCAAATAAATTGCAAAAAGCAAAGGGGACAGCGGACATCTCTGACGTACAGATGAATATAACTCTATTATATTGGAAAGTGTGCGATTTACAATTGGCCTAGTTGTGCACTTCTTATAACAGAGTGAGATACCATTGTATAGTACATCACCCAACTGCAGGTGCCTTAGGAGCCGGAACAAAAAAGCATGCTGTACCTTATCAAATGATTTTGCAAGGTCTATTTGAAGGAGGGCTACTTGGTCCGTGCTACCATCAATACACTCTAGAACTGAACGTGCAGTACGAATATTTGTCTGTATAGAGCACCCACGAATTCCACATGTTTGGTGCTCACCTACACATTTAGTAATTGCTGTCTGTAGCCGATTCGTCAACAATTTAGCAAATATTTTGTAGTCAACGTTACATAACGATATAGGCCTGTATTCGTTAACTCTCTTTAATGCGTCAGGATCAGCGATTTTTGGGATTAATATTGTATGGCCATGATAGAAAGAAGGAGGGAGTTCACCACGGTCATAATCCTCTTTAAAAAGTTGCTCAAGGAAAGGTATCAGAAGTTCCTGAAAAGCTATGTGAAATTCGCCACTAAGGCCATCTGGGCCAGGAGTTTTTTTTTCTGCAACGTTGTTATTGCAAATCTAATTTCCTCTCTGGTTATTGGCCCATCTACAGTGAGTCTATCATCATCTTGTAACTGAGGCACAAGGGCAATGAGGTGGTTAGCTTCTTCCTCAAAATTCTCCTGAAGATTCGTAACAATCTTCAAATGCGGCTCTTATTTCACATGTCTCTGTGCAAAGGGCCCCCGCGACTAAATTTGCAGTATCTGTTTAGAAAGTGCATATCTCTTTTCATCCCCGAGGTATTTTTAGTGGGTTCTTCTTCAGTGAAATGGGTAACACGGGAACGAATCTTAGCTCCTGTGTATAAATCTGTATCATGTTTTTGCATCTGCGCTCGAATAACATTTATCTCGTCCCCGTACAATCCCAGCTGTTGACTTTCAAAAGTATGGAGCTTATGAAGTAAATCATGAAGATAGCGTTTTTCAGCTTTTTTTCTTTGCGCTATTTCGCATGAAATACTTATTGCCTGATACTTGACTCTTCCTTTGAACCTTTCCCATTGAGCGAAAATTGGCAGCTGTCGACACTGTGTTACTTCTTGTACCAATTCTTTTACCATTTTAACAAAACAATCTTTGCGCAACAACTGTACGTTAAGCTTCCATAGGTCCCAGTTTAGAGGAATTTTACGAAAATTTTCAGGGCCCCAAGAAACAGTGACCAAGCAATGCTCTGTAAAAATTATGGGCTTTACAGCATAATTATGAATGTGAGACCATAAGCTTAGAGATACATACACACGGTCAAGCCGAGCATGAGAAATGCCTTGAAAGTGCGTGAACCTCACCGAGGAAGGTGCATGCGCTCCCACATCTATTAAATTGTGCACATTCAATAGTTTCTACAGTAAGGCTTCCCTTGCATCATAACGATTTGTTATATATGAAAGATCTCTCGCGTCACAAACACAATTAAAATCTCCAAAAACTATCAAAGTTCTGTCAGTGTCTAGCAGCGAAGTTAAAGAGAGGAAAAAAGAATTCCTTTCATTCACTTTGGAGGGAGCATAGACGCAGATAAACCTCCAATTATGGGAATGAAAAGATAAGTCACGACCAATGAGGCGTCCTTCCCCATCAGCATGTAGTGACGTCAAAATATGATTCAAGTGCTTTCTAACTAATAAAAAGCATCCAGCGGATGCACCACGTGCTGGGCTGATGTATAAATTGTAATCTCGGAAAAATTCCAGTGCAAGATCGGCGTCACGAGCAGCGGAAATCTTAGTCTCTTGCACTGCAAGTACATCAATGTTATACTGCTCAAGCACCTGGCGCATTTGCCACTGACGCCTTACATTCCTCAAGCTACGTACGTTGAGTGTCACTACATACATGGGAAACGTTAGCGTGGTAGCCATTTTGCTATCTTTGAACTTTTGTAGGTCACCTTTAGCCACAGGGCAACCTGTGGCTTTACCTCCTTTGTACTTTTTAGGAGCACTTTCCTGAGGACGCTGGCATAGGCGGCGCGTCTCTCGCTCCCCAAAGATGGTGACACGTGGACCACAGAAAGACACTTGCTCTGTCGTGTCTGGCACACTTGTTGCTTCATCGGTGACCGGTGCCTGACGCTTCCTTCTCTGACCGCTATTCATTCCTTCTTGTTCCTCATTGTCAGGAGGCTTGTCTTTAAGGCCTTCCAAGTGGTGTTCTTTTGCAGCATTGCATTCATTTATGATTTCAATGGCGTCGTTAGCGGTGTTATTTTGCGTGCCAAGGGTATCCATGGACAAGTTTTCAGCTTCCTTTAAAGCACCTTCTGCTTCTCCCGCTGCTTCTCCTGTCGCATCAACTACCTCAGTGACATCCATAAGATGATCCAGAGGTTGCTCTTCTGTGCCTTGGCCAGAACGGAGTTCGTTGGCATAAGTTGACACGCAGGCATCCGACGAGTGACCAAAACGCTGGCACAGCAAGCACGTCGGTGTTTCGCACTGTCGACGTACATGCCCCACTCGCTTGCACTGAAGACACAGTGGAGGCCTACCGGGAATAAGTACGAGGCATTGGTGGCCATAGATTGACATAAGGTGTGGTATTGAGCTCACAGTGATGGTGTCCTTGAGCTCCAAGGCAACGTCCCTATTTGTTGTCATCCGTTGTTCCATTCCTGCACATCTCCATGCCTCTCTTTTAACGGACTTCACAATGCCGTAAGCTTGGAACGCCTCTTCAACACGTCGCGATTGAAGATGAGGCGGAAGCCAAAGAAGTTTCAGCCTAATATTCTTGGTCTCCGGATCTAGCACCATGCACTTCAGCCCTTTTACACGGAGCTCACCACAAGTGACGAGTTTCTGTTTCGCCATGCTGTTTGCACACGTAACCATCCATACATGGCTCATTTGATACTGGCCAACTCTTATAATGTCCGCTGTGCTCACCACTTTAAGCAGCGCGTCACGGAAGTCTGGGGCACGGTACGGCCTACCACTTAAGTCGGCATGAAGGAAAACGAAATTTAAAACATCGTTACCAGTTGGAAGATGTGCCCCGCCACGGTTGTCTAGTGGCTAATGTATTCGGCTGCTGACCCGCAGGTTGCGGGATCAAATTCCGGCTGTGGCGGCTGCATTTCCGATGGAGGCGGAAATGTTGTAGGCCCGTATACTCAGATTTGGATGCACGTTAAAGAACCCCACGTGGTCAAAATTTCCGGAGCCCTCCACTACGGCGTCTTTCATAATCAAATAGTGGTTTTGGGACGTTAAACCCCACAAATCAATCAATCAGTTGAAGACTGGCAGGACGACTTTATAGCTTGAGTCTTCATCATTAAACAGAGTCGATCATTGTGACTTGTTGTCAAAGTTGCCTTAGACAGGTTTGATGTCGGGAAAGCAATCGCATTATTACGACTTATAAAGCGTTTTACAACAGCGAAAGAACAACCAGTCATCGCACAATGCGAATAGCGTAACGAGTGGGCCTGTCAAATGCTTCAAACCATTACAATAGGTTGTTGTTGTTTCCCTATCAACTGTGGCGCATACACACTTCAGTCATAATTCCTCATCGTCGTCAGCCACTGCATGGACAACGGGCACAAAATTCTTTGCTAGTGTTTAGCGGATACCATGCTTCTCAGGAGAATGATGAAAAATAGCATATAGGGAATGCCCGCCTACTACACAAAAGTTTATTATTATAGCTTTAGTGGTTACCAAGCAAGTGTGCTCGCAGTATTTACATAATGAGTGTTTTGAAAAGGCTCCGAAAGGCCGCTCTTCTAGCTTTCTCTGTGACTGTGCTGCACCTACCGCGCCAGCCTGGCGTTTCTTTTTTGAGAGCTTCAGAAACTTTTGTTAAATTTCTAGTGTCTTGCTGCCCCAAAGGAAGGCCCCAACCAACGAATTTAACTACTCGCAAATTATTTTGGTACAAGCGTAATGTGTCTCATATTCACGGTGCAAGAATACTTTAGGTGAGCGACGAGCGCAAGCGAGCGCAAGGCGGGGATGAACCGAAAATGTTCTCGTTTGTGGCGTGCCGATAGATGACTCGCTGGACTGAGGACGATGGCTGGCTTCTGGCAAATTCTGCGAAACACATCCGGAACGTGAGCGACAGTTTCCCTATCGGGGAAAACCGGGAAGTCGTGCGATATCAACCATGCGACTCGCATAGAGCGGCGCCGCGAAAGAGAGGGTGATAAGGGAGGAGGTTGACAATGCGGCGAGGGTGTTGCGACGACGGTAAATGAGCGCCGCTACTTTCCTACATCACCGGGCTTTCCTACACCAAAAAGGGGGAAGGGGAAGCCGGGGCAAAGTTGGTAGCGCCATCTTCCAGGTTCTTAGCGAAGCAGAAAATTATCGGTAAGCGGATTGACCCGACGTTCACTCACCTAAAGTATTCTTGCGCCGTGCTCATGTTACAAGCATAGGCGCACGGTTTGGTTTTGATTACCGTCACTTTTGCGTCAAACAACAAATTGAAGTCAGCGGCATACGCGAATACCTGGGTGGCTCTATCTACTGCGCCCTCCCAATTTCTTTTCACTACCTCCCCGTCTTGAAAGCATACCCCAAGAAGTTGACCTGTTTGTTATAGGTGAAGAAGAAGACCGCTTTGGTGTTGGCAATTTTTCGACGCTCAAGGTCCTGAAGTCATAACTACAAACAGCCACAAATGCACAAGTTCTTGAAATCATGTATGTATATTTGTATAACCTAACTTTTAGATCCACCACAGAGATTCCGTGGGGGGCGAACAAACCGACGAAACACTCAGGTTACCTTTATCCGCACAATGGGACACAACAGCTCAAATGAAAGCTCCTTAGTTTTACTTCGTAGGAATTTAAAACGTACTTGAAGTTTTATGATAAGATTCGGTAGAAAATTATATAGCAACGCTGTATGACGTTACAGAAGGAGCACCGAGCCATTCTCCTGTTTGTTTTTAAACATTTCTGTTTGAGCGTTAACTTCCGGTTCTCCCTGCATTCAGAAAAGTTTCCGCAAAATGAAAAGTAAATCAGTGGTTCTGGTTTTATGCAAGTGGTTATATTGAATACAAGTGATCTTGTAGCGTAAGATTATGTAAGATAATGAACAAGTTACCCATCAGGACAAATATTGAAAGCTAACCTTATGAGTTCACTGAAAAGTAGATGGCTTTCTTTTGAGCGGCTAGGATCATTGCTGCACGTTGCGGAGCAGATATGAACTACGCTCATCTTTAAAGCTATGCTTTCTTTAAAGAAAGCAACAGAATACCAATCAAGAAGGGTGTGAAGAAGGGGGACACAATCTCCCCAATGCTATTTACCGCGTGCTTACAGGAGGTTTTCAGAAGCCTAGAATGGGAACAGTTAGGGATAAGAGTTAATGGAGAATACCTTAGTAACCTGCGCTTCGCCGATGACATTGCATTGCTGAGTAACTCAGGGGACGAATTGCAACTCATGATTACGGAGATAGACAAGAAGAGCAGAAAGGTGGGTCTTAAAATTAATCTGCAGGAAACGAAAGTAATGTACAACAACCTCGGAAAGGAGCAGCGCTTCGAGATAGGTAATAGTGCCCTTGAAGTTGTAAAAGACTATGTCTACTTAGGGCAGGTAGTAACCGCAGAGCCTAACCACGAGATTGAAGTAACTAGAAGAATAAGAATGGGGTGGAGTACATTCGGCAAGCACTCTCAAATTATGACAGGTAGATTGCCACTATCCCTCAAGAGGAAGGTATATAACAGCTGTATCTTGCCGGTACTTAGCTACGGAGCAGAAACCTGGAGACTTACAAAGAGGGTTCAGCTTAAATTGAGGACGACGCAGCGAGCAACGGAAAGAAAAATGGTAGGTGTAACCTTAAGAGACAAGAGAGCAGAGTGGATTAGGGAACAAACGGGGGTTAAGGATATCATAGTTGAAATAAAGAAGAGAAAATGGACATGGGCCGGGCATGTAGCGCGTAGACAGGATAACCGCTGGTCATTAAGGGTAACTAACTGGATTCCCAGAGAAGGGAAGCGGGTTAGGGGGAGACAGAAGGTTAGGTGGGCAGACGAGATTAAGAAGTTTGCGGGTATAAAATGGCAGCAGCAAGCACAGGATCGGGTTAACTGGCAGAACATTGGAGAAGCCCTTGTCCTGCAGTGGACGTAGTCAGGCTGCGGCTGATGATGATTCTTGTTTCAATAGATGACAGCCATGGTCATCTATTGGTTATGGTGATTGGCTGCTGAAACGGAAGTCGCGGAAAGGAGTATTGGCCGCCGTGGCCGCACTTCGAACCTGGCGAAGTGGTAGAGGTTCGTGTGCTTTGATTTAGGCGAACGTCGAAGAACCCCAGGTGGTCGAAATTTCAGAAGCCTTCCCATACTGCCTCCCTCATTATCAAATTCTAGTTTTAACGTGACAGCGTTAAAGAGCTCATTTTGGGAATTAAAAAAAACACCCATTATTATTCTGCATTGTTTAACTTTGTTCATTGTAAGTTAGGCTTGTCGGGAGTTAGTTTGGAAGAGCACAAAATCATGCCTTGACAGCTTTAGATAGAAAAGCAGACTGAAGTTTCTTGGCATGTAAAAACAGGTGCAGTGAAGGGCGGGCTTTGATGAACGTTATGCTGGCGAACACATTCCACTCCTCCCTTGTCATCACCAGCGTTTACATTAAGTATTTAGGGCTGTGATTGGCATCTATAGTTATGGCGTTTAGCACCTGCCAGTTTCTATTGCTGCAGTTCAATGTATATCTGTAGCCATCAACAATGAAGACAAAAGTGACAAAAGAGTTAGCTGTTTTTTTTTTTTTACAAATCATTCCCCCTCGTGATTCCTAATAAACAAAAGACGACCTTTTAGGGGCAAAGCTCTTTAGGCATGGGTCATGCGTCTCCTGTATGTAGTAGACACCTGTCGTTTTAGTACTTGAAATGACCACTGGGTGGTGGTACTTGTATACGATGAATATATTATGAAAAGGTGTGAGATGGCGGTACTTGGAGTGTTCACTAGATAGACGGACGGACAAACATAGACAGATGACCATGCGGACAGAGGGATGGGCAGACAGACAGATGACAGAAAGAGGAACGGATGGACATACATAGAGACAGACAGACGCACGGAGAGACAGACAGACTGACTGACAGATGGACAGACGGACATACATACAGACGGACGAAAAAACTGAAAGACGGACGGTGAAAGAATGGACAGCTAGACGGGGCTAGCGTATGATTCATGGTTTTCCGATAAAACCTTTCGAAGAATCGCCCCACTTATCATCAATCACGCCATGAATACGCTGTGATTTTTTATTCAGAGAGTTTACCCTCAATTAACATTGGTTCAGTCATCAAAGTGTTTTTTTTTTGCCAGTTGGTTTATTCTGGAGCAAAAGAGGAACATTGTATAAATGAGGGTTAGTCGTAGCGGCAACCTGTTGTATATTAGATCGGATACTCGGCGGGAGAAATAGTAAAATGTTTTATTGCTTAACGCTTTATTATCGAGGGTACTTTAGTTTGATGATGAAGGAAGGAGATGCAGGGATGCTTGCTGATCGTTATCTTGAAGAGGATAAAGATGGTGCCCAATTGATGAGAACAGAAAAGAAAAATATCTTACTTATGCTTGCTACGATGCGTACTATCAGAAAGTGGCATACATTTTAGTGATATTTTTGGTCAAGTTGACACTTTACCAAGTAAACAGCTATACGAACATACGATACGGTCTGCTGTACAAAAAGCAAGTAATAAAAGGAGAGATGCGCAAGCCAAAGAAACAGTTTTTCTGCGGATTGCTTCCGCTGGCGTCCACTTTCCGCTTCCGTTGTCTCCATTTTTTCGGCTCACCTTCTGTGGCGGCGCGTTGGGTAGGAAGCGGAAATGACGTTAATAACAGTGGAGGCAACTTCCGAACTGGGATGGGTGAGAGCGCACGTTCACATGCACACGCGTCCCGATTAGTGTGCGTCCTCGTGTATTGTGCAAAACAAAGTCGTTTGTAGAAGTTCTTTGTCGGCTTTCTTTTTGCTCCAATTTACCTGTAATATATCTGCGGTAGTTTATATGTCCTGCCAGTAAAGTTTCGTCTTTTTTTTTCTATATAGATGAATAGATGTGGTTACAGTAGACGCCAAACTATAAACAGGCGCTGGAGAGCTTACCTTCGAATAGCAAAAGTTTTGTTGCCTCACAAATGAGTGGTGTTTTTTTTAAAATTTTTGTTGGCGGACGGGGAGACTGTTTCAACCAGTATTCCGATAGTTGTCAAGGGCTTCTCTTGACCACCTACTAACACCGTCCCATCCCGAAAAATTGATGGCAAAGGAAAGTAAGGTATACTAGCAAAGGGGTGTTTCTTAACTACTTTGTAACTTGTTTACACAATGCGAGAATAAAAACATTCACATGTCAAGTTCTATTTATTTTAAAGTAACTAGGCATGCTGCGCAACAGCCTCGCAATGGACCATGTTTTATCATTCAGGGTATACAATATATAGATTTCTAGACAAATATTTTCAGGGCTTCATTTTTGTTTGCGCAAATGAATGTTCAGTATTGCTTAACTCGTTAGGAAATACTTGTTCCGTCGCGGTGGTCTGGTGGCTATGGTACTCGGCTGTTTACCCGTCGGTCACGGGATCGAATCCCGGCTGCGGCGGCTGCATTTTTGATGGAGGTCAAATGGGTGCAGGCCCATGGGCTCAGATGTGGTAGCCTGTTAAAGAACCCCAGGTGGTAGAAATTTCCGGAGCCTCCCACTACGGCGTCTATCATAATCATATGGTGCTTTGGGTAAGTTAAACCGCACTTATCAATCATCATCGTTAGGCAATACTTGTCGAGCAGTGGCGTTGGCAGCCGCTGATGTAGTGCAGCGGAAGGTGACAATTTTACTGCAAAAAACAAACAAAAGTTACTTCCAGCTCATTTGTACGGTGCCATTCAGCAGTCAAATCATTAGCCATCCCTGTTCACGCTACCACCTTTAGCTGTTTTGTCGTCACGCAAAGTACTACATTTTGGTCCTGGCGGCGCTAAAATGAGTGGGTCGACTCAGTGCTGAGATTTCGCTTCATAACTTTTTTCTTGTGTTAGTGTCAATTGCTGAAGTCTTTCCCTACGCGATTCGGCCGCGATCGAACAGGCTGACATGCAGAGCATGCAGGCCCTGCAGTGGAAAACTTTGGTGACAAGCGCTCGCCTAATTGCTCAGGCGTTCTTCATTTGTAACTACCCCGGGGTGTCGTCTCGAATGACGAGAACCGAAAGTCGGCCGAAGGGAGAATGCTAATTGCCATTGGCAGCAGACGGAGAGCGAACGATGCTTATTAGCGGACGTGATTAGATCAGCGAGCGATTTCCGTATGGCAGTCCTCTCTCGCCGTCGTAATGTAGCGGGGAATCATGCAAAACCTCGTCCGTGTGTATCTATCGCTTTATTTAGAAAGGACGTAGGTGGGTGGCCTTTCTTTTTTGACCTTTATATGAGTGTCCAATTTTATAATTTATTGAAAGGGCCCAGATACATGTGCTTTCGTGTATTACGAATGTGCTCCCGAGTATTACGTGTAAGAACATTAGCGACATCGTTGGAACCTTGGTTTGAAGCATCGCTAGAAACGTTCGGGACACAACAAAAGAACTGGCATCGTCCTTAAATGCCGTGCTAGCATCTTCGTGAACACATCTGACAATAATACAAGGAACAAAACTTCGTTTTAGTGAAATGTCTCAGTGCATTCGCAGTGCGTTGTCCTTTCACCCGATGTAGTTTTCTAGTGTGACGGCAAGAGAGAGCGAGAGAGAGAGATGTCTAAACATCTGCCATGGCGCCCAGACTTTCTCATTGTGTAGCAGAATTTAAGCAGCACCAGCAGATGACAGAAACACCAACAAGTGTCGTCGCTACGTGCGTGTATTCAGGTTTAGTACATGTACGTTCAAGCACACAAACATGAAGCCATTATGTCTAGCCTGTTTGCCAGACTTCACTTAGATGACACTACCAGCGATCCAGTCTAATGGGTCGGGACAACACTCTCTCTGCCAAAGCATGGGGACCGGTTTCCCTTTCTCCCAGTTTGTGTTTGTGGTGGCGAGTGGTCGACGGCGATGCAGTGTACATACACGTACTCGGGTGGCAAACAAACTGTCCTTGTGGCTGCCTCGTTAGCCAGCCCTGGCGCCTCGATTTGCTCTTTCTACCCGTGGCTGCTTCCTGTGCCGCTACATGCGTGTTTAGCTGTGGGAACGTCGTTAGACGCCAGAGCCCGAGTACCGAAAATGCATTCGCTCCATTCGTTAACGCAAATTGCTTTTTTCTCGGCATTCGTTTTACTTTGCTTCTATGTGTGTGCTTCGCAAGCGTTGGACTGCGTGAAACGGGGCTATCGAAGAGAAATAAGCTAATGATGAAACAAACATGTCACGAGATGACACGTACATGTGAACAGAAAGTGATGAAGTGAACGAAAAAAAAAACGAAATGAAAACGACATGTGAGATGAAAAAAAAATGCAATAAAATATTTCGGTTCGTCAAGCTCATGATAAAGTGGAAATGGTGCACTGGGATTTGACTGTAACCAACTTAGAATGCATGGGTTCTGCATCATATCTACAACACCTGCTTTGTCATTGAATTTTTTTTCTTTTTTTTCTTAAAAATGGTAAACTATTAGTAAAGCGGTAGACCCTCTGTCATTACCAGCGGTACTACTACTGCAACAGACACGTTCTCGCGTCATTTATTTGCTTGTGGCTTCGCAGCGAAGCTAGTTACACTGTGTGCAAGGCCGAAAAATTCCAAATATACCAATTGTTTTTTATACTATTACACACACTGAATGAAAGATTGAATTACTTATTCAGACGTGAATTCGTATACAAAATGTGTCGCGTCAGCAAGTTGACGAAGAAGCTAACGAAACGTGCTTTATGACATCGTGAACAATCAGGATCATCAAACGATCATCAAACTAAGCACTGCACAAGTAGTTCTGGCTGTCGGTTGAAACAAACTGGAGCTATTGTTATTGTGTCACTGTACCACTGCTGTATTACTAGTATTAACTGATGTGAATAATATAAATAAGCAAACGAACAAAAAGATTCCAACAATACACGTGAGGAGGCCTCAGGAAGAAAATATGAAAATAGCTCTTTAACCTGAGTTGAAAACCACCCTTACTTTCTTGTTAAACAAGTAATACATAGGCTCACTGGCCAAGAACCATTTAAGAATAAGTAACCGTTAATTATAACCGCAAAAAGTCACTAAACGAATAACCACTAAAATACTAAAAGCCACTAGAAGAATATCAACTGAAGAATAAATATTCAATTTTTTTTAATATTTCGTGGCAAATAACTCAATACTATAATTTGTTCAGGGAGCGACACAAAACTTTATTAGTTGTTGCTGCTGGGGTCAAAAGAGGCGGGGGCCGGTAGACTAGCCCCAGCGGAGCTCCCTCTCTGAAGTGGCGGCCACACCTTGGCTCTTGGCGGCGCCTTCGGCCAGCCGGACAGCCCAGAGATGGTCATCAGGGAACTCGCTGAGCAGCATGGCCTCCCACTCTGCTCGGCGTGGTTATTTATTCGTAGGATTGTCACCATGGTTTTTGATGGTGTGCGTCTTTGCGAGACATGCCCATATAATGGGGTCGAGAGTGCCGTAGAATATTGTGCTAGTCAGCTATGACCGAGTCGTCAGATGATGGTTCCATGTGAACTGCTCGCTGTGGCTCCATCAGTTACATTCGAAGTGCTATTTTCCAGAAGCGACCTTTAGGATCGAGGCTGGTGTCTACGTTAGCACGACGCCTACTGCGTACCCTGTTTTATGATATGAAAGCCTAAATCAGGCTCTCAATATCATTTGCGTCCAGCAACAACTTGCACATGCATCATATTGTTGTAATAATACCGTAATAATACTGTGCTCAGTCTTAATAATAATATCGTAATGAAACCGCACTCAGTCGGTGTCAATACACTCGCATATAGTCACGTTTCACATCATATTACGTAAGAATGCTTGTTTGACCGGTGGAATCTTAGGTTATCTAGACACGTTTCAGACAACGTAGCTTGCAAGAAATCGGTGTGTAATGATGAGTGAGCTGTCGAATATCCATCTACTTCTCATGTGGAACGTCGAACCATGCAGTTTGCCTATAAAAATTTTGCAAGTTTCGAAACCTCACGAGGCATGCCTCGAAGTGCGATATTTGACCGTTGCGTTGACCTACGTTTCATTGGCGTGTTTGTAGATATGAGACTTAGTGCTATATATACAGGTTTAAGTAAGAGCATGCAAAATTCTGTTTATAAAAAGTTTATTTACACTATGTACAAAAACGAAATTGCTTGACTCTTAAGCTACACTTTTAAGAGTTTACTGCGTTAGCTAAATCCGGTCCCTAGTGCGTACTTCAAACACTTAGTATATGAAATCATTTCAAACCTGCTATGCACCCACTACGTGGCCTTAAGAGAATAGGCACAGTAACCTATGTGCCTCTTGCAGTGGGTGACCGAATTTTGAATAATGAATTCACTATGATAATCACATGTTCTGACACCCGATGGCAATGCTATTGAAGCGTCACATGATGCCCTTTCTCGAGTAAAGTGTGGAGAAGGCATCGAATTTCGAAAACAAGCTGTTCGTACGGGCCGCGACGCAGTGCTGAGAGCGCAGATTGTAGGGCAGCCCTTGAGTCGCTGAAAATCGACCATTGTTGCGGTGGTTCCCGATTGACCACACAAAGTGCAGCGCGTAAAGCAGCTAGTTCCGCTGCTGTAGATGCCGTGGAGTGGTCAGTCCTAAAGCTGATGGTAACACCTTGAAGCCCTTGAAGGAACACGAGAAGAAGCCATACCACTTTCGAGGACTGATGCTGCCAGTAATCTCCGACGACTTGCGCGTGAAATCACGCTTTCACTATGGTGCCCACCAAGCATCGATACGAATCGTCAACACCACCTGTCCTCTTTGATGGCTCTCCGCATGCCCACTGGACTCGACCGAAGAGAAGCCACCCTACTTCATCGCGTATGGCTAGGAGTGGCATTTACAAAATCTTACTCCTTTGTCATAGGAATGGCCGACAACGCTCTCTGCGATGCCTGTCATTGCGAAGAGACGCTACACCACATCCTGTGTGACTGTCCATTGTATGAAATCCAGAGACAGTCACTGGCGTCTGCTTTTGCGCGCATCGACAACAGCCAAATGTCTGTGGACACTATTCTGTCAAGTGCCCGAGAGAAGACACTGAAACAGAAGGCGATGAAAGCTCTGTTGAAATTCCTACGCTACACCGACTTGAACAAGCGACTGTAACAGCAATGTCACACACCGCGAAAGACAAGACTGGACTATGACTGAGTGTGCGCGCATGTGCTGTCGAATGTGCTGTTTCTATCTTCCCTCTCTGCTCTCTTTCATCTCCCCATCCCTCTCCCATGCGCAGGGTAGCAAACCGGCTGCCTATAGGCTGGTTAACCTCCTTGCCTTTCTTTTCCCTCTATTTTACTTCGATGGCAATGCGCGCTAGTACCACGCAGTATTAGTGCAATATTTCATGGTGTATTGTGAAGCATGTATACAGGATGCGCGTGTTTGTAAAGCATGCAAGTTACTTTCACTGCATTTCCAACCAGAGGAAGTTGTTTCACTGTATTCACAAGCAGACGCGTGGCTGTGTGGTGGAACTTCCGCTTGTTACGCAAACGACCCAGGCTCGATACCCACTCGGAGCCAAAGACCCGGATTCGATGCGCACTCTGACCCTTGATTTATGAACGAAGCTCCCTACGCCGTGCATCGTTCCTTTCTCGGCAGTAGTAGAAGTAGTATGTAGCCACCTCTAGTTTATGAGTTGCTCAATAGATGACATTGTGTGCATATGTCCTTGCGAATAATATAATTAAATTGCGATAGAGGGTTTCACAGCATATCCACGGAGTGAAAGATTATGAGGGGGGGGGGAAGTGTCCGTCTGGACGCACGAATGGACGGACGCACCGATGGACTTACGGATGCTTCGCCACACTCATCATCATTCACTCTTTGAGTATTCTGTGCTCTCTTATGATTTATTTTATTTGGATCATTCTGAATTTTTCGGTGACTCATAAGATGGTGATTTTTCGCTCACAACAAACGACGCCGACGCCGATATTTCTGCAAAACTAGCTCTTTAAGGATGTCATGTTCGAAAATTCATAACGTTGCAGTGCTAAGGGGCACGTACACATCGGTGCATTTATGTGCCACGACTAACATCGCTCAACAGCTTTGCGGCACTGAGTTTCAGGGGCGAAGCTCCTCAAGCTGTGGGCCACGTGTCCCCGACCTATATAGCAGTAGTAGTTGTAGTAGTACTAGGTAGCCACATATCATTTAGTCCTTGGAATGTCCGCTGGAGGGTAGTACTTGTATACGATGAACATATGATGAAAAGATGTGAAATGGCGGTGCTGGGAGTGTTCACTAGAAGGATGGGCAGACGGGACGGACGGACACATGAACAGATAGACATACAGACGCATGGACGGACGTATGGATGAATGGTCGAACGGAAGCACAGACGGACTGATGGACGCTTCACCCCACTCATTATTCCCTGCATGGATGTGCTGGGATTTATTTTCGAGATAGATTTGAACTTGCATTTACACTCTCTTGTGCTGTTTTTTATGCATACTGTTAGGCTCTTGGTTCAGATTTTTTTAATAATAAGATTGTTCTGATTGAGGTGTCTACCTCAGCAGAAATTACTAAATAATAACAAAATGTGGTGCTGTTCTTGGTTTATGTTAGCCGGTAAAACTACTTTTTTTTTGCATTTGAAAAAATCTGGGAAAATTGCTTTCTTTGCATCGAGAAAAAAGTTTTGCAAAAGAAAAAAAATACATTTTGAATTGCTCTCCGCATGTGCATTGTTTTGAATTCATGCGCAGGTTTACATTTTCGTGTATATGTTAACATTTTATATCTTTAAACCTAATATTTATGATCACAAAAGCTTACGAGAGTATATACCGAATCCGCAAGTGTTTGCATCATGCAAATACATATTCGCATGTGGCAAACAGCCAGTCTCGGGAGGTACCGTGTCGTCAGGCGTATGCCATCGAAGACGACGAATACCGGACGGAAAACTCAACTCGGGGTGAGTGTCAACTTTTTTTTTTTCGGAAGACGCATTCAAGTGAGCGAATAAAGAACACTTTGGCGTGACGTTACGCAGTTAAGTTGCGTCTCATGGCCGCCGCAAGAGCGAGCCGTCCGGGAGCGTCAGAAGGGCTCTTCGAAAGGAGGTGTTGGGAAGGCTAGGATAGCGCAGAGCTTCGCGGGCCGCAGAAAGTAGATCGCCCCGAGTGCTATAAAGAAGCGGTCGTTTCGCTCGCCAATAGGACTGATTTACGAGACGCTGTCGAGCTCCTGTCGTCGGCCCGGTGCCCACCGCTTTCGAGGTTGCACCTGCTGCTGCTGTTACGACTGCGAAACGCCGACTTAACGGGCCCGAAAGCATCACTGTGGGGGCGTTTTGCCGCAGAACATATACGCATGGCGGAATGCTTGCCTCTCGGGAAAAAAAAAAAAAAGCAGGCGAAAATAAATGCCGCGTTGGGGTCGTTGGTGATAAAAAGGCCAGCGACAGCGGCAAACTAACGGTCTGCGAGAGAAATGTGCACGCTTCGAATCCGAGCTGATGCTGCAGTGCGTGGAGACAAAGGACGATGCTGAACCGTGAATCGAAGCTGTGTTGGTGGTCTTGGTGCCAGCGAGGCAGCTGGGCAGTGACCGTTTCAAAAGGTCGAAAGTAGCTTCCGCTTATTAAATGCGTGTAAATCAGAAGCCTCTTGCTTATTGGGTAAGTCGCGTTTTCGAGCGATTCAGGGGGGTTCGGTGCGCATAAATCCTTTTTCTTTAACAGCCCAACTCTTTAGTTTCGCTGAAAACATAATACAAAACATGGTTTGACACGAGAACACTGCCGAGCTGTGCCTAGCACGTGCAACGCTATAACTTGCCTGGCCTGTGCCCTGTTCGCCCTCTTTTTCATGTACTGCCTCGCATCCTTAACATTTGCACACGATACACCCTCTCCGCTGCTCCGATTTGTCTGATGTGGGATGCAATTAACCAGATGGGCGAGAGAACTAGTACAACTTGAGGAAACGTTAGGCAATGGAGATAGAAAAAAAGCGAATGAGAGAAAGAAAGGGAAGGCAGAGAAAAAAGCAAAAGACGAGAAAGAAACTGACTCAGACAAAAACACATGTAAAGGAAGGGGCACAAACAGAGCCAGAGAAAGAAAAGAGCAAGATAGAGAAAAGAAAGAACAAAAACAGCCAATGAGAAAAATAGAAAGAAAATAAGAGGAAGCGAAAAATATATAGAGAACTAGAACAGCGAAAGAAAAAGAAAGATGAAAAGAGCGGGAAGGAGAAAAAAAACAGAAATCAAAAAGAAACCGAGTCAAAAATCAGTGATGATTACGGCACTGTGTAAGCGAACTTTGACCTCAGTGGTTTAGGTGTTCTCATTTGGCGATAAATTGGGAATCTAACCAGGATACAGCGGACTGTTCCACAACAGCAGCCACAGACGGGCCTCTGTCCATGTGGCTCTTTATTTCCCTATATGGCGTCAAAGCACGCCTTCACCGTATACCTAAGGGATGACGTCATGAGCGACCACACGGTGGCGCTCACTACCGAAAAATCACGAGTGGCCGCCACCATAGTTTTCTAAAATTGACTAGAGGAGACTCTGGCACTGCGATCGTTAGGCTAACATGGGAATAATGGGTAGTAGACAAATTTGTCTGGTCGTCATGCCTGCAGGCTTCGAACACACTTGTGGCTTTGTTTAGTGTTGTGTTTTGGTTCTATTTAGAATGAAAGAATGAACTGTTGCGAACTTCGTGACCCGATTTGAATTGGTGAGCCTAAAATGATTAAGGTGGTGAAGTGCTGAACATTCCCTGATCGTCATCTCTTGACAAGGTGGCTCTATAGCCATAGCCCACGAGAAGCCAAATGGAGCTGAAAGTACGAACATCAAAGATATCCTTGTATTACGCATAATTCTCATGCTGGTTGAAGCGCCATGCATTGCAGCCCCCACGAACACTAGTGCCAGAGTTCCCCCTGGTGTACTTATGAAAAATTATCTGGCTGCCACGGAAGCTGTCGTCTCGCTACTGTCGTTACATTTTCTTCTCTACCTCTTCGCTATAACTGTCTTTCATCACCCACTTCGCTTCGCGTTCGCTGTATAGGTTGCGCCGACGGCGGCGCCACTTAACGTAAGAATGAGTGCATTTAGCATTCACTCTAAAACTTAACTATTAAGGGTAAACTTGTGTCCGTGAAGTACATAAGAAATGCCTCACCTCCCCGAAGGAAATTTTGAGAAAATGCAAATGCGTTGTGTAGCGTACAAAACGGCGTTTCGCATGTGAAAACCTAGCATTAAAGCATAATGTTTTCCTTTTTTTACACCATGCAGCCGATAGCACCGTTTGCCACACATGGCATTTTTCTGTCGCGAGAAACGCGCTATATGTTTCCAGCTCTTGTAGCTAGCATGCACGATTGAAAAATACTATGAAGTGAAGAAAACAGACCGCAATCTCGGCTTGCCGTTGGCGGTTCACAGCGGCGTCTCGAGCACACAATAGGTGACCGGTAATACGGGCAATCGAAGAGAACTGTAAGATACGATGGCTTCCGGTTCCACGCATCACGGGGGTTAGCAGCAGTACGCAAGCATTTTTGTACCGTTACGTTGAAAAAAAAAAACACCTCTCTGTGCAATGTCAGCGCTATGGAAGTTTTTTTTTTTTTTTTGCTAACCGTGACTGTGACGATGACAAGCTACGAAAGCCGTGAACGGTAAGGAAACGTATTTCGCGCACTGAAATGATCTGCAATGTTTTTATGCTGCTCGAGGGTACTGTCAGTTTCGCTAGCAGATAAATCGATACAGAAAGCAATTTTCATTGTATGATACCTTACTGCAGATAAAAAAATACCATTTTAAAGATCTCAGGGGATGGGGATGAGTGTAGCAGTGTGCTAAGAGTTCATTTTGGGATCACTGCTTCGGCAGACATTATCGGTCAATCGGCATGAAGGGCAGCACTTATTGAGCGCGTCGAGATATCTTTTTTTTAGCTTTCAGCGCCATTAAGATGCATTTCTTAGTCAAAGCCAGATGCTTATTTGAACGCTGATCTTGATCAATCTGCTCGGCACGGCGGCACATAACCATTACAGTCAGACATAGACGGTGCCGAATAATCAAAACCCTGCGCTTGTTTAACGAACGTCTTCCTTCGGGTGCCGTCCTGGCGGACAGTTTGACCGAGATCAACGAAAATGGACTCGTTCAGCGCTTCGTGTAAACTTACTCTTGAGTGAAGCTTCCGCGTTTTTTGTCATATATATATGGGTGCAATGGCCGGCGCTCACCTCGTATGGCAGGAAGATTTCGCCCGCGCGTTCCCATAATATCTTTGCAAGGCGCACCTGTGCGACAATTTCTTTCTAAATAGAGTATTCGCAGCAAATTCATGCGTAAGCTTTTTTAGTGTGAAATACACACTTACCTGTGCTAAAATGGTTTTCACACACTCTGGCTTCGTCGTTCCCTACTCAAAGGCTACTTGTCGCTGTGGCTCTGTTCACAGCCACTGCCCACCTCATTTTTCTTTCTTAGTTTTATGGGAATTATACCTGCGTTTGCCATTCACGCTTGATTTGAAGGAGCCAACGGATGAACCACCGACCATGGTTTATCAGGCCGAAGATAAACAGGCGACCGTGCACGCGAATCCCGAATAATCTGAGGCTTGTAGCGAAGTGGTTCGCCATCGTCAACGTTTTTTGAACCGGAAGCCGGTAGCAGACGACGCATCCCACAATCCCTCGCTCTTTTACTGGTCACCTAGTGCGGTCGTTCTTGAGATGCGCCCAGCCAGCGAACAGTCGAGAGCGGGCTGCGAGCGGACGGGAAAATGAGGCGCAGGAAGGGAATAGTATGGTGGTTTTGGGACGTTGAACCCCACGTATCAATCAATCAAATCAAAACGAAGAATTATAGCACAGTATGGGCACTTTGAAACAGGACTTGTATTAGGCATTCTAGCATGGTTCTAGACGACCAATATGATTCGCACAAACAATTATTTCTTTTTTTTTTTGCGGCATGGCTTAAGTGTCTACCAAGAAGCAAAGCTAAGCTGTTGATTGAGAACGCGATGCAAATGGGGCCCGATTACGCGGTCTTGTTTCACTTTTGAGTTGAAGCTTAAGCATCATTCAATTTTTGGAAGCTATTTCACAATGGCTAGTTCGATAACGGCAGCACGTGTTGCTCATGAAATGACGATGGGCTCTCAGATTACCGCAAGTTTTAACGTGTTGTAATAATATTTTACGGTAGGCTAACTTCGATGTTGGACATGAGCGCTTGTGCAGCCATTTTTGGTCTTTCTACATTCACTTGAGGTTTGCTCTCGCCATTAGGAGCGTGTTATTTTACATTACCTATAGCACACCGTAGCCACATGCAAATGTGGGCGTCCATATATAAGTATGTGCAAACTTTGTGTAGCACGTCTCGAGGTACGCCCAAAGTGAACTTTGCATACCAAAAGGAGACGCATAGCGTGCCTGCAGCTACGAGATCACGCACATTTATCATCTTGCCGCGATTTCCTTGCGAGCAGTGCAATATATTTCTGAAACTTACGCTAACGATACGTCGGAGATATGTACGTAAACACCCTAAACAAATCTACTAATAACGAAAACACAAAATAGCTACCGAGTGCACGTGATCATGTTAAGTCCGAGCAAAAAGATAAATTAATCAGCGATGCAGTGGGTGGCCGCGAGCGCAACCGCAAACACTATCCGCCACGCGCTGCGCCTAGTCTGCACTCAATTCGTCTTTCCCGCGTTGCACGTCTCGCGGCAGAGTAATAACCTGCCAGGAATCGCCACCGCCTCCTTCTGAGCGGCAATGTTTCCGCATAGCAAACAGGCAGCACGACTGACCGCGTGTACACACTTCCGAGCAGCACCATCTACGCTTCCCTCACATATTTGACCCCTTTCTTTTTGTTTATTCGATGCGCAGCGAGGCACTACGGCCATTTGCATGATTGATATTTGTCGCTTTGTTTGCCTGGCCCAGAAACGAGAGTCGTGTGTTTAGAGGGGCTGCAACTTGGGGCGGCAGTGGTATGTACAGCGACGATGTATGCAGGCTCAAACTAGTGGTCGGTCTGTAAGGTTTTGGGCGTTGTCGACGAGCACGTTGCAAACAAGTCGTGCCCCTGATGTGCCTGAAATATTATTTTTGTTTTGAAATTTGTGGTAGATGTTACACGCGACCAGTTGCGCTTACCCATACGCACGAGGATGCGCCAGCGGCGCAGTTTCGATCACAGAAGAGGTTACAAGCAAAGAATTGCGTGAGTTAAAGACCGGTTAGCTTTTGCTTTGATTAAGCATGACAAAAGAACTTGAGAGGACAAGGCAGTGAAAGTAATATGAAAGGTATTTATTAATACACTCTTTAGCTCTCGTAAAGCCAAGCACTGATGAACAATTAACAACGCAAACACACATGACGCTACTGGCACGAGTGAGTTACTTTATGGCAGCAATATAATAATATTATCTGGTATTTCCTCATGTATTATATAACATAGCTTTCCGTCGTCCCCCATAACGACAATACGATACGAGGAACTCCATAGGGGAGGGCTTCGAAAAGTTTTTCATCATCCGATGTTCGTTAACACTCACTGACATCGCACCACAGTACGCGCGCCACTAGCATTTCGCCTCCATCGGCATGCGATCGTGGTGACAGGTAGCGAGGCGATCTCCGGATCAGCACATAAGCACCTTAAGTGCTACACGATGGGGGTACGCGTTGCTATATGGCAACAACTTAGTATTCAGTGAGGAATCTACAGCAGAGAGCAGCACCCCGACTGCCTCTAATGCATCTAAGACAGCGAAAGGAAAATTTATTAGAAGACTTCAGCTACTTCTACTGCGGCAAACTATTGAAAATCTATATATGCGTTGAGAAACGACGGCCGAATGCGCTGAAATGCTTATTACTTTCAACGTTTGGACATGAGGGCCTACTTTCCTGACGATGGCAGCCTGCGGAAACGTTGGAAGTAATACACGTTTTCGCACGTTTCTCAATGCATGCAAAGAAGTGGAACCGCAGAAGGGCTTCTTATATATATATATATATATATATATATATATATATATATATATATATATATATATATATATATATATATATATATATATATAAAATACGGGAAAGAAGTGTATACCTAAGGGCTCGTTTTTCCGTGTTTTAACACAATATTAATGAGATCTAACAGACAGTAATGCCAAGGAATGTACAGGGGAAGTTATTAGAACCAATGGATTGTAAAATAAGAAGAAAGAAAAGTGGATTAAAAATAACCAGCCGTGAGCAGCCGAAGCAATATATATATATATATATATATATATATATATATATATATATATATATATATATATATATATAAGGGAAAGAAGTGTATACCTAAGGGCTCGTTTTTTCCGTGTTTTTAACACAATAATAATGAGATATAACAGACAGTAATGCCAAGGAATGTACAGGGGAAGTTATTAACATTAATGCAATGTAAATAAGAAGAAAGAAAAGTGGATGAAAAAATTACCAACTGTAAGCAGGAATCGAACCTACGACCTTCGAATTACGCGTTCGATGCTCTAACCACTGAGCTATTACAGCGGCACTCCCTCCATCCACTTTTTTGGGTTTATCTGTGAATTTAGAAGTAGGAGCGACAGTCAGCGCCATCTATAAGCCAAACAACGAGTGTGAAAACACTCTTATGCGCATGTTTGGCGTCACGTAGCACGTGAACTTATTATGAGCGGGCAGCTGATTAATTGTCCCTCTTATACAACCTAAACACACCAAGTCTGCCAGTACGAGACCCTCGTTCAATGAAATAAGGGAAAGAAGTGTATACCTAAGGGCTCGTTTTTCCGTGTTTTTAACACAATAATAATGAGATATAACAGACAGTAATGCCAAGGAATGTACAGGGGAAGTTATTAACATTAATGGAATGTAAATAAGAAGAAAGAAAAGTGGATGAAAAAATTACCAACTGTAAGCAGGAATCGAACCTACGACCTTCGAATTACGCGTTCGATGCTCTAACCACTGAGCTATTACAGCGGCACTCCCTCCATCCACTTTTTTGGGTTTATCTGTGAATTTAGAAGTAGGAGCGACAGTCAGCGCCATCTATAAGCCAAACAACGAGTGTGAAAACACTCTTATGCGCATGTTTGGCGTCACGTAGCACGTGAACTTATTATGAGCGGGCAGCTGATTAATTGTCCCTCTTATACAACCTAAACACACCAAGTCTGCCAGTACGAGACCCTCGTTCAATGAAATAAGGGAAAGAAGTGTATACCTAAGGGCTCGTTTTTCCGTGTTTTTAACACAATAATAATGAGATATAACAGACAGTAATGCCAAGGAATGTACAGGGGAAGTTATTAACATTAATGGAATGTAAATAAGAAGAAAGAAAAGTGGATGAAAAAATTACCAACTGTAAGCAGGAATCGAACCTACGACCTTCGAATTACGCGTTCGATGCTCTAACCACTGAGCTATTACAGCGGCACTCCCTCCATCCACTTTTTTGGGTTTATCTGTGAATTTAGAAGTAGGAGCGACAGTCAGCGCCATCTATAAGCCAAACAACGAGTGTGAAAACACTCTTATGCGCATGTTTGGCGTCACGTAGCACGTGAACTTATTATGAGCGGGCAGCTGATTAATTGTCCCTCTTATACAACCTAAACACACCAAGTCTGCCAGTACGAGACCCTCGTTCAATGAAATAAGGGAAAGAAGTGTATACCTAAGGGCTCGTTTTTCCGTGTTTTTAACACAATAATAATGAGATATAACAGACAGTAATGCCAAGGAATGTACAGGGGAAGTTATTAACATTAATGGAATGTAAATAAGAAGAAAGAAAAGTGGATGAAAAAATTACCAACTGTAAGCAGGAATCGAACCTACGACCTTCGAATTACGCGTTCGATGCTCTAACCACTGAGCTATTACAGCGGCACTCCCTCCATCCACTTTTTTGGGTTTATCTGTGAATTTAGAAGTAGGAGCGACAGTCAGCGCCATCTATAAGCCAAACAACGAGTGTGAAAACACTCTTATGCGCATGTTTGGCGTCACGTAGCACGTGAACTTATTATGAGCGGGCAGCTGATTAATTGTCCCTCTTATACAACCTAAACACACCAAGTCTGCCAGTACGAGACCCTCGTTCAATGAAATAAGGGAAAGAAGTGTATACCTAAGGGCTCGTTTTTCCGTGTTTTTAACACAATAATAATGAGATATAACAGACAGTAATGCCAAGGAATGTACAGGGGAAGTTATTAACATTAATGGAATGTAAATAAGAAGAAAGAAAAGTGGATGAAAAAATTACCAACTGTAAGCAGGAATCGAACCTACGACCTTCGAATTACGCGTTCGATGCTCTAACCACTGAGCTATTACAGCGGCACTCCCTCCATCCACTTTTTTGGGTTTATCTGTGAATTTAGAAGTAGGAGCGACAGTCAGCGCCATCTATAAGCCAAACAACGAGTGTGAAAACACTCTTATGCGCATGTTTGGCGTCACGTAGCACGTGAACTTATTATGAGCGGGCAGCTGATTAATTGTCCCTCTTATACAACCTAAACACACCAAGTCTGCCAGTACGAGACCCTCGTTCAATGAAATAAGGGAAAGAAGTGTATACCTAAGGGCTCGTTTTTCCGTGTTTTTAACACAATAATAATGAGATATAACAGACAGTAATGCCAAGGAATGTACAGGGGAAGTTATTAACATTAATGGAATGTAAATAAGAAGAAAGAAAAGTGGATGAAAAAATTACCAACTGTAAGCAGGAATCGAACCTACGACCTTCGAATTACGCGTTCGATGCTCTAACCACTGAGCTATTACAGCGGCACTCCCTCCATCCACTTTTTTGGGTTTATCTGTGAATTTAGAAGTAGGAGCGACAGTCAGCGCCATCTATAAGCCAAACAACGAGTGTGAAAACACTCTTATGCGCATGTTTGGCGTCACGTAGCACGTGAACTTATTATGAGCGGGCAGCTGATTAATTGTCCCTCTTATACAACCTAAACACACCAAGTCTGCCAGTACGAGACCCTCGTTCAATGAAATAAGGGAAAGAAGTGTATACCTAAGGGCTCGTTTTTCCGTGTTTTTAACACAATAATAATGAGATATAACAGACAGTAATGCCAAGGAATGTACAGGGGAAGTTATTAACATTAATGGAATGTAAATAAGAAGAAAGAAAAGTGGATGAAAAAATTACCAACTGTAAGCAGGAATCGAACCTACGACCTTCGAATTACGCGTTCGATGCTCTAACCACTGAGCTATTACAGCGGCACTCCCTCCATCCACTTTTTTGGGTTTATCTGTGAATTTAGAAGTAGGAGCGACAGTCAGCGCCATCTATAAGCCAAACAACGAGTGTGAAAACACTCTTATGCGCATGTTTGGCGTCACGTAGCACGTGAACTTATTATGAGCGGGCAGCTGATTAATTGTCCCTCTTATACAACCTAAACACACCAAGTCTGCCAGTACGAGACCCTCGTTCAATGAAATAAGGGAAAGAAGTGTATACCTAAGGGCTCGTTTTTCCGTGTTTTTAACACAATAATAATGAGATATAACAGACAGTAATGCCAAGGAATGTACAGGGGAAGTTATTAACATTAATGGAATGTAAATAAGAAGAAAGAAAAGTGGATGAAAAAATTACCAACTGTAAGCAGGAATCGAACCTACGACCTTCGAATTACGCGTTCGATGCTCTAACCACTGAGCTATTACAGCGGCACTCCCTCCATCCACTTTTTTGGGTTTATCTGTGAATTTAGAAGTAGGAGCGACAGTCAGCGCCATCTATAAGCCAAACAACGAGTGTGAAAACACTCTTATGCGCATGTTTGGCGTCACGTAGCACGTGAACTTATTATGAGCGGGCAGCTGATTAATTGTCCCTCTTATACAACCTAAACACACCAAGTCTGCCAGTACGAGACCCTCGTTCAATGAAATAAGGGAAAGAAGTGTATACCTAAGGGCTCGTTTTTCCGTGTTTTTAACACAATAATAATGAGATATAACAGACAGTAATGCCAAGGAATGTACAGGGGAAGTTATTAACATTAATGGAATGTAAATAAGAAGAAAGAAAAGTGGATGAAAAAATTACCAACTGTAAGCAGGAATCGAACCTACGACCTTCGAATTACGCGTTCGATGCTCTAACCACTGAGCTATTACAGCGGCACTCCCTCCATCCACTTTTTTGGGTTTATCTGTGAATTTAGAAGTAGGAGCGACAGTCAGCGCCATCTATAAGCCAAACAACGAGTGTGAAAACACTCTTATGCGCATGTTTGGCGTCACGTAGCACGTGAACTTATTATGAGCGGGCAGCTGATTAATTGTCCCTCTTATACAACCTAAACACACCAAGTCTGCCAGTACGAGACCCTCGTTCAATGAAATAAGGGAAAGAAGTGTATACCTAAGGGCTCGTTTTTCCGTGTTTTTAACACAATAATAATGAGATATAACAGACAGTAATGCCAAGGAATGTACAGGGGAAGTTATTAACATTAATGGAATGTAAATAAGAAGAAAGAAAAGTGGATGAAAAAATTACCAACTGTAAGCAGGAATCGAACCTACGACCTTCGAATTACGCGTTCGATGCTCTAACCACTGAGCTATTACAGCGGCACTCCCTCCATCCACTTTTTTGGGTTTATCTGTGAATTTAGAAGTAGGAGCGACAGTCAGCGCCATCTATAAGCCAAACAACGAGTGTGAAAACACTCTTATGCGCATGTTTGGCGTCACGTAGCACGTGAACTTATTATGAGCGGGCAGCTGATTAATTGTCCCTCTTATACAACCTAAACACACCAAGTCTGCCAGTACGAGACCCTCGTTCAATGAAATAAGGGAAAGAAGTGTATACCTAAGGGCTCGTTTTTCCGTGTTTTTAACACAATAATAATGAGATATAACAGACAGTAATGCCAAGGAATGTACAGGGGAAGTTATTAACATTAATGGAATGTAAATAAGAAGAAAGAAAAGTGGATGAAAAAATTACCAACTGTAAGCAGGAATCGAACCTACGACCTTCGAATTACGCGTTCGATGCTCTAACCACTGAGCTATTACAGCGGCACTCCCTCCATCCACTTTTTTGGGTTTATCTGTGAATTTAGAAGTAGGAGCGACAGTCAGCGCCATCTATAAGCCAAACAACGAGTGTGAAAACACTCTTATGCGCATGTTTGGCGTCACGTAGCACGTGAACTTATTATGAGCGGGCAGCTGATTAATTGTCCCTCTTATACAACCTAAACACACCAAGTCTGCCAGTACGAGACCCTCGTTCAATGAAATAAGGGAAAGAAGTGTATACCTAAGGGCTCGTTTTTCCGTGTTTTTAACACAATAATAATGAGATATAACAGACAGTAATGCCAAGGAATGTACAGGGGAAGTTATTAACATTAATGGAATGTAAATAAGAAGAAAGAAAAGTGGATGAAAAAATTACCAACTGTAAGCAGGAATCGAACCTACGACCTTCGAATTACGCGTTCGATGCTCTAACCACTGAGCTATTACAGCGGCACTCCCTCCATCCACTTTTTTGGGTTTATCTGTGAATTTAGAAGTAGGAGCGACAGTCAGCGCCATCTATAAGCCAAACAACGAGTGTGAAAACACTCTTATGCGCATGTTTGGCGTCACGTAGCACGTGAACTTATTATGAGCGGGCAGCTGATTAATTGTCCCTCTTATACAACCTAAACACACCAAGTCTGCCAGTACGAGACCCTCGTTCAATGAAATAAGGGAAAGAAGTGTATACCTAAGGGCTCGTTTTTCCGTGTTTTTAACACAATAATAATGAGATATAACAGACAGTAATGCCAAGGAATGTACAGGGGAAGTTATTAACATTAATGGAATGTAAATAAGAAGAAAGAAAAGTGGATGAAAAAATTACCAACTGTAAGCAGGAATCGAACCTACGACCTTCGAATTACGCGTTCGATGCTCTAACCACTGAGCTATTACAGCGGCACTCCCTCCATCCACTTTTTTGGGTTTATCTGTGAATTTAGAAGTAGGAGCGACAGTCAGCGCCATCTATAAGCCAAACAACGAGTGTGAAAACACTCTTATGCGCATGTTTGGCGTCACGTAGCACGTGAACTTATTATGAGCGGGCAGCTGATTAATTGTCCCTCTTATACAACCTAAACACACCAAGTCTGCCAGTACGAGACCCTCGTTCAATGAAATAAGGGAAAGAAGTGTATACCTAAGGGCTCGTTTTTCCGTGTTTTTAACACAATAATAATGAGATATAACAGACAGTAATGCCAAGGAATGTACAGGGGAAGTTATTAACATTAATGGAATGTAAATAAGAAGAAAGAAAAGTGGATGAAAAAATTACCAACTGTAAGCAGGAATCGAACCTACGACCTTCGAATTACGCGTTCGATGCTCTAACCACTGAGCTATTACAGCGGCACTCCCTCCATCCACTTTTTTGGGTTTATCTGTGAATTTAGAAGTAGGAGCGACAGTCAGCGCCATCTATAAGCCAAACAACGAGTGTGAAAACACTCTTATGCGCATGTTTGGCGTCACGTAGCACGTGAACTTATTATGAGCGGGCAGCTGATTAATTGTCCCTCTTATACAACCTAAACACACCAAGTCTGCCAGTACGAGACCCTCGTTCAATGAAATAAGGGAAAGAAGTGTATACCTAAGGGCTCGTTTTTCCGTGTTTTTAACACAATAATAATGAGATATAACAGACAGTAATGCCAAGGAATGTACAGGGGAAGTTATTAACATTAATGGAATGTAAATAAGAAGAAAGAAAAGTGGATGAAAAAATTACCAACTGTAAGCAGGAATCGAACCTACGACCTTCGAATTACGCGTTCGATGCTCTAACCACTGAGCTATTACAGCGGCACTCCCTCCATCCACTTTTTTGGGTTTATCTGTGAATTTAGAAGTAGGAGCGACAGTCAGCGCCATCTATAAGCCAAACAACGAGTATATATATATATATATATATATATATATATATATATATATATATATATATATATATATATATATATATATATATTCAGTGACGCAACCCATGACACAGTCATCAGTCATCAAAATTCGCATGCCCTTTTATAGCAGACAACGGCGCCTTGGAGTTAAAAGAATCGGTCACGATGACACGCACCTTCACGGCAGAAAATTGGATCACGTAGGTTTGTTGGTTGGTCGTTCTCCTGTGTCCTGGGGCAGCCCATCGTGAGAGATCGTCCATGAAATGGGCGTTATCTTATTTTTTTAGAGAAAAAAAATGCCAGGCCTGAGTGGAATGCGCAGCACAGTCACAGCAAAAGCTAGAAGAGCGGCATTTCAGAACCTTTTCGAAACACTCATTGGGTAGCTGCGGCAAGCGCACTGGCTTGATACCCACTAGGGCAATAATAATATTTTTTTTTGGTAGAATGTCCCCATTCGCTATGTTAATTTTTGTCATTCTTCTGAAAAGCATTGTATCCGCTTAACACTTGCAAGGAATTTTGCGCCAATCGTTAATGCAGTGGCTTACGATGATGAGGACTTATGGCTGAACAGGGTATGCGCCACAGTTATTAGGGGAGCAAGACCAAGCTTTCGTAATGGGTTGGAGCATTGGACGACCCTCTCGTTACGCTATTCACATTGTGCGACGAATGGTTGTTCTTTCGCTGTTTTAAAACGCTTTAGAAGTCGTGTTGGTGCAATTGCTTTCCCGACATCAAGCCTGCCCATGGCAAGTTTGCCAAGAAGTCCGAAGCACCGGTGTGACTCAGTCAGGCAAATTGCGATATACCGAAGCCACACCATCTCTCTTTGCCAAACCAACATTCACATGGTCTAGTATGGCAAGAAGCAGGACACGAGAGACGCAGTCAAATGCCTTTTCGAGATCGAGCTGCAGAATCGCCACACAACCGTCCGTGGCGTCGCCACACTCGAGAACGCATCGCATTTTCTGTATATTGGTCGCACTGGAACGTCCCCACTAGCATTAGGCGTTCCGTCCGTCAGGGATGCCCGCTTAGTCCTCTTTTGTTCAGCGTCTATATAGAAACGTCATGCTGAGCAATAAGTGAAAACAGCAGCATTCACGGTTTTAGGTTGCAAGCACCAGAAGTTAAAATTCTGGCATATGCGGATGATGTCGCAGTTTGTTGCACAGACAAAGAAAGTGTGGTAGAGGTTATTACTGTAGTGGAGAGTTTCAGCAATGCCACTTGTAGTGGGGTGAACTGGGGAAAGTCCTTCGGTTTGTGGCACAGAGAGTTGTCATCAAGACCGAAATTGTATGATGAAGTGCAGTACGTCAGCTGCCAAATACCTCTAGAGTTACCACTAGAACACTACAAAGAAAATGATGACTATTGGCAAGAACAGGCAAGAGAAATTCAGCTGAAGGTGAATATACATATTTACATGTATATATAGGTCGCAGGGGAATCACCTATCAATGTTCTCGAGAGCTGCGGTTCGCAATTAGTTCTTTGTCTCTTAAGTGTGATACGCGATGCAGATGTTGCATTGTTCATGGGACAATATACAGAAATTTCATCGTGTCTTCGCGGTGTTCGTGTGGGCTTCAAGTTGGGAACGATGCAGTCGAACTAATTTATTTAGGCGTGTAATGAAAGATGGTTTGGGATACCACACCTATTCATAAGGCAACTCATAAACAGGTTCTTCTTTGTCGTTACGTGAGTGATCCATTCCTGCTTATGGTGTGCCAACTGAGGCTCACGAGAGCTTTACCTGGATATGTAGGGGGCACAGACCATATCAGTGGCGCTGTCCGCGATCATCTGAAGGAGATGATCTGAAGTATCCGCTTTTTGTCTGTCAGATTATCTAATAATACTTATTTTCAGCGTCACGCAAAAAGCTGTACAGAGATGTTTGTAATACAAATTTACCCGTTCCAATGTACAGGGTCATGTACAGTGGAGGTCAAGGGTAGGATGTGCTAAAGAGGGTTGAAATAATGCTAGCGGCTCCTGCTACAAAGACCTTCTTTTTTAGGTTTCACACCGGTGCTTTGCACGTCAAGGTATTTCTTGAAGAGCGGGGTGTACGTCTTTCTACCTTGGGGGTCAGACTGTCTCATTTGTCAGAAGCCAGAAACTATTGACCACGTTTTTTTGCATTACTGGGAGGGAGTGTATTTTTGGGATGAATTGCAGAGGACAATCAGAAAAGCATTCCCGCTAGACCCATACGGTATTAGATTTCTGTCGATTGAAAATGAAGATAGTTGGCCATTTGGCTTAATAGTGTTAACAGGCCTTCACTCTTTATTGCGGGCCCGTATGGCAAGATTTCATTGTGATTTAGGTGCACGACCAGCAAAAATGTACTTTCGAGAGTGCATGGCGAATTTTGTGGAACTAACGAAAACACAGGAGTCTGTTCCTGAGTGGTTGTCAAGGGTTGCCCTGACTGCTCTCAAGGAATTTGAAAGCTAGTGTCTGTTTAGTAGGACTGCCACCACTTGTTTTCGCGACCTTTGTGGCATTGTTCATGTACCTAGTGTCCGGAAACGGCAACGAAGCAAAAAAAAAAAAAAAAAACCGGTAATGCTCAGCGGTAGAGTGCTGGGCTGGCACCCAGAGGACCCGGGTTCGGGCGTCACTGTGTCATTGATGCTAAGCTTTGTTTTTTTTTTCTAATTTTCGCGCGATATGCTTACGGACACTGGTGGAGGCGGCGGTTGCGGCGCACAACTGCGCGTGACCCAAATTGTGATCTCATAGCAACTTTTGCTGTAAAAATGTTTTACGAGCTGAACAAGTTTATATATTAATGGGTGGTGCCGTGCAGGGCTTATAATGCTGTGGAAGTGGTGCATTATTGTGCTCTTGCATCAGTTGTTGCCCCGTCAGGCAGCATCGATGCCGCCTACGCTTTGTTAGTTCGCCCTCAAGATTTCTCTGTTCTTAAAGCAAAGCCATGCGGATCCCATGGCCGTGTCGGAACGCTACAGTAGTGTTCCAGTGTGGCCACAGTCATTCCAGCGGGCCACCCACCCTAAACCAAGGAGGATTAAAGAAAAATTGCTGGAGTGGAAGCTCCCGCAATGCCTTGCCAGCAGAAGTGAAGCCACCTTTTGCCACTGCCAAGATGGCGGAAACATGCTCTTTTCTGATAGTGCCCACTTAAAGATCAAGTGGCTTTGATGTTTTATATAAATGCTACGTTAGTTATATATTAAAAGATAGTTGTTCGCGACGAAAAAACCCGCAGAAACGAGTATCGATAACTGAATCTTCAAAGAACTTTGCCTCCAATTTCAGGCTCACTAAAGAAAACTAGTAACTGTAAATCGCACTTGGAGCACTATGTGACCCGAAAAAGTTCCCACATTAAACTCGTTGGGCGTGCGAGGGAAACGCTTCGTTTTTAATCGCTGAACGGTGATACTTTATCGTGCCCCTAGTAAGATGGCCGCCACTACAGCCATCTTTCAAGAGGAACGGCTTCACTTCTGCGCAATCATTTCCACTCCAGCAATTTTATAAATCCTCCTTGCCCTAAACACGTAATACTCTCACGGCAGAGCTGGAACGCAAGTAGCGTAGCAAGTGCTGCTCCAATTACGTCTGGGTATGCACTCCCATCCCAAAATGACTCAGTGAAAAGCAGCCGCGTCGATATATACTTCGGCCATAGGTGGGCGAACAGGTGGGTGGCCGCCCCCCTAGAGTCACTTAAAACGAAAGGGGAGGGGGTGCGCACAATCAGCCTCATATATTGAAATAAACGAAAGGGGCATTGTGAAATAAAGGGGGGGGGGAGAGGAGCAAAGTCAGCCCAACACATTGGGATAACTAGAAAGGAGCACTGAAACGAACCTTCGCCCCCCCCCCTCAAAAGGGACCCTTCACACGCGTATTATTTCAATTATTAGGCTGTTTCTGGTGACCTCACCTCATCACAGTGACGTGCGCAGGCTCTGAGGTGGTCACATTGTACGCTTGAAACATTACTATGCGTTCTAATACTAGAATATTAATGTCTCTTTATTCGTGTTAGGTTCTGCACCATCTTGTTTTGGAATCACGTATTTAGTCTTTAGTTTAAGCACTGGAACGGTGTCTATTGAAGGGGTGCAATACTATGTGACGTCTGCCGCTGGTCATTACAGACACGTTTTTTTTTTACCATTTATGGCACCCGTTCTTTTTATGACACACGTAAAACTATGAACTCAGTGTGTGAAAGGTTAGGCTAATGATGCTATTATTTCTGTATATGTATCTATTCACCCGACGTTCTGATGGGAAAGCTCACACATTTTCCGCATCTTGAATAGTATACGTGCCTCACTAAGCTGCAGCGTTTTTTACGCCTACGAACAGCCGCGCATGTCGGCGTTACCACCGAGGAATTAGGGCATATCTTCGACCAATGAAGTGGTTGCCTCCTTGATGGTTGTCCAGTTCTACTGCACTGAACGCAACACTGCATGAAAATCTGTTGACAGCTTCAGCTGCCACAATGGCTAACTATGATCACGGGCGTTATACAAACCGATGGAGATGTGTCAGCATAGATACACCCACGGTAAATGGTGCTATAGCTGCCCAACCCGGAGATACGTTGTCCAATCTTTCATATATATATATATATATATATATATATATATATATATATATATATATATATATATATATATATATATATATATATATATATATATATATATATATATATATATAGACAATAACAATTAAACAGTTCCGGGAAGACACATTTACGTTACATGTTATAACAATTCCTATGATGGAAGGAATAGCATTTTTTTTTCTTTCATGAACTTCTTCTGGGTGCGTTTCGCTGCATTTATTTTCCGTAATAAGCAGTGCATGCTCGTCACAGAAGAAGGTAAGGTTTGTGTGAATTCGCTATGTCTGAATTCGACTGTTGCGCCAGCTCCAACTTGTATGTATCCCGCTTGGCGTATTCACCTTGCACCTTTTTTAGACATACATACGCACATACGCACACATGATTGCATGCCCGTACAAGCAGCCTAACTGAAACTTGTACGGTTGTAACCAAATGATCTGTGGTTAGGGAAGCTGTTGAGTTACAAAAATTGGCAGATCTCACGTACAGCGGAATTGATGATATGTTAAGCATGAATTAAAAATGTTGATATGTCACTTTAATATCAGCTCAACGTTATGAGGTGGAGGTAAATGATGCCGTATATGACGTCCGTGTAAATATTATTATGTTTAGATGTGTTGTTTACCTTTGTCATCTATTCACGTCACGTGATACCAAGTTTAGTATATGTGGAGCTAGCGAAACGGCCACGAGCACACTCTCAGCATGCTATGATCGTGTTTGCGCCATTCATATACTTCGTCATCTATTGACGTCACGTAACACCAAACTTGGTATAAGTGGAGCTAGCAAAACGGCCGTTAGCGCATCATGAAGGGCCCACTATACTCCAATGAAGCGTTGACGTGCGCTCACGTTGGGCACAGCGACTCTACGCTAGCGAAACATGAGCAATCTATAGTCTGACGCCATGCGCGACCAGCGTCCGTCGGCACGGCCCGACGGCAACCTGCGCGAAATGCGACATGCTGCATTTCGCGATGATGCGTTACCCAGACCATAGAGTTTCTTAATATACACTAGAGGGAACTCTGGCGCTAGTGTATGTGGGAGCTGCAACACACGGCGGTTCAGCGAGCATGGGAATGATGGGTAGTACACACATTTGTCTAATTTTTGTACTTCTGGACTGCTTCTGGCTCCGTGTGTGTTCGTGTGCCTTGGAGCTGTTTTTTCACGAAAACATAAATTAGCAAACGTTCATCGTTTGCGCTTCACAACCTTATTCTTTTAGGCTTACCGTTTCGATTCAAAATCACTAAGTTCAAAAGAGTTTGTTCTTTCTTTCAAAACAAAACCGTAACCAGCCATGAACGAAGCCGCAAGTACGATTCGCTGCCTGCAAGTACGAAAACTAAGCAAATGTGTGCACTACCCATCATTCTCATGGTCGCTGAACGATCGCAGCGCCAGAGTGCCCTCTAGTTAATTTTGGGAAACTCTATGACTCAGACAACACTGTACCTCCCTCTTTTCGTGACGTAGGAATGCCGGACGCGCTGAAATGCGCATGCGTCAAAGCAACGCAGCGCGGCGCGCACCTCCGAGTTATGGCAAGGAGGATTAAAAAAATTGCTGGAGTGGAAATGATTGCGCAGAAGTGAAGCCCTTCCTCTGGCATGATGGCGGCGGTTGCGGCCATCTTACTAGGCGCATGATAAAGCATCGCCGTTCAGAGATTAAAACGAAGCGTTTCCCTCACACGCCCAACGAGTTGAATGGGGAACTTTTTCGGGCCACATAGTGCTCCAAGTGCGTCTTAAAGTTACTAGTTTTCCGTAGTGAGCCTCTAATTGGAGGCAAAGTTCTTTGAAGATTCAGCCATACATATTTGTTTCTGTGTGTTATTTCGCTGGGAACAACTATCTTTTAATATAGAACTAACGTAGAATTTACATAACGTATCAAAGCCACTTGATCTTTAAGTCGGCACTATCAGAAAAGAGCATGTTTCCGCCATCTTGGCAGTGGCAATAGGTGGCTTCACTTCTGCCGGCAAGCCATCGCAGGAGCTTCCACTCCAGCATTTTTTTTTAAATCCTCCTTGGTTTATGGCAAGACCGGCGCCTGGCGTGGCAACGCCGGCGTGACGCGACTAATTGAACGCCGGCGAGCACGCGCACCACGCCACGTCGAAATGTATTGGCGCCTTGACTGTGGCATGTAGTCATGTTCTCACATGACACGCATCTCATGATTATCATGTTTGCACCAGTCACATACCTCCGTCATCCAGTGGCGTCACGTAACGCCAAATTTGGCATATGTGAAGCTAGCGAAACGGCTGCAAGCGCATCATGAGTGTGGCACGTAGTTAAGTTGTGACATAACACGCATGTAATAAATTTCATGTTGGGGTCTGTCGCTTGTGTTCGCATGCAAATATGTCATACCATACCAGTTTTGCAACATGCCATGTGAACGAAACCACCGCAAGAGCTGAGCTGCAGGACCATAAAATGTAAATCATGACATTCATGACATACATGTCATAATTTACATGTTATGACTAGTCGATTATGTTCTTCATACAGTCATGTTATGCCATACCAAGTTTGGTATATTTACCACTATCAAAACGGCCGGGAGAGCTTAACGTCGTAGGAGGACGGACGGACGGACGGATGGACGGACGGACGGACGGACAGGCGGGCAGGCGGGCAGGCGGGCGGGCAGGCGGGCAGGCGGGCAGGCGGGCAGGCGGGCAGGCAGGCAGGCCGAAATGCTCAAAGTCGCCGAAGTTCGCAGAGAAATGCTTCGCATTTAGATAGATAGACAGATGAGAAGTTTATTCAGACAATCATGGTCTGGGATGAAGGGGCTAAAGGCAGATGCAACTGCCTGACAAAGGCCCCCCTACCCATACATTGCTCAGTGGTGGAAAGCCGCGGTACATGCGCAAATACAGGTAACAAGAAAAGGCAAAAAAAAAACAAAACAAAAAAGAACAGGCGCACAGGCTATCAAAACACAATAGGTAGAATAGTTACCTTTGGTACGCACTAATGATGCGTGACATGAAAATGTTTATACAAGCCCCGATGAAAAAAAAACAGAAGTACTAGTATAGTAAATATAATCACGTCCTTCATTACCATGGTCCCATAGGCTTATCTCATGAAGGACTGGTTGGTTCTTTTGTTTTGTGGTCATCAGGAATGTTGTTGAGCTTCTTCCTACATGCGTCAACATAGCTATCGCACTCTGGGCTTAATTACTTTTAAATAAGTGCTGATACTTTTAATGAATGACGTGGTTAGCTGCCTTTCTGGATTTCTAGACTTGATGTCATACTGCAGCTACTACGATACAAGTTCGAGGTGATGTTTTTCTATTTTTACATTGTGTTTTTGCGTCGTATCTATCGCGTGTCACTTGTGCGAACAACTCTGCGGTGAAATTAAGAAGGACGAAAGCTCAGCTAACTGGTACAGATTCATGATAAGAGATTGCAGGCACGCAAGGACAGACGAAAGAGAAAAGTCAGGTCAATCAGTACGTCTGTGTTGTCTTGGCTTCTCTATTGTGCCCGCGTTTGCACGCCCACCATCTGTAATCAAAAAATTTAGAAATTGACACTTCAAAGGGCATACAGTGAGCTTCCCATGCCCAGAAAGACGAATAAGATCCTGTCGGCAAAGAAGCGAACGTAAGCAGTGACAGAACAAAGGCAAATCCAAGCAAAAATCAAATGATGTGCGTGATATGCTAGGATATCTTTGAATGATTAAAATAGGTAGATATTGTTTTCAAACCTAGCTGGATGGAAAAAGATTAGTTCGTCCAAGACAGCTTGTTTTGTTAAAGCAAACACACTTAAAAAGTGGTATTCTTTCAGATTTTGGCTGTCATCACACAGTACGTAACCGGTATACAATGATATGGTCGTTGGCATTTCAGTCCTTAAAACGTGCCTGAATTTTCGCTGGTGAATGTCACTGCAAAGATCAGTATGATCACGCCATACTTCACCACACCTCAACTTATAAAAGAAAAGGAACAAGGGCAGCGCTAAGACCTTTTTTCTTTCAAAACAATAAAGGATAAAGTTTAAAAAAAAAAAGCGAATGACATAACGCCTTTTTTGTTTCGAATATGTGAAAAAAAACCTTTAAAAGTTTTCTTACCAAAGCCGACGAAATGGAACGTTGTTTGCTACTCGACGGGGGGTGATAAAGGAGTATCGAGCCAGGTGTTGTCAAAGCTGATGCTGATGTAGATGCTGACATAGAAGTTGGAGAAGATGTTGACAACTCCCGTCAGAATCTCCTTTGTGTACGTAAGCGGTATACAATGATTTGGTCGTTGGCATTTCAGTCCTAAAAACGTGGCATTACTGTGATGGACGGCGTAGTGGAGGTCTCTGACAATTTAGACCATCCGTGGTTCTTCAACGTGCACCTACACAGGCGTCGAGCTCTCTCGCCCCCATAAAAAAAAAAAAATGCTGCCGCCATGGCCTGTACTCGAGCCCACGACGCACAGGCCAGCAATCAAGCACCATGAGCACTGAACCACCATGTCGAGTTAGGCACAATACAGCGATCGTCACTTGCAAAGCCCAACTCGAAGCAACAATATGGTAGAACCCAGCCAAATAGAGAAGTTTTGCAACTAACGTGGTTGAATACGAATAATAGCGCTTTCGATCAAACCATGCGGGATAAACTCGAGCGAACGAAATTCTGCTTTGTAGAAGGCTGAACAGGCGTGTGAATAGAGTAAATTTGTGGAGAGAAAGGGGGAGTTGCAGGCAAGGGGTAGGGGTGCCTGTGGAAACCAAATAGACTGAATCGCATTCACGCCGCCTCCACACTGCGTTTCTCATGGTGCTAATAGCGCTGCTGCTCAAAATACAAATATAGGGACATAGGACGAAACAGTTCTCGAAAGACTTGATGAGACTCGCGGTGGAGACAGTGGTGGCGTCGTTCCGCCGCGGGTTCTTCAAGTGTCCATTAATTAAACGACTGCGCTCGCGTCCTCACAAATGGCTCGCTCGAAAACGCGGCCTATCTCTCCGCCATTGCATGGCGCACTCAAAGGAGTTCCAACTTGGAACAGTGTGCTTCTTATTCTCGCAGTTTACTCGAGAAGTGGCTGGGCATTCCAACTGACGGTTGCGAGGTGCAGGACCATTTATCTCTCGGAAATGACAGCTTGTGTGCGGTGCTTTGGTGAGTGCAGAAAAATTTCTCGGCATTTTTTTTTTTTCCCTGTTCACCATTCCTTCATACTCTCCGAACTCAACTGCCATCCGCTATCCGTGCTTAGTTTTGCCTGGTAGAGGCAGTATGCGCTGTTTGCGATACGTGCATTCATTGCGATTCTATCAGGTGTAGCTTTGTGCACTATGCCATGCAGGGTTTTGACAATGTGTGCTCAAAGCGAAGGTAGCGTTTAAAGTATTTTCTTTCTTTCTTTCTTTCTTTCTTTCTTTCTTTCTTTCTTTCTTTCTTTTTTTCTTCTTTCTTTCTCTTTCTCTTTCTTTCCATCTTTCTTTCTTTCTTTATACACCAGTAACAACCTGCTGTGAAATTTTAGGGGTCAGTTGTCAAGAAGTTATGTAAGTCAATTTTGTCATTTATAGAACAGCGAATAGAGTGTAACCGGAATTTAAACGTGATAAAACGTTTGCATGGGCTGGTTGGTGATTTAGATAAGTCAGTACATTATGCCATTTAAAGAGCACAGAAGAGAGTGTAACCGGAAATACACTGCTGAAGAACGAACACGCCACATGCTGCCATTGATTAGTTGACAGAAAAGAACTAGGGACGGGGTTACTTATACACAAGAATATCGCTGGCAACTTAGAGAAATATTATAGCATGAGTGAGAGAGTGACAAGTATGATAATTAAGTTTAACAAAAGGTACAAGATGAAATTGGTGCTGGCATACGTGCCTAAATCGAAGAATGATGAGCATTTAGTGTAACGCTTCTATGAAAACGTAGAATCAGCCATTAATAAAGTAAAGTGACAGTATAGTATTCTGATGGCCGACTTTATTGCCAAAGTAGGCAACAATCAGTCCGATGGGAGGGGAAGGGAATATGGCATCGGCTGTAGAAACGCCAGAGGGTAGTTTTCAGTAGAGTTCGCAGACCGTAGTAATTTATGGATCTTGAATACCTTCTTCAGAAAACGGGCTAACCGCAAGTGGACGTGGCAAAGTCATGATGGCACAGCCAAAGAATTAAATAGACTTCATTGAAATAGAAACCAAGCCATTGTACAGAATGTAGAAGTAGTGGGCAAGATCTGGTGCAGTCACCATAGCGTAATAAGAGCTCATATTCACCCTGATTTGAAAAAGCAAAAACAAAAACTGATATGCAAGGAGCCAAATAATGAACTAGCGGTGAGAACGTAACTACAGGAGTTCAGAGTTTCGCTACAGAATTGATTCGAGGCACTAAATAAGGTAACCTACGTGCCGACGTTAGCGTTGACCCAATGAATGATAATCTTACTAGTATCATCAAAGAGTATGCATTGGAAGTCCGAGGTACAGTCACTAGACAGGACACTGGCAAACTGTTTCAGGAGACAAAAAATCTTGTTAAAAGACGAATAACCAGGAGAGCCTCAAATGGAACCAACAAAAGAGAGCTAGTGGAGCTTTCCAAGGAATTGCATAATGCAGCCGGCGTCAGAAGGTGTAACATGACGGGAATCAGCAGGCTGTAAAAAGTGCCAGAAGCCTAAAAGCTGCGAAGTCAAACTTGTGCGTAGGTGAAAATAGAGTGTATGCTTTAAGGAACAATAAATGCTATAACCAATATTGACAAGATAGTCGAGGTGGTTTAGGAGTTCTGCAGAGAGCAGTACAGAAGCCAAAATTGCCATGATGATATCGCGAGAAACAATAATAGTCCAAAGGAATTCGATATCCTACCGAGAACGACAAGCGAAGTAAATAAAGCCCTAGAAGAAATGCAAAGAAACAAAACCACTGGTGAGAATAATATAACAAGGGACCGCCTGAAAGATGACGGGGAAATTGTGTTAGAAAAACTTGCCATCTTATATACGAAGTTTCTGGTGACGGAAGTGGTACCAGTATCCTGGAAGAACGGCAACATCACCTTAATTCATGAGAAAAAAGAAATCAAGGACTTCACACATTACAGGCCGATAAGCTTATTGTCTGTTCTCTACAAACTATTTACAAAATTAATAGCTTATAGAAGTAAGGCGACATTAGGGTTCAGTGAAACAAAGGACCAAGCAGGAGTTTGTACAGTGTACTCCACGATAGACCATACTGATACTATAAGTAAGGTAATAAAGAAATGCGCAGAATGCAACGTAACCCTATACATATATAGCCTTCATAGACTACGAGAAGGCGTTCAATTCAGTCGAGACATCAGCAGCAATGCAGGCACTGCGGAATCAGTGCATTGAAGAGCCCTATACATAAACATACTGGAAGAAATCTATAGTGGATTTACAGCCAACATAGTTCTCCATAATAAAGTTAACAGAATCTCAATAAAGAGGGGTGTAAGGCAGGGAGACATGATCTCTCCAATGCTATTCACCGCGTCTTTACATGAAGTTTTGAGGACACCAGATTGGAACGAGTTAGGGACGAGAGTTAATGGAGAGTATCTTAGTAACCTGCGATTCATTGATGATATTGCCTTGATGAGTAACTCAGGGGACGAAATTAAACTCAAGATTAGACAACTGGACGAAAAAAGCAGAAAGGCAGGCCTTAAAATAATATGCACAGAACATGTAATGTGCAGCACTCTAGGGAGAAAACAACATTTTGCGATAGGTGGAAATTAGCTGAAAGTTGAAAAGGAATATGGCAACTTAGGACAGGTAGTAACCATAGAGTCTATTCGTGAGAGTTATTACCTGGAAGAATAAGGATGGGGTGGATCACATTCAGCAAGCATTCTCGAACCATGAACGGTAATTCGCTACTAATCCTCAAGAGGAAAGTATATGTCAACCGCATCCTAAATGCCGGTGCTTACCTACGGAGCAGAAACCTGGAGGCTTACAAAGAGGGTTCAGTTTAAATTGGGGATGACGCAGCAAGATATGGAAAAGAAAATGATTGATCTAACCTTAAGAGACAAGAAGAAAACAGAGTGGGTGATGGAACCATTCGGGGTTAACAATATTATAGCCGAAATCAAGACAAAGAAATAGACATGGGCTGGGCACGTAGCACGTAGGCAGGATAACCGCTGGTCATCCGGGGAACTGACCGTATTCCCAGAGAAGGCTGGGCTGATGATCATAAAAAGTTCACAGGTATAACGTGGCAACGAAAAGCACCATACTGGGTTGATTGGCGGATAATGGGAGATGCCTTTGCCCTGCAGTGGGCGTAGTCAGGCTGATGATGATGCTCCCAGTTATGAAGGCAGCAACTAGTTCAAGAGGGCTGGGCTTAAGTTTCGGCAGGGCAGCTGAATTGTGCGAGAGACAGACGAACAGAAAGACAAAAATTTCTGATTTCAAGTATCTTAAGAAAGATGGTCGTCCTTTAATTGTTGAAAGGACAATAGACTTGCATAAATGGCTGTATACTAATAGTGATAGCGTATACGGCACAAAACTACAGGACAGTGACGATATGTGGGTTCTGTCTCTTTCTTTTTTATTCTTCTTTCAACCTTTACTTCCCGTCACCCTGTGCATGATAGCGTGCCAGTTATGCTAGACTGGTCACCATTCCTTCTATTTCTCATTTTTCTGCTTTCCTTCTTAACCACGTCAACTGTAGCAGTTATTGTGGAATTAACACACATAACTCTATAGGAACAGCTCAACAACACTTTAAAAATGATGACTCCTTGACTGCCTATTGCTGAAATGATATTGAGCACAAGCAAACGCAGCTGTTGGAGATTACTTTTGTTCAGTTTTGAGACAAACCGAAATGAAGACATGATACGAATGGACTTTAGTTGGAATAGAGAGAAGAACACTGGTAATGAAATAATTACAAATAACTACACGCATAGAATGTGACAACAAAAAGTAAGGTAGTAGATGAAAAAAATGAGATACCTCAGACATATGCTTGAGAATAAGGATTCGAGAGAAACGGGGGATAGCGAAATGAATCTGACCCGGCGAAACACATCTTTGTTCAGATGGCAATACTTCTTTCTGGGTTCTGTACACATCGCTAGATACGTTATTCCGGGACATAGGTACAGAATGGACGAACGAGTCGGGGATTATTGCCGGACGTGTTTTTCCAGTCAGTCGTCGAGTTTTTCTGGCAGCTCTGGAACATTTCCTCGGACCTTCATCTCGAGGAAACGGACAAGCAATCTGTCGTACCGACGTCTTACCGCTCTAGCCCGTTTAATATATTTTCCTATCTTTCTAGGATTTTTTTTCTTAGTCGTGCTAAGGTGTCGGTAGCAGGAACAGCTAGAAACGTCCACAATATGGAAAGAAAGCCGGATGCGTTTCAGTCTGAAAAACAAAACAAAAAAATCTAACAAAGTCCTGAAATGTAGCCTGTGAGTGAGAACGTTAAACCTGGCCATGGTGTCTTGGAGTCGAATGATATTGTGGGTCGCGTTAGAACCGCGCCCTCCCCCTTCTCCCCCCTCCTCCAGAAATCTGATACGCGGAGGTTATTGGTAGCCAGGGTTTGCAGATGTCTTCGCGGATGATGGAACACTGACAAGGAGACCGGAGGGGCCAGCCGGATTGAAGGAATATGAAATGAGAATAAAGAAAAGAAGGGACACCATTTTCGAAATGCGAGACAAGCAAGCGATAGATTGGGCAAAATCCCGAACGCAGCGCCGCCCGGCTTGGCCAGGTTTGCCTTGGAAGGCGTCAATAGTCGTCCCCTTGACCTGGGTCACGATTACCTTATTTTTTGCGTATAGAGCGTGCGTGCGTTTCTCTGTATTTATGTTTTTTGTCTTCTCAAATTTGTCTGGTTCTCCAATGCGGCTTAATAAATATTTGCACTTATGTTAACCTTCTCAACATTGACAGACGGAATAATTAGTTGTTTAAGAGGAACTTCTGTGCTTTGTTTTTAAAAATCATTTGGAATATTTTAGAAACGGTTGCTACACACACACACACACACCACACACACACACACACACACACACACACACCACACACACACACACCACACACACACACACACACAACACACACACACACACACACACACACACACACACACACACACACACACACACACACACACACACACACACACACATATATATATATATATATATATATATATATATATATATATATATATAGTATGCTACTTGCACTATTTGTGAATGTAAATATTCATACTATGGTGTACCAAATGATGTCAGAAGACAAAAGGGAATAGAAGGGCGTTAGCGATAGTTTGTTCTCAGTGACCGTAAGTAATTATACGAAATTTCCAGAAAATAAACAGATACTTTCAATAAGACGTAAAATTCTTAATTTAGTCATAACCTTTCCGAAGATGAAGAGATGATGTCGCCATAGCAACGCGTCAATAAATTTTCTTATTGTCCCTTAGTGGCGGCCATCGATAACCGTTTTTTTGTCGTGATTGACGGGGTGGTGCTTATTGGGTAAAAATAATGTTGCGAGGTGGCCTGCTTCTCTAGCAGCTACCGACACTCTGTGGAATTATACGGTGGAGATTCGATTACAAACCTGGTGGGCTTTTATCATGATGGTCTAGACATATGCAGTGATGCCGTTTAGAGCACGCTTCGTTTGGCGGTTGAATAACATGGTTCAACATGCAGCTTCTGCCCACCCTGGCGGTTTTGTGGTTATAGTGGTCGACAGCTGACTCAAGACTCAAAAAACACGAGTTTGCTCCCAGTTGTGGCAGTCGCATTTCCCAGGTGAGACATTAGAGGCCCATGTAGTGTGCAATGTCAGCGCACGTCAAAGAACAACAGTAGGTGAAAATTTCCGGGGCGCTACACAAACGCGCGCCTCCCAATCGGATATTCGTCATAGAATGTTAAGCCTCGACAGTTCCTATTACTTATTTGGTGCTCCAAACAGCGTACAAGGCAGGCAGGAGTATTTGGAGCATTCTTCCGGTTATTCCACGGCTCAATGATATTCGTCATCTAGCTTGCTTGTGTTTTTGTTCTTGAAAACTGTCCCCTCAAAACTTTCATACCAAGAACGCTGATAGCCGTACGCGTTTAGTGACTGAGAAAATCGGACAAGCACAGATAACGCAAAAAAACCCCGGGAATTGGAGGAAGAAAGTTAAAGTGTGAGGAAATGCGCCCAAAAGTTTCTTTATGTCATAGCATACGCGCTTTTTTTTTGCTAACCACTGTGATGGGCTGAGCAAACGTGTTTTCACACTTTCACCTTTTTTTTCTTGCACATGGCTCTAGGACTGCATGCGAATTTCCTTTCTTCATTTGTCCAAACCAAACCTCGATTTCCCGAACCTATAGGCGTAGCTTTTACAAATGTAGCAAAGTATGTCTCTGTTACAGCTGCTATCATACGGTTAAGAAAACCGTCAGTAATATATGTAGACTAACATTACGTCTTCTAAGTTCATTTAAACTAATACCCATATCCACACATATACTGGTGCAAAACTGACTTGTACGTGTACTAAGTCTGCGTGCCTTTTAAGTTCGATGAGTCACAAAAAATACAATCTTTGGTCCTGCAATAAATAGAGGAAAAAAAGAGCTGTCGTTGACTTTGAAAATGTGTTTTGTAACTCAAGAGACGTCTTGTGGTCTAAAATACCGTTTTTTAGAGGCATTGTTTTTTCAGAATTCGAGCCAATTTAGAAATTACGTGCCTTGCTTTGGAGCCATACTAGCTACAAAGGATCGTTGTTATTTAGCTGGGATAAACAGGCCTGGCCGCACTGTAGAACAAAGGGCCCCCACTGCCAAGAGTGTGACGTTACACGTTTCTCGTCCCCTACACTCTTATTTGTTCAACGCGCAGCGGTGTTGTGTGCCACGCAAACACAGTGGAAGGTTGAGACGGCGTGCAACGTACACAATGAGACTCAAAAGACTCTAACAAAAGACTCAAAGATCTCCGCTTGCATTAGTTAGTCGTCGGTGAAAATATCCAGCGGGGCCTTCAGCCGCAGTGATGTATTGCAAGCCGTCCTTAGAGATACACTGATTCGCAGAAGCCTGTAAACCTGTTTAGCGTAAAAACCCGTTCGCTTTCAGGATAAACATGCCATTAGTACTATTCAAGAGCTTCGTAAGTTTCACATAAAAGCTCCCTGCAGAATATTGCTTTATGACAGACTCTGATTCTTGGAGGACAGTTTCGTCTTGTGCCATCATAAATAGAAATACAAACAATACATAAAGACCGAAAAGAAGGAAGCCTGTTAGCGCACAGAATAAATGATTGCAAACAAACTTTACTGCGTACGTATGTATTAAGTGTACCTGAATTCAGAACTTAATGCTCTAGTGAGAGAGTACGTAGGCAAATGACAAAAAAGCTTTTACGAAAAGCTGTGTTGATTTACCCTCAGGTCTGACTTTTAAAACTTTAGCCGTGGTGCTTCGCGCAAAAAAAAAAAAAACGGGAAGCATGATACTTTGTGGATATGCTTACATATATCTGAAACTTTCTTGGTGTTACGGTCAAGAAAGTAGAAAGAACGTAGAAACTACACTGCTAATTTTCAAGGGTCATTAGGTGCTGAATAGTATACACCTTACGTTTCCTACAGGACGCACCCTCTACGTATCTATGTTGAGTACCGCACACAGTATTAGAACATTATTGCGATGTGATCTATCTCAATGAGTTTTATAGCTCTAGCCCCAGTAATGAATTCAAAATCATAGGTTAGCTCATCACGGAAGCTTGTTCATTAGTAATAACTGAGGACACCTCATTAAAGTACCATTCCTCAACTAAAGTATGCCTAAAAAGCGTACTGCAATAATATACTGTAGAAGAAAGTGAAAAGAAAGGACAACTACGGATGAGATGACACAGCCCCATGCCCAAGTAGGCGAAAATTGCCAGACCCACAATCGAGCGCCATTCATTACAGTTACAATCCCAGCGCTTTCTTTCTTTCTTTCTTTCTTTCTTTCTTTCTTTCTTTCTTTCTTTCTTTCTTTCTTTCTTTCTTTCTTTCTTTCTTTCTTTCTTTCTTTTTTCTTTTTTTCTTTATTTGGTTCAAGAAGTTTAATTTGCTACACAGGAGGTAAATCAGTGTACAATGAAGGTGCAAAGACCGTTGTTTATCGTCACAAATATACGTGGAGGTGAAAAGCACCTGTGACCTAAAAGCAGTCAATCTAGGATAACAAAAAGTAACTTACAGCCTAGTTCGCTTCCTGGGCGATGGTACAGCGTGCCCTTTTTGTGCGATAAGCGAAGAGAGCAGTCTTAGGAGCAATTTAGACAAGTGCCGCTTGCTGTGATAAACAGTGTCAGAGGAGAGAAAGAAGCCAGCGCACACCGCAAAATTGCGCGGGCCCGTCAAATAAAAGCATCCTTGTGTTCGACAAGACGTGGGGTGCTCTTTGCTTTTCTTACATCTTCCAATCGAGGAAGTGAGTGACCTGCGCCTCATCTATTCGTTGGAGCTAAGTCGCAGCTGACAAGGGAAGTGCAGCAGTTGAGTGATTGCGTTGTCGTGCGAATTCTCAGGTTCGGCAGACCCCCCTTTATAATTGTGCATCATTCGAGAGATGGTTATTTCAACGTAGTAGAACAATGTCCAACCTTCTCTCGAAAGGACAGTGCACTGAATGTTGTCGTTCAGAAGGACTAAATTTATTATCGCGAAGTCCACAGTGAGTTTATGGGAAGCTATTTAGATAAATCGTGCATGCTCAGCATTACGAAGATGCCTGATGCAACTTCAACATAATGTTACGTGATTTCGGCTGACTGAAAGAGGGCATAGTGGGGCATAGGCAAGAAAGGTGCCTCAGACTGAGGGTGAAGAAGTGGAAGTTGTCCGTGAGCTGCGTTGTGGCTGCGGACTGACAACTGTTATTTTCCAACGTAACACTTTGATGGAAGTACGGGGTACTCTTCTGACAACGGAGCTACGCAGTGGACACCTCCTTAAGTCTGCTACCATGGCTCCGGGTGATGATACGGCTTCGCCACCTACCTCAGCAACGACAGCAACACGGTACGTCGCCCTAACGCAACCCCGTTATCCCGGTACCTTTACTGGAGAGGACAACGCGAATGTGGACAAGAGGCTTAGCATGTACGAGCGCGTCAGCAAGAAATATGGCTGGGGCCCAACCGTTATGTTTGCGAATGTCATTTTCTATCTTGACAAGACCCCTCGCGCCTGGTTTGAGACCCACGAGCACGAAATCACAAGCTGGGAAATGTTTAAACAACAGCTCCGCGACCTCTTTGGCAACCCGTTTGGTCAACAGCTTGATGCCCGAAAGCATTTGGCTGTACGTACACAGACGTCCACTGAGCCTTACTTGACTTATATTCAAGACGTCTTAGCGTTGTGTGAAAGGGCCGATCCCAACATGACTGAGGCCGACAAAATTTCGCACGTTTTAAAAGGAATTGACGAGGATGCGTTCAGCCTGCTTGTGTTTACCAACGTAACGACCATCGACGCCGTGATCAAAGAGTGCCGCCGTCTCGAGCAGGCGAAGATTCGACGCATTTTGCAGCCGTTTCAGCGCCTACCCAACACCGCGGCAACGTCGGCTTGCGAAGCCACTCCTTGTCATCCGTCTACAACCGAAGACGTGACGCGCATCGTCCGACGTGAACTCGAGGCAGCTTACCCGGCTGCCAACAAACCGACGTTGCGCTACGCCTCAACGCCAGCTGTCGCCTTGATCCAGGCTGTTGTCCACCAGGAATTCGCTAACCTTGGTATCCTGTCCACTGCACCCACCCTGGATAATACTGGTCTCTCGATAGCTTCTGTTGACATGAGACGTCGCCGTCTGTACTCTATTCGAACCAGGAACCCGTCTGAATGACGAACAGCTGATGATAAGCCAATTTGCTTCCGCTGTGGTCGCGTAGGACACATCGCTCGTTACTGCCGCAGCCAATAGCCATCTATGTCTTCTGGCTCGGCGCCTCCAGGAGTATTCTTACACCGTAGTGTATAAATCAGGAAAACTGCACAAACATGTGGATTGTCTGTCACGCTACCCTGCGGCCGACTGCGATCCTACGAGCACTGATTCTGTGGGCTGCGTCCTTTCCATCTCCCAGCTGCTTCATCTCGGGGACGAGCAGCGTCGCGATCCGGATATCAGCCGCCTAATACAACAGCTTGAATCTTCACCGCAAGACGCTTCTGTTCGCATGTTTATCTTAAAGGGCCGCACATTATATCGGCGTAATTTCGCCCAATGGTCACGACCTACTTCTGGTCATGCCAAAGCACCTGCGTTCCACAGTCCTACGCGAGCTCCATGACGCGCCAACCGCGGGTCACCTTGGTGTCTCTCGCACATATGACCGTGTCCGCCGCCACTTCTACAGACATTGCCTTTCACGCTCTGTACGTCGCTATGTCGACGCTTGTGAAATTTGCCAGTGTCGCAAAAAGCCGTCGGGACTCCCTTCCGGATATCTTCAGCCCATCGACATCCCATCGGAGCCATTCTTCCGTGTTGGTTTGGACCTTCTCGGTCGCTTCCCAACATCCGCCTCCGGAAACAAGTGGGTCGTGGTGGCTACGGATTACGCGACCCGTTACGCAGTTACGCGAGCCATGCCATCAAGCTGCGCTACAGACGCTGCTGATTTTCTACTACGCGATCTCATTTTAGTGCATGGATCCCCTTGTCAACTGCTGACAGACCGAGGCCGTACGTTCCTTTCAAAAGTGGTTGACGATATCCTGCGTTCCTGCTCTGCCCAACATAAGCTCACGACATCGTACCATCCCCAGACAAACGGGATTACAGAACGTTTAAACCGCACCCTGATAGACATGCTATCGAAATACGTCTCGGCCGACCATCTTGATTGGGACCTTGCACTACCCTACGTGACGTTCGCGTACTATTTCTCCCGGCAAGACACTGGTGGGTACTCGCCATTTTACCTTCAGTTTGGACGCGAACCAACATTGCCGTTGGATACCTTCCTGCCAGCCGCTGCGCAGTTTACTTCTGAATATGCACGCGACGCTATTACCCGAGCTGACTACGCTCGTCAGCTTGCCCGCAGAAGATTAATGGCGTCCGAAGACTTGCAGAAGCATCGTTACGACGAGCGGCATCACGACGAGCACTTTCCAACAGGTTCCCTCGTTCTTCTTTGGTCCCCTACGCGACATGCAGGCCTTTCAGAAAAACTTCTCTCTCGTTTCACGGGCCCATACCGCGTGCTTAGACGAATGACCGACACTACATATGAAATTGTCCCTGATAATCCATCAACCTCTTCCGCCCTGCTGTCAAGGGACATCGTCCACGTATCAAGGCTCAAGCGTTACCACACTGCTCCTGCTGTGGCCCCGTAATCTCGCCGGGTCGGCGCTTTTTGCCGCCGGGGGTCGTGTTACGTGATTTCGGCTGACTGAAAGAGGGCATAGTGGGGCATACCCAAGAAAGGTGCCTCAGACTGAGGGTGAAGAAGTGGACGTTGTCGGTGAGCTGCGTTGTGGCTGCGGACTGACAACTGTTATTTTCCACGTAACAATATGTTTCCATATATGCCCGAGAGTATCGTTGAAAACAAATGTCACTTTGTTCGGCACTTTGTATATAGGCTACTGCACATATAGTGTAGGTACTTAGACTTATTTTTTAAAATGCGAAGCACTTCTTAGCGAACTTCGGCAACATTGAGTGTATCTAACTATCTGGCTATCTATCTAGCCGCTTACGTTTTGGTGCTCTCGTGGTCACCTCCTTAACTTGGCGTGAACCCAAATTAGTATGGGAAGGTAAGATGGTTTGACGAATATAATGCGCTAATCAAGACATGAAATAATAACACAATACCGTCGCGTACATCGACAAACACTTCCCGCCAGACAGTGGCATGTACCGACAGGAGGGTATGCGCTGCTGGTATGACGGTATGTGCCACAGGTGACTGACACTTAGTATCTACCCAGGAACGACGAGAACACCGATGGGCAATTTGAACGCGCGAGCGTTACGAAATACCCGACATCGGTAGCGTTGACCCAACGAATGCAAAGAATAAATGTCAGGGTCCCAGCTGGAATCAAACCCAAGCAATCTGCGTGACAACGACGCATTTTACGACAGAGCTACGCCAGGTCTAGGAACTACCTTTCAAATATAGACGCTAATCTTCGTGAAACGTCAATAGAGGGTACAGTGCTGCCTAGCCAGTTTTATAAACATTACATATGTGCTCCTTTGATACAGCGGTAACATCTGGTTAACGTCAGTTGTAGTTAGTTGCCATGCACTGAAGTTGATTCACGTAGCAGTGTCCAGGATCAGCATCTTTTTTGAACATCAGTGCGTCACATCAGCTTGTGGTGTTGCTAATATGCATGTTGTATTTGGCATCGTTGTGCAAGTGCAAAGAACTAGTTATATAAACATCTGAAACTCTTCAACATATGTCTGTGCGTGCAACATTCGACACTTGTACATACATCTAGCGTCATTTCATGACGTGTCGCTCAATAAAAAAATTGCAACATGAAGACCTTCTCTCCGCATGCTTCGCATAACGTCGATTCTCAGGTGCGTGGGATCTGCCGAATATTTTGGATTTTGTTTCCTCATTTCGCTAAGTGGGGCGTGCCCTAAGCTTGACGCTAATGTCCCCAGTGATGAAGGAAGAAACAGCAGAGGCTAAACAAGAAGGCTCCTTTTGATAGTATGAACGTATGTGCTCTAACGGGAGGGCACGAGAGCATAAATTACCCATTGACGCCACTGTATAGTTGACGTACCGGGTAAGCCCATGCTCTGCACACAGCCACTAAACTTGCAAAACACGTCAATGCATGGTTAAAAATTTTCCGTTATTCAAATCCGGAAACAAGTAGTCTTTATTGAATTACAGACTCAGGTCTGTCATATAGAAGTCTTGTAAAATACTCGAACACATGGCTTTCCCACGTATCATTGAATTCTTAGACTGCCATAATATCTTATCTGACACCCAGCATGGTTTCGGACGCGGGTCTGGCACGATAATCCTTGTTAAAAAACCATAACACCATAGCGCTTTTGAAAGAGCAGCGTGAAATGCATGCTGTGTAGTCATGAGCAGTCTATTTATCCATCTCTCTCTTTTTCTTCTTTTCTCTCTTTCACTTTCCGTTCTAATGTTTCCTCTTTCTCCCACTGCAATTGTAGGGTAGCCAGCCTAGTCAAGCCAGGTTAACCTCACAGCTTTTCCTCTCTACATCTCTCTCTCTCTCTTTCTCACTCATGAGATCATGCAGGCCCTTGATGCCGGTAACCAAATTGCCACGATACTTATTGATCCTTCTGAAGCTTTCGACACTGCGTAACATGATACAGTTCTAGAAAAACTCACTGTTATACTCAAGAGCGAAGCATTGGTAAACTCGATTTCTTTTTTACTATTCAATATGTGTCAGAATCGTACTTTTCAGCTCTTCTCATTGCTCCACTTGCACTGTAATATCTGGCGTTCCCCGAGGTTCAATACTAGATGCACTTTTCTTTCCGCCGAGTAATATTGCTGCTAAAATCGACATGTATGCTGATGATCCTATTTGTGTCATACGAGTAAAAATACTGCTGATAAGAGCATCCTTAACGATTCATTTACATCATTTCAATCATGATGTGACACTTGACAAATGAAATCACCTTCTGCGAAATGACAATCATGTCAGTTACCAAGAGTTCTTCCTTCTCTCAGTTTACATGTTTGTCTACTGGTTGCCTTCCTGGAAAAGTTTGACTATATAAATATGTAGGTGTTGTTTTCACTCAGCATTTATGTTTGTCTCATCACATTGAACTCACGCGCAACCGAGCATTGAAAAAGTTGGGCTACCCGCGATGCACATTACTTCAGTACCCCTTAGTATACGACTCCAAACTTATAAAACTTTTGCTCATGCGATATTGGTATAAGGATCTGTTGGGTGTAATTCTTCACAAAGATTTCCATATCAGCAAAATAGAATCTGTTTAGAAGAAAAATGTACGCTTAGTTTATTGTCGCTTTATCAATTATTTTCTACCCAGTCCCCATCTTCCTACTCTTCAGGTTAGCAGTCTCTCTTCTCGTCGTCCCGTTGAATGTCTGAAACTTCTTTATACAATAATTAACTTCCACAATTACTTCTATTCGGCATGTACGTCGCACCCTCTAGACCAGCAACCACGAGAAGTTACCGTGAGTTTAACGAGTTGTGTTTTTTTGTTCCATGTTACTGTGACACTTACAGTTTTTATTCTATAGAGTTGTGGAACGTTCTGCACAGTTATGTTCTATCCTCATCACTTGATGACTTTTCATTGTACATTAGTAATCACTGATGTTCAGCGAACTCTGTTGTGCTCTTTCATGTATTTTATTTGCTCATTCCTGCAGTAGCCCTGAGGGGCCGCACTATATAAAACTGAAAAATAATTAAACACATAAATAAGCAAATAATAAATAAATGAATAAATAAATAATAAATAAATAATCATGTCACTTTCAAAGCATTCTGCGGGGATTGAGCAACATTTATATACAGCTTGCTGAATCAAGGAATAGAAATGGCGTCATTTTTGGACTGTCATAAAAGCTGAGCAAGCACTGAAATCATAGTTGGCATTAACTCGGCATGACTCCTGTTTCATAGAAGTACATAATGTTTATTGCTTTGTTAGAAACCGATATAGTGAACATTGCTAGCACAATTACCATTGCACGGACCTCATGCCTGCGTAAGGTCTTCATCCAAAAGAGTTTAAAAAGGTGGCATTACTCTGTGGCAGAATAGAACAATAGAATGCTTTGTTTTTTTTAATATCGAATTGTCAATATTATTGTTTGCATTCATACGTCCACGCTGCTGATGTCAGATTTTATTAACGCTCTCGTGCTTAAATGACCAGTTTCTGATGTTGCCGCTCTTAAGGATGTCGTTTTATCACTTGTGACGCATACCCGTGAACCATAATCTATGGTGTACGAGCATAGGCCACACGGAGAAAAAAATTTGACTTTGTACGCGACCAGACTTTTATCGATATAAAAATAAAATTTTCAAGACAACTTGGAAGTAGGCATTTTAAATGATTAACTGTAAAAAAATGAGACAAAGTGTAATACTAAACGACTTTAATTGTGAATAGCTCTCATTAGTACTTATGTATGTGGATGGTGAGTTTAAATATTACAAAAAGAATTATTCTAAGTAAAACGACAAGATTAAATCTAACTTTTCTACCTACATGTACCAGACGTATAGACAGTGATTTCATCATTCTGACCTTTTTATTTTTACTTGCCAATTTACATGGCTATCCAATTTCTCTTTTTCTTGGTCTTCAAGAAAAAAAAAGTTATTTTTGTCTCCAAGTTTTGTTTCAGTAGAAGACACACTCGACAGAATTCCTGATATCTAAGACAAGTGCAGCTGACAGACGCCATGCGGTTATGCTGCTGCTACTGCGCAAATTGGGAAAAAAATGTAATGGAAGACTGGAACCTTACAATCAACGATTCAATTTAGACTTACCCTTCTGTTTTCCAGAAGGTTGTTTTTACCGCGACCCGGGAACTGACCAATAATTACAGTTAAATGAAAACGAGAGAAAGAGAGAAAAAAACGGAAACAAAGCCTTTGAAATCTACACGTTACATGGCAGGCACGTCATTAAATATGTTTATCAGTATAGGCCTTATACGCTCTTGATTTGTGTTCGTGGTAAAGCTTGTGACTTTTGAAGGCGAAAGTATTAGATGCTTCTTCAAATGGGGAACTTGACTGTCGGTGGTGACCATACCACCACGTTGGGGAGGGATGCAAAAACATCACATATGGAGGTGACCATATGAAGTAAACACAACGCCATAGCTCGCAAATATTTCACGTCACATTACGTCACAATCAGGCACGACTTCTCGTGACGTAATGCCACGCAATTCCGTTGTAGCGCTCTCCTTTGGGTGGAGAGCAAAATCAGAGAGCACGAGACCTAGAGGAGAGAAAATGGAAACGGCGCTTGGCCGTAGTACGTCAAGCCACAGGTCGTGCTCTCTGCTCTCCTATATGTCACCCGACAAGCAAAAGCATTTGGATCTCACAATCAAGTCACCTTTAGTGAATGAGCAAGAAACATTGTGAATTATTTTTCGTTTACAGACCATCTCCCGACCATCAGAGCTTAGCCTGAAAATTTGACTTTTTGTATATACACCTTTAAGGCACGTACCCTTTTTTTGGAAATACAGCAAAACCGAACGATGAGGGGCAATGAAATATGTCCTTGCTTTGATGAGTTGTCGGTTAATCAGTTTGCGCCCTGCAATCTGATTGCCTCCTATTTATCTCAAGAAAAAAGCTGATCGAGAATTCTCTGCAACACACCGGCGCATTTCGGTCGAAGCATGATTCTTTATTTGTACGATGTGCCCCTGCCAATCCCGACGACTCGGGTGCGAGTCCCGGCCGTTAGGGCAACATTCCGAAAGTTATATAAACGTATCATCAAGAATTGGCGCTACAAAGTACTACTGTATCAAAGATAATAGATTCGAGTAATCGGCATAAATAATGACGGGTTTAAGAGAAACGGAGGGTACTATAATATCTCTGCACCATCGAAAGAGTGTAGACAAGTATGTTAGCAGCACTATTTATTATTGATGAACTATGGCGTGGAGGGTGGGGAGAATGGCTTCCCGTTTTCTATGCATATGTATGCATGTATATTTTGACTGGCTTGCGACAGCATTATACCATTACGAGGGTACACGATTTCTCACGCCCCGCATCGCTGGGTGAACTGCGCGGATATAAAAGGGTGGCTCGGTACTACGACTGCTGAATGAATGAAAAACAAAACAAAAAAAACAGCTGGCTTGGAGTAATCAGATACGAGGAAATGTTTTAAAGTGAGTGTAAAGAGAAGCGAAAGATGAAAGCCCTCTTGTTGCCCGTCTAGAATGGTTCGCAGATCGGCATTAAAGAAGCCGACAAAAAAAAAAAAAAACGGGGGCTTCAGTGTATCGTGATGCGAGCTAACGTCGTCGCGGATATGGAGTGCATGCTCTCATTAAGCCCATGTATATAGCACAGTAGATGCCAGCCATACAAAGGACGTTGACTGTGTCAGTCGTTCTCTTCAACATGAAAGCAAATGAAGATATACAGGTCACGCGTGTTGTACGTACGATACTTTGTTGAGGCCGGAGGGAAGCGGTTATCTAATATTTCATTATCAAAGGAAACCAGTGGCAGCAGCTAAGGTATACATTTGTTAATGATGAGTGTGCACATGGTCCCCTGCAGAAATGTATAGGGAAATCTAATCTTGCTTGCAATATTGAATACATGACTGCACTACATTTTTTCTGTCTTTTTTAAAGGATTAAATTTTTGGATTTGGAGTGGGCCAGGCAGCGGCACTCAGGGCGAAATGCTCACCAAACCATTCGTCTTTGTGGTGCAGGTTGTGGCGACCATCTTCGGAACGGAAGCTGCTGAATATAAATCCGTTTTGACAGACCCATCACATGGCTGGAAGGAGCTTCACGGCATCGAGATTCCGCTGCGTGGTCACCGTTGTCCTATCGAAGAAGCCGCCCTTTCCTTAGTCCCGACTCCGACGCATGCGCCAACATCGGTGACGTCAGCAACCTCGGACCTTCCAACGGCTATAAGAAGCCACGTACCTCCGTCGAACTTCAGTGGGCCAGGCAGCGGCACTCAGGGCGAAATGCTCACCAAACCATTCGTCTTTGTGGTGCAGGTTGTGGCGACCATCTTCGGAACGGAAGCTGCTGAATATAAATCCGTTTTGACAGACCCATCACATGGCTGGAAGGAGCTTCACGGCATCGAGATTCCGCTGCGTGGTCACCGTTGTCTTATCGAAGAAGCCGCCCTTTCCTTAGTCCCGACTCCGACGCATGCGCCAACATCGGTGACGTCAGCAACCTCGGACCTTCCAACGGCTATAAGAAGCCACGTACCTCCGTCGAACTTCAGTGGGCCAGGCAGCGGCACTCAGGGCGAAATGCTCACCAAACTAATTCGTCTTTGTGGTGCAGGTTAGTTCCTACTTGCCTGCGCCATGTTATCGCAGTGAAAACCGCTTTTTAGTGTTGCTGCCACGCCCACTTGGTAGCTTTTTTTCATGCATTTGTGCTTTTAGCGTGGATTTGTTAGTTTGCGGGGATATTGAAGCAAACCCAGGCCCTTCAGATAAAGAAATACTGCAGCAGCTTCTTTCAGGACAAAAACACATCACTGATATGATGAACAGTGTCTTATCAAAACAAGAAAAAATCGAAAAAGAAGTTGCTAGCTTGACTGAAAGGATGAGTTCCGTCGAAATACAGACAAAACCTTTGATTGAACTGAAAACAGATGTAAACGACTTAAAGCAAAGAGCAACACAGCTTGAGAAAGACTTTGAATTCGCGGTCAAAAAAATTGACGAGTTAGAGAACAGAAGTCGACGAAATAACTTGATTGTTTTGGCCTAGGGGAAGAAGCTAATGAAACGACTGCTGACCTTACTGAAACAATAAAAAAGGACTTGTTTGAGGGAAAGCTGGGAGTGAATGTCAGGGCATAGAAAGATGTCACAGATTGGGAAAAAAGAATGGCAAAAAACGCCCAGTAATTATAAAAATACTCGATTACCGAGACAAGGTAGCTATTCTGCAGAGGTGTTCCAAGCTGAAGGGCACCGAGCTGTCGATAAGTGAAGACTTTTCCGCTCGTGTACGTGATATCAGAAAAAAGTTGTGGCAAAGTTCGTCGCGCGAGCGTGCAAGTGGATCTAAAGTGAAGTTAGTTTTTGACAAAATAAGCATTGATGGAAAGTTTTTTTGCTGGGATGATAATAAGAATACAAGATATAAGTTATCTAACCAAACTAAGGTTCGGGGAAACTAGATGAACGATGCTTAGTGGTGTTAAATGTAAATTGCCGCAGTATTGTTAATAAGGCTGAGAAGTTGGAAGGCATGCTTTTAGCACATGACCCAGATATTGTATTACTAACTGAGACATGGCTACGAGATGATGTTTTTGATAGTGAGTTTGTGCCGAAAAATTACAGAGTGTTCCGTAAGGATCGAAATGGGAGGGGAGGGGGCGTTGCTATTCTTTTTAGGAATAATACACGTGTCGTAAAAATGCCAGACGTTCAAGACATAGAAAGCATCTTCTGTAAAGTGTATATTGGCAATATTAAATATCTTCTTGGTGTCGTTTAGAGGCCACCAATGCTTCCCTTGATGTTATCGCAAAGCTTAAGGATTACCTTCATTGTCACGTAAAAACCGAAGATAAATTAATCATAGCGGGAGATTTTAATATGCCAAATATGAATTGGGAAACGTTTATATCAGACCCATGTCAAGCTGCGGATACTCAAATATCCGATATCATGTTTCAATATGATTGACGCAAATAGTCACCGACCCTACCAGAATAGATCAGGGGACGAAATCTATCCTAGATATATATCTTGTAAGTGGCAATATAAAAGAAAGCATGTTGTGCAGCGTCACAAATGGCATATCGGATCACAAGGCTGTGGTACTAAAGCTAAAGGGAGTTGAACTTAGTCAGCAGAGGATGGTGAAGAAATTTCCCAATTTTTCAAAAGCAGATGATGAATCTATAATTGATGTTCTGGCCTTTGAATATGATCATTTCAATGTAAGTAATCGTAGCGTTGAAGATCTGTGGCTTTGCTTTAAGAGAATGATTGAAGATTGTGTGCAGCGTTTTATCCCTTTAATTACAAAGAAAGTAGAGAATCACAATCCCTGGATAACAAGAGAGACGTTACAGCTGAAGCGAAAGTTGAAACGGTTAAAAAAAAAGGTCGAACAAGGCTAACAGTCCTAATTTAAAACAACTATTTGCAATATACGTGAAGAAATTAAAGAAAAATCTTTTCGTGACAAAGAAAAGTATTTTAACGAAAAATTGCCGTCATTTATTAAAACGTGTCCAAGAAAATTTTGGAAAGAGGTCACTCCGGGCACGTGCTCTACCGATGTATTTCTTTTAGATGGAAAATTAGAGAGTGATGAAAAAGCTGTCTGTACGGCCTTTAATAACTATTTCAACAGCGTCTATACAAAAGATAATAATCATCTCCCACCTTTCGATGCGAACCTACCACCAATATCAGATGTCACTATTTCTGAAGAGGGTATCTTTAATTTATTGCTAAATCTGGATGTTAAGAAATCTGTTGGACCAGATGAGATACCGAATGCCTTCTTAAAACGGTACGCAGAGTGGTGCGCGAAGTATTTGTGTGTGTTATATACTAGGTCTTTGAACGAAGGTGTACTCCCTGAGGACTGGAAGATTGCCCGAATTAAGCCTCTACACAAAGCAGGTGATAAAACTCAAATAAAGAATTATCGACCAGTTTCGTTAACCTCTACAGCTTGTAAAATTCTCGAGCACATAATTCACAAACAGATTGTTACATTTCTTGATGAACACAAAGTACATAAAAGCGCAGCATGGATTTAGACGTGGATATTCTACCACTACACAGCTGGTTGAAACCATCCATGATTTTGCTACCGCACTAAATGAAGGTGAACAGCTAGATGCCATTTTTATGGACTTCCAAAAGGCCTTTGATAAAGTTTCACATAAAAAATTACTTCATAAATTGCAATATATCTTGAAAAATCCGAAACTTATAGTATGGATACGAGCGTATCTTGAAAACAGGCAACAATTTGTTTCATTTAATGACAGTTGTTCCAGCAAACTACCTGTGGATTCCGGCGTACCTCAGGGCTCGGTCCTCGGACCTCTTTTTTTCTATTATATATAATGATATAATGAATGACCTTTCTGTAAGTGTAAAGCTTTATGCTGATGATTGTGTATTATACACGAAGGTATCAACTGCTGGAGATCAGATAAGGCTCAATAATCAATTCAACAAGGTCGTCTCTTGGTGCCAGGAATGGCAAATGTCAATTAATTACAACAAAACGGTTTATATGAAAATAACACTAAAGAAAAATCCTTGTGTTATCAGTACGGCACAAATAGCGTCAATCTTACAGAAGTTGCAGATACAAGTACCTTGGAGTATGGATAACTAATGATCTAAACTGGAACAAACACGTCGATATAACTACAGGTAAATGTCTACGGAAACTTTTTTTTCTAAAGCGATCCTTAAAATATTCTACCCCGTCTGTACGCATGTTGGCATATAAAACACTCATTCGTCCAATGTTGGAATATGCTGTAGTAATATGGGATCCATTCACTAAACGTAACATTAATCAATTAGAAAAAGTGCAGAACAAGGGCTTACGTTTTATTTATAACTCCTACGGTAGAACATCCGTATCTGAATTATTGGTAAAAAGCGGTCTGCAACCCGTTGTGGACAGAAACCGCACTTGCCGGCTTAAGTTTTTCTATCAATTAATAAATGGTCATTTAAATGTTGATAATGCAGGCATTCTTCGGTATTCTTCCGGTTACGCAACTCGCAAGCGACATAGTAAAACGATAACTCCTTTACCTTCACGGATTAACTGCCACAAGTATTCGTTCTTCCCTAGAACTATTAATGACTGGAATAGCCTGACAAATGATGTCGTTTTACAGAAGAAACTGTCATTGTTTGAAAACAGCATCGCCTAAACCATCACTACACATTGCATTGTATTATTTGTTTTATTGTAATTATTGTGTTAGTCTATAACCCGTATTCTACGTGTTACGTTATTATTATGTGTTATGTTACTCGAAAAATTTGTTGAAATAAGCGTTTGTGAACCTTCGCCTTGTATATTCAAATCGTACGATTTATTGTGTTTTCATTATTTTTTTGTATGTACCGATTCTCGAACATTTTTTTCCCACCCTGCCATGATCTTTCAGCTGAAGGATCGCAGTATTTATAAATAAAAAAAAATAAAAAATTTTATCGAACGCTGGTTTGCATTTTTTTCTCCTCACATGCCTGAAATAGTGAACTGCGTGTGCAGATGCGATTTTGGCACAAGTGTTCGATCTGCGTTCGATAATTTGCGCAGGCTCGTCTTTCTAGTGCATATCAGGTACCAGCGGTGTTTTTCATGTTAATACCTAGCCTTTCTTTTGTGACAGCCATGCGTAATTCTTTTAAATTATGGCATTCTTTTGAAACTAGGGAATATTTTGCATTGATACAAGGACTAATAATTTTTGGCGTTTTTAGCGCAACTAAAACACAGTACGATCTTGAGGGGAATCGGAATAGTAGATTTAGGAGCAGTTTTCGCCAACTAAGATTCTTGAACATCTACATGAATGAGAGAACTCAGGTGTTCGGGAATTTCACCACCATCAAAATGCCATCGCAGTAACCCGGAATGGAAACAGCTTTTTTCAACCTAGTGACGTAACACCTGACCGTACGGAAGATAATGCTTTGTCCCGATTTATTTGGACATCACCATTTATCTGACACGTACTTACTCAAACATTTTAACTCTCCCCTCTCTAGTAACTGTATGTTCAATGCGCTAAAAAATACAATTATATCTCCGAAGACATGAAAGCTGACCTGTAAAAACATCGACAAGTTCCACGTTGTCCGGACCTAAACGAGCGCTAAGTCGACAGTCAAGTCTGTTCGCCAGAATCGATTATCAGGCGTGCGGGGAAGGAACGAAACGTCGACGGGCCTGTTGCAGTTCAGTTCAGCCACACGCGTCAGGCAAAGCCATTTCCAGGCATGGGTTACACGCACTTCATGTTTTCACTGGTAATCGCAAGACAGGCATCGCGTTTCGGGAACACTTTATCCGTAAATACCGCCACTGAAACTTAGGGGCTAAATCGTGAAGCGCGAAGAATATACCTGACCATGTCAGAGTCTTGTTAGGAAAAAGACGTGATTGTGGAAGTGAACAATAAGACAGGGCAGTGTGGGGCAGCGACGCATTTTCTTTTTTATGGACTCTGTATGGACTATGAACTAAGGCTTTACAATGGTTTATTTGAAACGTGCAAATAGTCTGACTGTGGGGCAGTGTTCCAGCGCTAATGAATTAAAGGTGGACGCGAGGCTATTGCCAGCGATGGTTCGCTGAGCCTTCGGCAATGTGGATTGTCGGATGATAGAGGTGATAGTGACAGTTGTAATGTAAGGGTGAAATGAAAGAAGAAATGCACCACAATCAATTCACTAATTTTATGTTATATAGGTGACCAGATGTATAAAAAATGAATTCAGAATTTTCAAAAGTAAGGGAAGGGCGATATTTGTTTCATGTTTCCAGAATAACTCCTTGTGTAGCCAGAGGCGTTTTATGATGGTTTAATACATCAATTGTGACAGTGATTGGAAAAGTTAGAAAGTTTACTTTTTTGTTACTATAGCGAGGTGGTTATCTCAAATGGGAGAATGGAAGTCCTGCATGCAAAGCGCTTGTTTTTGCAGCTTAGCGGTCTCGAAAAAGCGGCCTCTAGTATTCGTGGTGAAGTAATGAAGTACGAGCAATATCAGCGTTGAGACGAACCCCAAAACGCGGATGAGTTCTACTGACATATTCTTATGATACGCCGAAAATGAGTGGGCATTGTTATTTCAACCATCAACCGACTTCGTGGTGTGGGTGGGCAGGCTGCACGTGCAATTACAGCATTCGTGGTTCACGTACGTTGTTGAATTGGGACAACGTCTCCTTTATTATTGTTGTCTTGAGTGGTGATATTATTCCGGTCGTCTGCTTGTTGCGCTCAGCCGTGTTTCGGTTTCACCGCGGAATGTAGATGACTTTCAATATTTGCAATTGCTATGAAAGGCCACTTATTTAAAATGTCAAAGCTACAAATAAATTGTCAAAAGAAAAATTCAATTCCCCTATTTGGCACAACTGGCTAAACTATGTAATTAGAAATGTAATTAATTTAGCTTTCTTAATAACTATCCCAAGTGATGTCCTTGGCCATCCCAAGACGCCTGCACACAGAAAAATTTATTCTTGAGGCACTGAATAAATATCGCCTCCCTTACTTTTGAGGATTGCGTGTATGTGAGACCGTTGGCCAAGGTCCCAGGCTGTTCTTTTCTGTAAGTGGTCGTGAATTTAGATGACATAGCTTGTTTTCCATAGCATGTCATTGATACTGGTATGATGGGAAGTGGTGGCATTCGTGTTCAAGCGTCTCCTCGCAGACGCAAGAATGGATGCCGCACTGCCGGCTATTCCACTGAGACATGATTACGCACTCCTAAATTCCACGCCAACCCACACGTGACACTGCAAAGTTTCGTCGTGTCGGAAAAGCCCGGATGGCAAACGAAGTTGCGAATTTGAATAGATTGAATACAGGTGCGTTTGGGAGAAACCTTGTGTATTCCGTTGTAAAAACGTGATACGGCGAGCAAGTGATTGTAGTCGCCACGCAGTGTTCATTCTCAAGAATAGTATGGGCGTCCGCAGTACTTGGTCAGGACCCAATCGAGCATGCCTCATTCGCGCGGCCATTGCCGTCGATTCCACAATGACTCGGCAACCATTGAAATACAATGCACACGGATACGTGCAATCTAAACAACTGGTTTATTTTCGTTTGGAAACCGTTCAAATAACGACCCTCCGGTTTGCGCAATCTGGTAATAAAAGAAAAAAAACTCCCGAAAAACGCACATGGCAGAAGTCGTGATCCCATGCCTTCATGCACTAGTTCACAAGAGCGAAATTGCCTTCTCGAACAGAGGCACCAGAGGGATGGCTAACGCGCTTTAGTTTTTTTTGTTTGCACTGATCCCTGTTTCTATCGTCTTTGTGTTTATGGACTTGCGTGAATCGGTTAAGATGGATTGCATTTATCCCCCCCCCCCCTTCCTCAAGCTTTTTAAACGGGGTTTTGCAGTATTACAAAGGCTCAAAAGTAATGAAAGGTTTCACCCTTTCCTCTTTCGTGTAGCGCTACCTCTGCGATTGGCCTACCCTTTATGCATAAAGTTTTCTGAAGTTAACTAATGAGAGCTCTGGCACTGCAACCGTTCAGCCACCATGAAAATTATTGGTGGTACAAGGATTTGCCTAGTCTTTGTGCTTGTGGGCTTCGGACTTACTTGTGGTTCTGTTTATTGCTGTGTTTTGCTATTGTTTTGAATAAAAGAACAGATCATTGAGAACTTTGCGAGCCGGTTTGTGTTGGTGAGCCTAAAAAGGTTCAGGTGGTGAAGATTACCCACTGAGTCTTTGATGAACTTTGTCTGGCGGCAAAGCGGATTCAGGCCACACAGGAGCCAAACAGAGCCGACAAAATGAAGATTAGACAAATCGGTGTACCACACATCATTCCAATGCCGTCTGTAGCGACATGTGTTGCAGCTGCCATGAAAATTAGCGCCCTAGTTCCTTTTGAAACTTTAGTAAGAAACGATATGCTTTGATGTAGCGACGACGTGGCATGATGACGACATAGTGACGTCACAATGACGACAGAGCTTTTGGAGACATGTGATCTTGAGTTAACGTCAGTAAATAACGTCTTCAGGTGATGCATTTTCGCTTCACTCTAGCTGACACCGATGCTGCGGCCGCCCCTGATGGTCAAATTTGGTGTCTGATGAGGCTTCTAAAGCTCTCGCCACAGGCAACGTGAAATACAAATCAGCAGTGTTCAAAGCCAGCACTCAAAGCGAGCATTTTAATTGGGGCGTGCTCGCAACATCGTTTTACTGTACACGCTGAAGGTCCCACCGGGACTTGCTGGGACAGTAATTGTCCCGCGTCTGAGCTTCACGAACAAAGTAAGGAAACCTTCGAGTAATGTGGGAGTGCGCACTCGAAGGGAGGACACTCTCACGAGACAAGCTGTCTGCCTCGAGAGGTCGTTCAAGCCGCGCTGTCACAGACAGCGCGACTCTAATAGTGAGCGGAAGAACTGGCCGAGACGGACCGGTGGGCCGCGGCAAACACAAACTTCTGCACGCTTGTCCACTCAACTTTTCTCTCGGAGCGAATGGGGGTTTTTCGAGTACGGTTGCCGAGGACTTCGTGCTGCAGCAGCGATGCTCGGACGATGCACACAGCGACGGCTTTCGTGGTCTCTTCGGAATTAGCGAGCGTGGCTGGTAAAGTTGCCCCGCCGGACCCTGGAGAGAGCGTCCAGCCACTCGGAAAAACGAGAACCTTCCGACGACAATTAAGGCGAGGAAGTACGCCGCAGAAACGTGGCCAGGTTTGCCACGTAAGACGTGTCCTTTGAGCGGCCTGTCATAATTGACGTCTTTTGCAGGACTCACCGAGGAGGCACTTGAGAGTTTTGGGCAGCCGTTATTTATGTAATCTGACTAACCTTGACGTTGCACGCTCGAGTGTGCGCTAAAGCGAAGTAGCATGACGCCATGAGAAAAGGTGCAGTGATAGAATGAATAAGTATACAACAGCAGGTACACCTTAGATGCCTCATCAAATGTAGAAATACACCGTAGGCGGCATCGCGGCGTCAGCATGAGTGTCGTAAAAAAAGGTGGTTGATACCTTTGTCACATTTTGTCACAGAAATCGGTAAAACATGAAAGCAAAACGTGTCCTTACAGAAGCAGTTCATGTAAATATATATAAGAGAGCTTGCACAATTTGTCTTGGTGTTTGACAGCTACAACAGTGAATAACGTGGATGTATCTCCGCCGACGCTTTGACACACATCTACTTCCCGACGACTAACCTCCATCTATAATGATTAAACAAACCTTGGAGCTCACAAATGCTTGAGGCAGTTGTGGCAGTTCACGGTGAGATTGAAACCAGAGAAAGCGATGCGAAAGCCAGAAGAGCATGACTGATTGGACTTCGAGCTTGGGCTAAGGTCGTTTATTCGCGGCATGTTTGAGTTATTGAGCACCACTGCCCAACCAGAGCGAAACGTAACACGCTTCATGTGGTCCCTTTGGCCGGCCGCAGTTATTCGTGGAGCGATTGTAAGTGAATTACGCGTAGCTATACATCCGGGCGATACAGTTGCGATCTAGAGAAGGATTATTATATTGCATTTTTATTGCTGATTGGTTCAAAAGGTTGTGGATATTTTTGGTATGGACGGATGCTATGAGCGACGCGGGCGCTCGTGGTAAAGTTGCCGCCTGCAAAGGGGTGTTAGCGTGTCGACAAATTTGCCTTTCTGCTATTGTAAACGTACTGAATGGGACGGACGTTTAGAAACGACGCGTTTCTGGAACTAATAATGGTTGCCACGGTCATGATGCATTACTGCACTTTACCAAGAACGGTGTGAGAAGACATTGGTAGATATAAAAGGCATATTTTTTAAAGCGTATGAAGTGTGTGACCGTGTGGCAGTGGATAGCATGCACGGTATCTGTTGTGCATCTGTTGTTGTTGGTAGTAGAATCCATGACTCAGAAGTCATCGGTTAGGCTACCATTGACGAACCTTTTCATCTTTGTCTTTTGATCATACCTGTTTTTTCGGCGTCATTACCGTGACGGAAATACGTCACTGAAGTCACGGTGAACGTCGGCATAAAAAAACTTTCGTGTTAGAAATTATGATCACGTGGTGAAATCACTACATGTAGCATACAGCCAGGACTCATGGCGTCATTATGACATCACTGTGACGTCTCACACGTTATAGCGTAATTTGTTGATGTTATCCCATGACATAGACGCTTAGTTAAAAATAGATCTATCACGGTGATAAGGTGAAACCAGGAAACGTGTTAAAAGCTTGCAATGGCATTGATTCTGGAGGCTGGAGGCAACGAAAAAACACGTCAGACACAGACAGATTTCGAGGAGAATGAGAAGGGGAGATCTGTACTTCGACTAAGAAGACCAGGAAGGTGCTTTTCCGCCCCGCCACGGTGGTCTAGTGGCTAAGGTACTCGGCTGCTGACCCGCAAGTCGCGGGATCAAATCCCGGCTGCGGCGGCTGCATTTCCGATGGAGGCGGAAATGTTGTAGGCCCATGTGCTCAGATTTGGTTGCACGTTAAAGAGCCTCAAGTGGCCAAAATTTCCGGAGCCCCCCACTACGGCGTCTCTCATAGTCATATGCTGGTTTTGGGACGTTAAACCCCATATAATCAATCAATCAATCAATCAATCAATCAATCAATCAATCAATCAATCAATCAATCAATCAATCAATCAATCAATCAATCAATCAATCAATCAATCAGTGAATCAATCAATCAATGAATCAATCAATCAGTCAAATAGTCAATCAATCAGGCAACCAATCAATCAATCAATCAATCAGGAAGATGGTTTTCGATTTCGAGTGGTCTTCGGAGTCTGTGTAAAGGAACATGTAAAATTTTTCTCATGCGATTCAGCAATCTACTATCTATTCCTAAGAATGCTCCTCCTCCTTGGGTGATTCGAAATTCCGTACAGGCAGCTTTGCGCTTTCAAAGACGGAGACCAGTTAAAGTTCAACAAACGATAAATGGAGGATACCCGCATCGAGCTGATGCCGAGACACACGTCCTTTACTTCGTGCGAATGCTCGAGTTTATTCGCAATATGGATACGTTCGCACTAATGTATGGTAAAGCGGGCCGTATTATCAGAGGCACTGCGGACGATGCATTCAATCTCCTGGTTTTTGAGAACAAATTGATTTTCGAGGCCTTCGTGAAGGCATGCCTCTGCTTTGAAGAGACAAACAGTCATCGCACTCCCGCTCAGTTTAGAAGCCTTCAGAATACTACCATAACATTCTACTGGACCTTGATAACTAACCTGAATTGTTCAGGAGGCCTTCATAGCACATAGAAGAGAATCTTTCCACAATGGGCAGTCATTTTGATGGTTCGTCTCCAAGGACAGTGTCTCGTACCACCGTACAAATCGGTGAATAGCAAGAAATGAATGTGAACAAATACGTGGCTTTAATGAAATGATAAATTAGCTGAATGCGATTGCTACTAGGCACGGGGATGAAGAAAATCTTCAAGTGAGGAAAAAGAGCAGTTTAAAGCTACAACAAGGGCCTGTTTTACAAAAGGAAAACTGTTCCTCAAGCACGCGAGCCTCGTGCACGTTCATTCGCACCATGGTTGTGATTTGTCATGCTTCCGCTTAAGAGCAATGTCTCCAGCAGTCTTTCGGGCGAATGCTTATTTTACAAAGTGTCTAATCATTCTGACAGCTGTGAATCATGTGCACCATCAACATCACTTAAACACGAACGTCGCCCATTATGGGGAGTAAAATGCGTACTTAAAAAAAAACGTGTGGCAAGTTACGACTACCGGGCTTCTCGCGTGACCGACAAGAATATGTCCCTTCTGATTTGAGAGTGGTGGCATGATTCAGAGGAGCTCTGTGTTGCCGCTCCAATCATTACCGTTTCGCATTGAAAATCTCGATGCTTAGCGATTGGTGCAGCGCGCATGGACCGTTGCGACTGGGGCAAGGCAGGGTCCTTGTCTGCAATGCCACGCGCAAAGCTTATCGATCCGTTTGCTCTGTGATATCCTTATGCTCCACTGCTTGTACGCACCTCGCCGGAAGCGCTCTTCGCGTGACAGGTGGCTATTATACGCTCTGCCAGAAGATGGAGCCGCGCGGCCGTCTGTACATTGCCGCACTCTGATGATAGGAATTAGAGAAGCAGCGACGGCTCCGTGCCGCTAGACTCACACGATGGTCCGAGCCCATTCGCGGCGTGTTTCCCATTCAGGCGTAACTCCGATACAGCTGTGGCAAACATGCCAGGCACACAGGTCCTTGCAAAAGCTTTTTATTTCTTAGGTTCATTCGCGTAAAGCAATTTCATTAATATAGTCCTATGCGCAAAATCAGGCCGCATCATTTAAAGTGTTTCTGTGATATAACAAGCGGTAGGGTGCCTCAATACACGCGCCCCCGCTCAGCGGAGGAGCGGACATCGAAGGTCTTTAACAAGCAGATAGATTGAGCGCTACCTCGCGTCGAAAGAGATTGGAGTGCCAGAAGAGCGCTAGAGGTCCCCGTCTGTGGTATTTAGAGCGAAAGCCCTAAATTCCTTATTAGATGAGGTAATTCATGAATGGCGTTTGTTAGATTTGCTAATGGTTAACGATAGTTCGCGAGTGTGGTGCCGGCGTCAACCCGAATCATGCAGAAAAGAAAGCAAGTGATGAATGTTAGCCAAAGGTCACGTGATACTACCGTGAATGTGTGTGCGTGCGTGTGTAATCAGCGTACGAGAATTTTGAGATCTCAATATAAAATCATGCCATCAATGACGTCACGAGTCATAAGTATTTATGACGCCGGAATGGTGCTATTTTGAATTCACAATTTTGTGTTACACGATGATACCATCTGTCACCCGATGATGATTGAGGCTACAGGTGTATGTGGAAAGTGGTGCAATTGATGAAATCGTGTGTGGTCGAGTGAATACATGTATTTGAACGCGCTTAGTGCCAACACTGCGTTCAAACTACGCTAAACAAATGCTTCACTACACAATACCTACGCTATTAAACAGCTATAAATCGTTACAGTTTGATCTATTTATGGCCTCCGCCAAAGATCTGAAAGGAATGTGCGTGGTTCTTGCATAGATTCATGTTGCAATGTTTACACATCTTCGATTTTGTGGCCTTCTTAGATTGAAGCGTGCGCTGAAATATGCTTAAGCATTAGTATGTCCCTGTATGTATATATGCATGTGTGTGACTTGCTTTGTGTTTGTATAAATATGTAAACTTTAGGAGTACATACGTTTATGTATATATAATTCTGCCTCATGGACAAATACAAAGAGTTGTAGGCTAGTTAGGCTGTCCAAGGACAATTTTTTTAACAATACCCCCATCTGTATCTCACAAAGATGGAAAATAAGCTTATTAATATTGTTTATAATATTATTCTTAGAATTATTAATTCAACATGAAAGCCTTACATGCTTCATAGAGCTTAAAATTTGGCCACTGGCGGCGCTGGTGTCAGCACGAGTGACGTAAAGAATGATCACGTCATGACTTCACCGATGACGCAATAATGGTGTCACAGGTCTCCAAAGCTTGTGGCATCATAACTACATAACTGTGACGTCACAAATAGTGACGTAATCACACCACATCGTCGTCCGCTTTGTTGACGCGGGGCTGATAACGAAAGCAGCGCAAATTTGAAATCATGTAAAGTACAGTGAGCCAGAAATGCCACCACTATTCTAAAACCATTCCAAACAGTTTCAAACCAGGTTAGGTTTGGGAGGTGACCAGGTAGCATTCGGATGTGACCATCGCGAGGGAAGTGGGGCATATGTAAGGCAATATCGGAAGTTCTACGTCCCGAAACAATGAGATGATTTGGAGCGCCAAAGTAGAGGGCTTCTGAAGTTTCGACCATTTGGTGTATTTTGACATACAATGACATCGCACATTAGATGGGCCTCTGGTATTTCGCCTCCACCGAAATAGGAGTGCCGCGGCCGGGATAAGCCCCGTGACCTTCGGATCAAAACGTAGACTGAGAAAAAAGAATAAAAAAAAGGTTGTCACCTTCGAGTCGTTTTTGGCGATTGCACAGGTAAGTTTTTTTTCCTTACTTGGTTACAAGCATTTGCACATCAGGAGCCATTCTAAGCTACCAAGCTTTATGACCCCTGAATGGGCTGTATACACGTCACCCCTGCAACGACCAGTGTGTGCAGCAGTTACAGCAGGTACTTGCTCGCTGGATTTCGTGCCGACCGGTTGTGCCCCCGCGATCTCCGACGACAGCGCAGCTCTGGCCGACTGGGCTCGCCCTACGCCATCTCCTGAAGCCGACAAGAGCTCTCGCCGAGTGGTGCCCCATCCTCGGACTCCTGTGACCGTGTCCATCTTTCCTATCTCCTCTTTACTTCCGTCGCTCGCTGTCCCTGCGCCTCGCTCTCTCCTTCCTCTCCCTATCTATTCACCTTCTAATCATATCCTTTTATTCCCCCCTTACTTCCATTCCTTGTGAGGTACCGTTGAGGTGTCGCACTCTGATGCAGACAGTTAAGGGGCTCTCGTTTCTCTTCTTTTCCCTTTAATATTCGCATAAGCAGTTACAGCAGTTAAAATGAATGTTTTAGTTTTTATTGCGTGGTTACTACAGAAACCGAGTAAAGCTATCCAGGGGAGAGAACATAGGTAGATGTAGACATGACATCAGTATCTAATTTTGCTTATGTCCTTGGCAGTTTTAAGTAAGATTCAATGTTGACTATCATATACTGCACATTAGGAGCGTTTTATAAAAAATTTAATTTTTACATTGATGGTATTTGTCACGCTAACGATGATGTGATTGGTACACGCTTCATCTTGCCAGCTTAAGCCTCGCAGCGTATAAACGCTGCAAGATTGCATTGGTTTTTCTAAAGTCCATGCTGATTGATTGTCTACACCATAACTATTGCTGCAGCTGCTGTGCGAACACATTACGTAGAATTACTGCATCTTTCTTTGCAAAATGTTTAGAGATAGCCTCTGTTGCGTTGCCACGTGCTGCAGCAATGCAAGCACACACATTGCCTTGTAACAGGAGTCAACAGTCACGTATACAACAACGCAGAGTAGTGCTCGGAACAGCACACGCGACATGTACAGTGCCGAACGCGCCAAATCGGAGCATGTGAGAAGCATTCAGCTATATTGAGCTGATAAGAAAGGGCAAACCCGCTGATGAAAAAATGAGACGGCGTACGGTGAATGAGTATGTAGCGTAGTTCACAGCGGACGCGGAACACTCTTTCATTCGTTTTTCTTTCATTGCTTTCATTTGTTATGTTTTGTGCTGTAGCATTGTGAACGCTTAGCTGATGCTGCATCTGCGGCGATAACCAAGAAAAATAATTCAAACGAAGGTGCGTTATTGGTGAGGCTCCCACACATGCTCAGATAATGTGTATTTACAATTGCAGATGTCGCTCTTTTTTACATCGTGTGTTAAGTTATGCTTGTATAAGTATTTGTAATGTTTTTTTCTCTATTTTACCGTCTTTTTGTGCTCCTACCTTCCTCTTCACTGTCTCTTCCCTCATTCTGATAGAGTAAGCAGGCGGTGTGCCACTCCAGGTGGCAGTTTCAAGCTTGTTCTCTCCCTCTTTCCTCTCTGTATCAACGTATGCAAATAAATGAATAAATAAAATGAACAATCAGGTTGGTCGGTTTAACATATTGAAGCGTAACAGCGCAGATACCGACAGTGACGAAGAGAGGCACGTGGTACAAAAACAAATAATGCTAACAAACATAGCGCCAAGTTTATAAGGATGGTTGCCGAGGCATCTGATGTTTAGGAGAAATAGTTTTTACTTGCTCGGCCCGACTTCAGAGGCCACAGATCTGCGCGTGTGTACAAGGTGCTACAAGAATAGATTATTTTGTCTACAGCATATAAAGACACTACTCGCAGTGCAGCCAGCTCGGATAGCTGTGGCTTAAGGGACGTATACGAGAATGACAGAGATAGTAAAGTCGGTTAACGTACTACAGAGACCGATAGAAGACTATGCGTCCGTGACTAGCCATTCGGCGTATAAGTGATGGCACGTGTTCTGCTTCTAGCTAACGTATTTTGGTTACTATGCTCGATCGCGAAATATGTCAGCGTGCTTGCCAATGTATTTCCCTTGTTATTGTATTCAGGTACTTTAGCGAGATTACGATACTTTCAATCTACACACGCTCTTAATGACACAGAATGGCCATAAAAATGCGCATTACAGCTACTAGCAACGTCACTATTTTGTCCGTAACAAACATAGATGTCACAACAGAGTGTCCATATGCGTACTTCTTTTGAAGTAACGTAGCGTGTGTGTAGTTGAAGCATATGTATATAAAAATATATGATGAACGTTTACCAACACGCCCAACTGGCAGTCATCTTAGAAATATGTATAGCGAGATGAAAGAGCGAGAGAGTCATTTACACCTAACATGAAGGAAGGAAGCGCCTATAAGAGCCCCCAAAACATATAATATACAGTTGTAGATAGTTGTAGAAAATAAAGAATACATACACATCCCACACGACGAGCGTCACTCATCAGGTAGCGGGCAACATCCCCAAGCATACGCGTTGACCCTCTGCTCCCCTCACGTGGCGGTTTGTTTTCGACGCAGTTTTCTTCCTTGTTTTTCTAACGACCCTAGGACATCAACCATCTCTGGCACCTGGACTCGTCGGGCAACGCCTAACTCGTTCCTAACGCGTCGTCTCATCAGCGCTCGTATGGCTGCATCGCTGTTACGTATTTTGTAACACTGTCGTTTTTATTTTCTCTCCATCAGCCCTTCGCAGGCGTCGTTCGCATCATGCAGGTATAGCGGCTCTCAGAGGTACGCGCCTGGCCGAGCGTCAGCCGTGGTTCTGATTTACCGCCGGATGATGACCCCTCGTCTTCTCATCACTCTGCTTCCTGTATCTGTTCTTTTTGAATTGTTCAGAAAGTTTTTTGCATCGTTCTGGGCCCTGACAGATATGTTTAGATGCCTAAGAGAATCCGAAGCCTTCGTAAATGAGATGGAAACCTTAACGAGGAAATGCAGTAATGTGAATGGCGTACATATCGTTAAATACGTCGTGCCCAAAGCCGCAATTTCAGGCTTCTTTTTGTTATTTTTCCTTATTATAGTTCAACAACTCCTTTTTTAAGTCTAGCATAGGGTATTTTTGTTGGACGTTATACTTCTGGGATTCTCAGAGACGCAAGGGAAACACAATAAAAGCAAGACCCAAGTACTAGCTGAAGATTGTGTAGTATAAGATTAAGCATCACGGCAGCATTGCCTTTTTACTTTTTTTTCTTACACATACGAGCACTTTGCAACGCCACGCGTGGGCCCAAGTATTAGTACAAGTGGTTTAAAAAAGAAATAATATTACATGGTAATGAGATGTCGGCAACAAAAGCGAAGGAATTGTGCTATTTGAGGCTTGCAAGACACATTGGCGTAGCGAGGGCGCTGAGCGTGCGAGTGCACTACGCTACCTGCAACTTAAAAAGAGGGGACCTTTTTCAGTGGACGGTATGCGTGGCATCTGGTTGTGAAGGGACGCAGGCTTTGCGAGTTTTTATTTCTATATTTCTTTTCAATGGTCTAATGGACGTGCGTGGCATGTCGGTGAGACTTTTCTGGTCACCCACTGTGCACTAAATATAAAACTTTCAAAGCAAGCCTAAATAAAAAGGAAAGAAATTTTACTTTAGGGTAGCCGTCTTGAATAGAAGCTTAACACAAGTTCTCTGAAAGCCTTGCATTGACATCAACATCGCCTAGCATTAGTGAGATAGATAGATAGATAGATAGATAGATAGATAGATAGATAGATAGATAGATAGATAGATAGATAGATAGAGACTAACGTTCATGCAAGAATACTTAGTTGAAGCAGCAGCTCCAAAGCTACACTGAGCGGCACTCGTTGTCACTGTTAGTACTTGAGCTATTTAGGCGGAAATTTACCATGAGCGTCAAATGAAACCCTAACAGCGGCAAGCCTTCGTGATGATATAGTGCGTGCCCTCCACTTATCACCAGGAACAGGCACACATTTAGGCGCAGATTAACGAAACAGGATGCGCGTGCCTGTCAACGGGGATGACTGGACGGCACGCATTATACTATCGCGAAGGCTTGTCGCTGTTCGGGTTTCATTTGACGCTGATAGTACTCGTCGTGGAGGGCTATACTCGACAGCTGACGTGTAGGTTGCGGGATCGAATCCCGGTTTATGCGTCTGCAGTTCGATGAGCAGGAAATGCTGAGGGACCGTTTACTTAGATTTAGAAGCACGGTAAAGATCCGCAGGTGGCCGAAATATTATCCGGAGCACTTCAGTGCGGCTGCCTTTATAGTAGGCACTTTCAGCTGATCGTATATCGCAGCCCACTACGCAAAGCTAGTGGGTGGTTGCGCTACTACGCATGCTCCAGATGGTCAGGCGCAGAGTATGTGAGCGGAACGTCGTCGTCAGTCTGGACTGTGGCGAGTGAGGCATCACGGGACACGAGTAGAAACAACCAGAATAGCATCTTCTTGTGCCTCAGAAAACATAGCTGTTGTTCGGCCATCACGTAAGCCCCCGACGGTACCACAGGGTACCCGAGGATTTGTGCCTTCTTCTAGAAGTCATCGCAGCCAATTCCTTTGCAAATACACGCATGTATGTGACATTCTACGCAGTGATACATCGATATCTGACCCTGCGGGCCGTAAAAGAGCATTTAGTGCAGTTGTTTTGGTAGTTTCGTCAAAAAGACTGCAAACCTCCGCTAGTGAGCAATCACGTGTATACAATAATGGCCATTTCATTTTCAATGTTAATGCATTTCTTAGTCGGGCTATGTCAGGCATGCGGCGTTGCCCACGGCGGTGTCCACGTGCCGGCAGGCGTTCTCTTCGCTCTCACTCCCTCTCCCATAGCAACAGCGGTGGCGGCGCGTACGCCTATCCTCGCTCCAAGCGAAAGGAGCATGGTATGTTAGAGAGTGTAGGATAGGGTAGGTGCTTGCTTTGCTGCTCCTTCCTTCGCCGTTTGCTCTCTCCTCCCTGCACCCCACTCTCCCGTCAGCTCGCACTTCACTCTCGACGTTTTGCTAGCTGGGCGCCTTTCAAGAACATCCGAAAATGTGTGCTCGAGACGCCACTGGCTGCGTTCGAATTTTTAGACAGCACGTAGAAAGTCTACGAAGACTGCTTAGAAGACCGCACCGAGCTCATGCTGTCTGAGAATTGGAACACATTTAGACAGCTTTTACGCGACGATGCGCCACATCGCGTCAAGAAGAAAAAGTTAAAAGAAACAAACGCAGCAGTTGTAATTTTTGGCTTCTGTCGTGTTGAAATCAAAAACAAATAAACGTTACTCACATTGAGCATCTGGGAAAGCGTCTGCTTGTGTGCAAACGACAATTCTGGCGAGATTTGATCTATCTGAGCGATTCGCTGAGCCGCCATCTTGTTCAGACAGCAAAGTAGCCTGCATCGAATTAGTCTACGATGCGGTCTTCTCGGAGCTGTCTTTTTTTGCCGGCTACGTGAGAATTGGAATGGGACTTAAGATGGCCGCCGTCCATTTAGCTGTCTATTTAGCCGTCTACGGTGAGTATTAGGAACACAGCCACTGTGAAACACCAAGGCCGAGCCGAGAGCGCTGGCGCCTCAGCTGCCCTGTCATCGCTCTTCATTCTCGGACGTTCACTGGCTGGGCGCCTCTCAAGGCTGATGGCAGAAGTCGGTGAAGACGAATGTCTGACGGCAACGGTACCCTCTCTTGGCGAAATAAATGCATTCGCATTTCTTCACGATACCCTTCGAAAAGGTGGAGGTATCTTCAGGTGCGAAGCTGCTTAAGTCGTGCGTCGGCGATGTATGTTGTAGTAGTAGTAGTCGTCGTCATATTCGTAGTACCAGGTAGCCACCTCTCGTTTAGTCCTTAGAATGTGCGCTGAATGGCGGTACTTCTATATGATGAATATATGATGAAAAGATGTGACACGGCTGCACTTGCAGTGTTCACTAGATGGACAAGCAGACGGACGGATGGATGGACGCGCACACGGACGGATGAACGCAGGCATGCAGAGACGAATTGACGGACGCACAGACGGACGCACGAATAGAAGTGTGGACGGACTGAGGATGCCCCGCCCCACTCATCATCGATCACCCCGTGAATATGCTATGATTTTTTTAACAGCAGTAACTCTTCCCCCTATTAAGAAACGCTCTTTAGCTTTATTAGCAACAAGGCAACGCGCTGAGCGCACTGCCGTAGGGCAGCGCATCTGAAACACGTTTGTGCTGCATTGAAGGCTTTAGATTGTTGATGATTGATATTTGGGGTTTAACGTCCCAACACCACCATATGATAATCAGAGATGCCATAATAGAGGGTTCAAGGAAATTTTGACTACTTGGGGAGCGTTAACGTCCAAATGAATCTGAGCACACGAGCCTACAGCATTTTCACTTCGATCGAAAATGCAACAGCCGCTGCCGGGATTCTACCCGCGACATATGGGTCAGTGGCCAATTACTCTAGCCACTAGACTCCTGTGGCGAAGCGGCTTAAGATTGTCCCGCTTCAAGTCAAGGTGACAAAAAAAAAATTGGCAGCATATCCACGGAGTGAATGATGGAGAGTGGGGCGAAGCATTTGTCCGTTCATTCATTCTTCCTTCCGTCCGTCCATGCGTCGTCTGTGTGACCGTCCATGCGTCTATCAGCCCGTCCGTGCGTGCATCTGTTCGTGCGCCCGTCCCCGCGTTCGTCCATATATCCGCCCCTGCGTCTGTTAATGCGTCCATCCATGCATTTGTCCGTGTTTGCCCGTTAGTCCATGTATTCAACACTCCAAGTACCATTATCTCGAATCTTTTCATCGTATATTCCTCATATAGAAGCACCGCCATCCAGTGGACATTCCAAGAACTAAACGAGAGGTGGCACACGCACACTTTCTTACGGCTTGCGCTTCGGGTCTACTTCCCACCTGTAACCACCTCGAGTTTATGGTATATGCTAGTTCACTGTATTCATGGCACTGCGGCATAACGCTCACTAAACCTTTCTAAAACCAAGGAGGTTACGTCCAGCGAGTATAACGTAGCAACCTTTTCCTGTCAGATAGTGCTCAATGTACATGCCAATGGCTGCTAATGGGGATCGCAGCGTGCGCGTTAACTAAAAGCCGAATGCTCCTGTCTCTCATTCCCCATTAGCAGCTATTGGCATGTACATTGAGCACTATTTTTTATTGTTTAACAACCCACAGAGGAAATTTCTCACAGGCACCACCTTGGAGGTCAAAATGCTTTACTTGTTACACACTACAACGAACAGGTGCCGCTATAAAGAGCTTCGCCCCTAAGAAGTAAAATATGCTCATGCGTCGAGCACCACCGTAATGCAAAAGTAAATCAATTCACGCTGTTTTAAAGAAAGCTTTGCTTTCTTGCTGCAAGATAAGTACAATTTTTATTTTCCTTTTCTACAAACTTTTCACTTTCATGCACCCGGGTACCATCACGATTGTATTCACTGAAAGACGCTTGGCTAAAACCAACCATGTGCGTTGCGCTCCTGTAACATTGAGCGTTTGAGCGGAACGGGGAACGGACCACAGACTCGCTCAGCTAAAAGCGCATCGTTTCGAGACGCAAGATTCCCAACGGCTATTATAGTTAATAAGCAAAAATGTGAAGTCATTCTTACCTTATCATCATTGCTATTATAGTTAGTTGAGCCGTCCAAACAAAGCAGTGAGCAGTGTTATTGCGACAGCTCAAAAGGCGATCGTTCACAATTTCAACCACGTTCCCGCGTGTTCTAAAACGTCCCTCAACTCAACGCTTCGCCTTCACTTGAGAAGGCCGATGGGAGCGCCGCCTCTAGGCAGGGAAAATCACTGCATATCAGCGATAACCTGATGCGATTCCTGGGTAGCGCAGTGTCACTTTCATTCCGAGCAGCGGTGCAGTTCTTAACTCTGTCAAGTGAAGCGTGAAAGTCGAGTCGAGGAGCGTTTGTGAATACGGGGGTAAGTAACTCAGCTGGAGACAATCGCGTTTTGGCGCACACACCGATCTGCTGCCCGGTCAGCAATAAAGCCTTCTTGTTGCGCTGTGCTCTTCATGTTTATTATTTTTCAGCTATATTCTTTACATCGCTTGCCTTTGTGTAGCCGTAAAAAATTGGTGCGACTCTCGCACCATATTGTTGCTTTGGTTTCACTTTTGTCGTGTCGCGCTCACAAAGCTGCATCACATAATCATAGGCCATGTCGGGGCTTTACGGCCGAGCCCTCGGGGTGGTAGTATAGCCCCATGTTATCGATCGTAAATGTGTGCATCGCATGGCCTTCGAGTACGCGTGGTTACCAGGTTCTTAAAAACCGGCAAACACGAGAAAGCGAAAGAAAACGTGCAGAATTATGTGCCATCAAAGAGTCGTGGTTATAGCCGGCGCTTACGGCTTTCGGAGCAAACGAGAAAAAAAAAAGCAAACTAATTCATCATGCTCTTTGGACACATGCGTGCTGCGTTGAAATAGTGCACTCAGTGATTACGGAAGAATAAAATATGCAAGAGATACGAATAACAGTTTTTTAAGGTCAAAAGAAAAAACTATCGCGCCGTAAAAGAATCTTGCGTGTGGTTTTGCCGGCCAGAAACTATTATATCGTGAAGGCCCGTTCTATCTCACGTTTGCTTCAGCGTGGTTGCTGACACAAGCTGACACCATCACTTTTCGCACCTTATAGCTGATGCTGTGTCTTTGCGCTGACAATCGAGACCGTCTGTGCCGAGTAAATGCAGGTAGAGGCGAGCCTGTCAAAATGCCGACATGCATTTTTTTCTTTTTCGCCCAAGATTTTATTGCCTTGGCGGCACCGTAGACGCAGAACTGCTTAAAGGTGGGGTGGGCAAGATCTCGACTTTTCTTTATCTCTTTAGGTGCGTAATTAAAATGAATTTACACTGGCAGAAGTGTCATAATGCCTATTACTTATACGTAATTACTGGGCAAAACATAACTTAAAAGTCAAACACACATTAAAAAACTACACAAATAGTTAAAGAAAAGTAGTTATAACACTGCTGCAATCACTTCAATTGTACATTTTGTGATTTTACGTAAACTACGCACCAAATAAATGGCAAAGTAGATATTATGAAACTTGTGTCTAGAGATAGATAAGAAGAGAGGAAAAGAAAGGTCAAGAAGATGCTAGTATTCGGTTTGCTACTATGAGTTGAACTTGGGGCTCACAGACCCGCACGTCACGGGTTCGAATCCCGGCTGCGGCGGCTGCACTTCCGATGGAGGCGGAAATGTTGTAGGCCCGTGTGCTCAGATTTGGGTGCACATTAAAGAACCCCAGGTGGTCAAAATTTCCAGAGCCCTCCACTACGGCGTCTCTCATAATCATATGATGGTTTTGGGACGTTAAACCCCACATATCAATCAATTCAACTTGGGGCTCACTAGGTTAATAAGATGGAATGGCATGCATTGTCTGTAATCTCACATAGTTGCTTTCTCGCTTGAAAGTGTTCAAAGAGCGACATGAAATCATGCATACTGTTACAAAGGCGCGACGCCAATACGGTCCCGCAGGCGCCACTGCTCCGAACTTCGCCGACAAGGTCACCAGCCGTTTGGTAGCGTGTGTTACTCAGCTCGCGACTGCTTCTGCGCAGAGCTGATAGACGAGCGGACGAGACGAATAACCTGCGTTTTTGGTGTAGATATTTCTGCATATTTAATTTTATTCCTTAAAAGAACGCACTGAAATTAGTTTAATCTGATACTCACAAACGAAGGTATGAGCTAAAGCCTACTTATCGTTAATAATTTTATGGTAAAGAGCACCCAATACAACACTCTTCAGCTGTCAATTCTCGTCTTATTCTTGCTGAGTCTTGTCAGTGGCTGTGAGCAGAGAATGGCTCATATTCAAATATACCGGAATGATGGCGGAAATAACACAGTGAAACGATTTAATGCTAATAATTCTCAACTATTCTTGCCCTGGTTTATAAATGACAGGAACAAAACTCATTTATGTTATTTCCGTTATCAACCGTTAATAAGCAATGAGTGATAAGAAAAAAAAAAACAGAACGAATGGACAGGTGTCCTTATATCTTATTCGGCTGAGTGGAATTCACCTAAAGAATCAGTAACACAACCTGCAGTAGTTTTAGCAATTAAAATAAACACACGCATTGAGCCCAGAATGCCGTCACAATCAGCAATGCCCGACGAAGTGGTGCTACCAGCCGCGGTCATGCCACAAGTTTCAAGAGACAATGCTTTCTCCTCTCTAGGCGTTTCGGCAGCCCCAGTATTCACAATGACGTCATCCACAATGTTCTTCTGTCTGATTGCAGCTACTTGTCCTCACCTCTTTTCTTTCTCGCAAGGGGAGGAGTGCTGTGGCAGGAGGGGAGATGAGTCGACGAAAAGAGTAGAGTGAAGGAAATCATTGAACGCCTGTTACTTCACTATTACGCCACCAATTTAAAAAATTCATGCTGTAACCTATTCGTTGTATATTCCTGCACAACTGCAACAACACTGCTAAATTTTGACATTTGGGTGGTTGAAGAAACTTTTAAAGATAATGGTGATTCCAGTAAAAAATGCGAGATTCTTGGGGTCGTTTACAGGAGGATCAAAGTTCTCCAGTTCAATACCATGGGCTCGCAGACTTGAATTGTTCTGTTATTCAAATGTCGACATTGTTTATTATTCCCTATTGTTTCTACTGTAAGGTACGAAGAAGAACACGCTGCTTTTACTTGTCAGTTGGTTCATGTTGGAGGCCTAATTCTTGTTCAGTATATTTTTTGGCACTGCGCTCTTGGAATCACAATAGTGCTGCAGTTAAAAATGTGTATTTTGATAACGAACCGTACGTAGATACGAAAAAGCACTGCTAAGGCTTGCAAGAAAAAATACGTGAGGCTCGTGGAGGGGATTTTTAAAAGGGCCTAGACGATTGCTTGGGTACCTTTGGCGATTCAGTAAAATAAGATAATCAGAAAACAAAACAAGTGAGAACGAAAAGCTCGGAGGAGCTTCGATGTGGCGCGGAAACAAACGGTTCCTCGGCGGACGTAACTAAATTCTTGCTTGTCCCCACGTCTCCACAAATCTTCATGGGCACCGCTTTCGATGACGTTGATTGGCGACGGGTTCACAGTCCACAGAACTGGAGATGATGTCGCTGAAGTCAGTTGTTTCCTTCACTCAGTGAAAAATGTGTAACCGGTATTGCACGTCGGAAACCAGCTCACCGATTAATGATGCACTTACACTAACTAATGTTTTTTCTGCCACTCCTCGGCTTAAAGGGGTACTGACACAAAATTTCGGGGCCGAGATAGCCTGAGGGGTCAATTCTCGTAAACAATCATGTATCATCTGCAAGATATCAACAGCGAATATAGCTTGGAAGGTATTTTATATTAATTTTGAAGCTTGCGTGAGCTACGGACTCTAGAACGCTATAGACTCCCTCAGAGGAGACCCCGAGGTGACCCCCTACTTCCCTCACCTCACCACGCTGCGGTCAACAAAACAAATATGATGACGGCATAACCATCATTTTTTTCCGGCATTAGTTCACGAAGTCTCTATTTTTTGGCGGCTGGTTGCGAAAGTGTGGCCGTTGCGCACGCTTAGAAAGTATTGTGTTTATTCCAGTCGCGTTTCCTATTCGAAGGTAATTCTTGATGCGGAACACACGGAAGTGCGTCACAGTTCTGTGTGCTCACGTGGTCAAGAGCTGCACACGCTGGGTGGCGACAGATGCACCCAGTTTTTGGAACTCTCTCAAACTGAAACTGAAAATGACTGATAATGAGAGACCTGTAATTAATTATTTGTCGCGTGCTGCAACAAACAATGTGTCGTGCGATGACTAACAGGCCCCAGCTACACATTGCAGCAGAAAAAACATCAGGCCAAAGTTTCTGTGTCAGTACCCCTTTAAAGAAGCAGAAAAGAGACATAGAGAAAGAAAGATTGGAAAGAGAAGGAAAGGGGTCTTTGCCGGATAGCAACTGATGGGCTACGCTACAGAATAAGGGGCGAGAGAGAAGTGCAAGAGATAATTATTGTGAAAAAAAGATGAAGGGTGGACCTTGAAGAGCTTTTAGATTAACAGCTAGATCGATGGTGTTGCCTTCACGAGCGCTATTACATATTTTGTTATGTGACGTTGCGCTAGTTTAAATATATGAAAAAAAAATATACCGGGATTTTGGTGGTGTCAATGGTAGGACAAGGGGTCTTTTCTCCTTAAAGACAACAAGAAGACATGCCAACTTTTTAGAACTTTGACCTCAAGGACACCATGCGTGTCCTAAAGATGTCTCGTTTGCTGAAGCATACATGTTTTTCTGAAATATTGCGTTATTTTCCCTTAATGGGCACTTAACTTTGTCAGTTTTTTTCCTTTCTTTTTCTTGCCGAAATTGGGGGGTGTGCATCGGCGTCGTTGGGTGTGAGCGAAGCATCAGCGGTGTCTCTGGATGAAAATATGAAATTATATCACATAAATGAATAAATATGCAAAACATCTTCGACCGAAGGAGGATCAAGCCAAAACCTTCTGTGGGGTTTTTACCACGAAGCCATAATAGTCATAAAAATGTCATGCAGTGGAAGAAGTCTCCATAACGTTTGTTGCATGGCAGAATCGCAGGATTGCAGTGGGCCTCAAAACAAATGAACTACGCAATGAGTGAGTGGCTATAGCTGCTCATTCATTACAAATTGTACAGCTGCGCAGATGCCCACGGCATTTTAGAGAAGTGCATGTTCAGAGAGCCTGCGATGCGGTGGTTAGACTAGGTCTAACTTGCTCCACGTGGGAGTGGCTGGCGGTGTCACCTTAGAGGCAGCACTTCTCCAGATCTTTAAATGAAGTTTTAGGTAGCGTACCGTAGCAGGTGCCTCACCAGTTTGCAGAAAGAACGATTATGATTTAGTGAATACTCAGCAGCTGTGTATCCAGTAGGCGCGCAAGGGTAGTTTGGGGTGGCCAGTGTTACGCGCACAATTGTTCCTTACCTTGTAGTCTGGTTGAAGGTGGTGTGTATGGGGCCCGATTAAACCATCGCGTTCTACACTCTTAGGCAAAATAAAACCATCTTCTAAGCTTTTCACCCCTTCATTCCTCTCTCCCAGCGCAAGATTGCGAACTGGACGTACGTCTGGGTAAAATTCCTATCTTTCCTTACGTTTCTCGCTCTTCCTGTATTGACTTAGCCACTGTGTCATGTCATGTTTACATCATGACAGACTGACCATAAGGAACCACAACCCTAAGTAACCGTAAATCGTGGGTTTGCCCTACCAGACACATTGTTGAAACGGAATCGCAGCTTCGGTAAGGAATCGCATACAAATGGCAACTACGTTTTTGTGCACTATTGGTCCACCCACAGGTAACATAAAGTTGAGAGTGGGACAGGAATATATTTGGTTGGGAATAACGCAAAAGAAAATTAAAATGTACACTGATCACGAAGGTTCTAATAAATACAAGACTTCAGGGGACATAAACGACCTCCATAAAGAAGATACACAGATGACAGCAGTCGGAAGCCGCACAGATCAATAGAAGACAGAATAAGAAAAATTTGCGAGGTTTGGTTTATTTGTGCAGTTTGAATGTAGTACTACGAAAATCAGTGTATATTTACTGAAGCTAGCATGCTAGTGAGCTTTAAGCTGACTTGCGCGGTACTTCGTGAGGGCTATTTCCAACGCTAGTTATCAGCGCGTTTTTTACCAGTGACTCCTTTAGCCAGATTGTACAATTTAATAGAAGCTTTTCATGGTACCGATATGTGAAATGAGCTCACACTTTGATGACAATATCGTATAATATCTCAACTTTTTGTCGAGAACGCTCTTTAGGAATAAAACATGCTTGAACGTTGGAACAGCGTCAAGAAAAAATTGTGACAACATGATTCTGTAAGTACAGCTAGTGCGAGGGCTCTTTCCATTCAAATTGGGTTTACTAAAGCAAGCTGCTCAAACAGCAAGCTGCTGAAAACAGAAGTCCGAGGAGTAAAAGAAAATAGTCTACGTGAATTATTGGAAATTCCAGTCATACAAACAAAGAGGCACCTGTAGAGCAGGAGGCGTTCCATATTTGACACATGGTGAAATTGACAAAGATGTGTTGTCGAAGTAAAAACAAAGAATTATCACGTAACCTTGCATCCAAACCGAGAGTCGGGTGAAGTAGATTCTATTTGTTTTTAACCAAGAACAGTCGGCACGAAATAAATACTGAAAAGTACAAAAAAGCCGATACGAACAAAACCTTGATCGTTTCTAGGTTTTCGGTGTTTTTTCTCGCGTAACTTTTTTCTTTGCTCAAAGACACGCTTTACCTTATACAAAAAATAACAATATTAGTGTTTTAACAATGACAGAGGAGCAGTTGCAACGCATTTCGCTAGAGCATTTACTGCATTTTCTCTGGTGACGTACTCGGGAAGTTAGATGTATTCAATGTCACAGCAGCGTGGTTCTCGGTAGGCTGCGTTCCGAAGCAGCACATCACCGCTAGCGTTAGTTCTTTTGGGTAGCTTAGCGGAGCCGGAAGCGTCTCCCAGCAATCTCCACTGACCCCCGACAATGCCCATCTTTCACCGTCGGAAGTGGAAGATGAGGGTGCATCTCTTGACAAGGGTTAGCTGAGGCATGAATCGTCAGTCGTCGCGGGTTGGCCATTACAATAGAGACCATCTCTCCGGTTAGGTCTTATCGCTTGCGACTGACATCTGGGACAGATGCCTGCGGTCTTTGTCGCCGCCATCCACTCATTATATGCGCACTCCCGCTGGGGGGATGGGTTATATCACTGAATATCATGTGTTACAATGTGGAACTTTATATAGTTTGAATTAAAATGAAGCTTTATGCTAGCAAAGCCTGGCGCCTTACTAAGTGCCTAAGCGAATATTCTATCTGTTACAGAGTGTGGAACTTAATGCGTGGTCAGCACTCTGTTCCTCCAGTGCCTTCGCAGTGCGCTAAACACAGTTGCTCGGTGATTCCGCACTGCGAGTGTGAATTTCCACCGAAGCTCTATGAAACACCATACATGAAGAGGGGGGATGAGGGAGCTACTGTTTTAATAATATTTTAGAGTAATGGTAGTGATAATTGCTTTACGGTCATTGTGGTATGATCACGATTAGTACCACGATCATTTTCATGCAACATGAGCTGTTTGCTCTAGACGAACACTGTTCATGTGGTTCTGGTGTTTTTTTAATGTTATAAACACGGCAGTCTTAAAATGAACTGAATGAGTTGCTGGTCGGGTCTTCCTTCGTATATATGAAACCGGTAATAAAAGTAGGGCTATTGGACGTCATTACGAACCAGTCATGTGAAGTGCAAAGTAACTGCAACCTAATCTTTACAGGGAACATGTGGGAGGTGATTCTCCCGTTGTTCAGCCGGCACCTTATCATCCTGTCATGCGGTATTGATGCTTGCTTACTGATTTTTTATTGGAACGAATACAAAGCTCTATGCTGTCTGTATGATTGCAAATAAAGATATCCCATTTCTCTTGGATTGTTAAAGCACTATTTAGCTTCGCCTCTAAGAGCAGAAGGGAAGAGTGTTATAAAGCACCATGCGTATCACCTTCTCATTTCCTAGCCTCGTTTCAATTTTCGTTGGATCCCTCAGCCATGCCGCAAGGAAGTGAATGTCTGTACTTGTAACACCAGCCGTTTTAAGCTGTCCAAGAATGCTGCTTTACGTACTGTTTTGAAGTGCCTACTACATCAAAAATTTTCCTTTTGCAAAATGTCGAAGGCCTACAACGCGCCCGTAAGGCAGCACGACAACTCAATAATAATATTGCCTGGAGTTTTACGTTTGAAAACCACGATATAATTATGGGTGACTTCGTAGTAGAAGGCTTCGCAAATTTTTACCATACGGTATTTTTTTAACGTTCACTGACCTCAAACAGCACACGGGCCTGAACCATTTCGCCTCCATCAGAATGCGACCGCCGGGGCCGATATCAAACCCACGACCAGAAGAGGTTGTTAAAAGAAAACAGAAAGGAGAGGATGATGTGATCGTCGAATACATGGAGACGACCGGTGCACTCGACGCAAACTGCAGGGCAGATTACAAAGTTGCGTTTCTGCCACTGGCGACAGCATCACGGGGAGATCGCCCCTTGACGTCTGCAACACTGCGACGCTTATCGATGTTGTTGACAGTGGTCTTGGCTTGTCTCAGCGCATGGCGGAACAACACGTGGCCATCCGAAGAGGCGAGAATTACAGCAGCCTTGCGCTGAATCTGCCAGGAAGGGCGGCGTGGCTTATTCGCTGGATGGTTGCCGCTGCAGTTGATGCACTGAGGGCGCTATGATGAACACTGTGCGTTTGAGTGGCTGCCGCCGCAACGAAGGCAGCACTCGATCGCGCGAGCAGGTGTTCGCAGCATGACCAAAACGGCCGCAACGGGCGTACTGCGAGGGCGGGGTAGGCGCAGTCGAACCGGCCTGCGCAGCTTGAAGAACTTAATTTGCGCTGATACGGCGGTAACCTGGAAGGTCACGGTGATGCACTTCCCATGGTGCACACACGACACCACCTAGACGGCCGAGGCGATGTTTGCCGCAATGTCATCGGCGTCCAACTTCACATCAATTCCGTAGATGACACTAACACAACTGTTATCCACGAGAAGCTTTTGACATCTTCAGCGGCTGGCATCAGTGGCGTTTTTTGTTAGGGAGCTTTCATGCACGCGTGCCTCCTTCACACACATGAAAGCTGCATATTTTTGTGTTTTTGTGCAGTGCCGCACGTTCGTCTGGGCACCACACGTGTGGTACCACATGTTCGGCTGGGTCGGCCAAGACACGAGTGCCAGCCACCGCGGCACCACGGATCTTGACGGTGGAGCGTGGTGCGATTCCAGCAGCCCGCACGCTCTGGCAGATGGCACAGTGATGTTCCGTCATTTCTGGCGAAATTTACAGCTGAGAAAAAAAAACCGGTGGAAGCACAAAGAAAAATATTGGCCCCGTATCTGCATGTCAATCTGCAAATGTCGTCGAAAGACGATAGTCTTGCGTGTGGAAAAAGTGAACAAAACGTTTATTTGATGTTCTGGCAAGAAAATCAGTGAATGGTATTCTGGGGGCGCCGCGTTAGAGTGCCTCGAGCATGCAGTGGAGGCGAACGAGCGGATCAAGTCACGTCACACGTGAGACATAAGTGCCATCTGGCAGTTTTATTAGAAAACGAAGCGCGTGGCTCTGAGTCGGGTGTGCACACGCGTATCAAAGGTGACAAGGTGTAGAACGCAAGGCGACGGCTAGGTGCCACCCCCGTCTCGTCTTAGCAAAGCGTTGGAAACACTCGCCTTTTCTTGCAAGCGTTGCATGGTCAGCGCAGCGTGATAAGCGCTGCGTTCCTTAAAATTACGTATGTATGATGTTTCCTGTAAAAGACGCACATGTAGAATATATAAGTGTTGTTATGGTGCCCCAGACGTGCGCAATAATTGATTTTTAATTGACAATTGCACAATATGAACGCCGAATCTTGAGCAATATTGGTGGGCACTGCGGATGGGATTGGTCGTTTCAAGTACCCGGTGCCATGAAGAGTGGACAAACAGGCAAATTTATAGACAAACAGACAGGCAGACAGACTAAACTTTTTGTGTCGAAGGTCCCCATGAAAGAGTTTCGTCTCTGAAAGGTCTGCTCTTACTTAGGAAGCTCCGGCCAAAACCGACGACCTACGGTGGAACGTGATACGCCGGAAGTCCTGCGTTCACTGCTATAGAACGGAGCAGTGTAGCTTAAGCTCACCTGTTTTTCATGTTATGTTATCTTCTTTCTATCTCTCTTTCTATCCTTCAATTTCCTTCCCCTCGGTGTAGGATAGCAAACCGGACGCTCGACTGGTTGACCTCCCTGCCTTTCATTCCTTCAAGTAGTAGCGTGACTCAGTAGTGAAACACCTGATTTCTAGGAAGAAGGCCTGAGTATGATTCGCACTCAGATGATACATGTTAGTGTTCATTTTATGGTTGTCTTTTTGGCTTTTTTTATTTACCGTGGAACATTTCGACCAAGCAGAGGCCGATGGTTTTGCTGTACCTTTGAACTATTGGAGAAACAGCTGCCGAATTCTCGTACAAGGTCATATAGCTGTTGACGTTGGATCACTGAAAGATTGGGATTTTGCGGATATTACGTCGCAGACATCAGATGTTGGTTTCATATCCGTTGACGTTGTTTCAAGGCTGCATATTTCTGTGGCTTCACAAACCTCATGAAGAAAGGTTATGGCTGTCCCCTTTGCGATGTGCTGGAATTCGTTCCCAAAATTTGTCAGGAGGACGTCTGCTTACCCGTTTCGTAGCTGGATAATCCCTCGTGCCACACAAGCACCTCTTTTCAGGAAAACATCCATGTTGCTGTCTGCCACACCTTCGTAGTCACCAAACGTATCATTTCTGACTAGAACTATTACACTGCTTTGCGGCGGTTTAGTCACATCATCGTCGATGATGCGCAGTGGTGTGGTGTATTGCTCGTATGCTCGAGCTACTTTTATAGCTTCTTCCGTCGAAAATGAGACGCTGGACCTCTTCAAATTAATAATGGCACCATTTTCTTGCAGAAAATTCATTCCGAGTATAACTTTTCTCGAACATACGGGCAGGACAACAAAGTCACCAACGTAAGTGAAACCTCGTATTTCACCTCTTGCGGCGCATCTGCCAGAGAGGCGTAATAAGGTGACCACCTGCCGTACGCACTTGAGGTCCACTCCGTTCGGTCAGAACTTTCCTGAGGCACTTCGCTAAATTGTAGCTTATCACAGAGTAATCCGCACCGGTATCGATCAAAGCCATGAGCTCTAGCCCGTCAATTACCAACGGCAAGTCTGAAGTTATCTTCTCATTACTGCACTTCTTTACCTGGAGACAGTCGTCGTCGTCGTCACGCTGGTGTCGCAGTGGAGGATCTTCGTATTTTGAATCACCAGCGGCCTCGCCTCCACAGCTCGCCCACTTTAGTTTCCTGGGTTTGGACTAGGCAAACGATGCCTAGGTGCGTTTGGAAAGGGACGTGGGCTTGGCGAGCGCTGACGTAGAGGGGATGGTGACCGCGGTTGATGACGACGATGCAGGTCGAAGCTCTGACGTGAGCACAGGTATTCCTCTTTGTCGGACGGCCTTTCGCCATTTCGCGGACACGGTGCGTTGACCGCAAATCCTCGAAGACCAGCTTGACGATATCGACAAAACCGGTAAAGATGGCCAGCCTCTCTACTGATGAAGCACAGGGGCCTACGTTCCGCAAATCGCCATACATCGCTTTTCTAAGGTCTTGTCGCTGTCGGAAGAGGTGCGCTGCGAGTTGCCTCTACGATATGGCGTGGGCTACGTGTTGTCGGTGCGTAAGTACCAGGTGTCTCGATAGGCGCACAGTGGACAGCAGGCCACCTGAGTCACTCAGAATAAGTTACCGCGCGTCGTGTCGGTGGTGCATCCCTTTTTGGCTCCCGTACAGCTTGCCGAATTTCTTCTCGGACAACATCCGCAATAGACAGTTCTGGTAAAGCGGGTGGCTGCAGCTTGCCTAGTTTCTCCCTGACAACTGACCGGACGAGCTGCCGTAGAGTGTCAAGATTATTCACAACGTTTGCCGAAAAGACCCCTGCTGATGTACAGGCTACGTCACGATTGTATTGCCGGGCTCTCCGCTGCAGCGTCGTTTCTATTGTTGTTGCTTCCGACCGAAACTCAGCAACAGTGCGCGGCGGATTGCGAACGAGTCCCGCGAACACCTCTTATTTTACCCCATGCATGAGATGACGCACCTTCTTGTCTTCAGTCATGTTGGGATCAGCTCGCTTGAACAGGCGGGACATGTCTTCTATGTACATAGCGACAGTCTCATTTGTGCGTTGATTCCGTGCACAAAGAGCTGCTTCTGCCTTTTCCCGGTGATCATTGTTGCCAAACGTACACAGTAGCTGCCGCTGGAACTCTTCCCAGACGTCAAAGATGCGTCGTGGTTTTCATACCACACTCGCGCTGCGTCTTCCAAAGAGACGTATATGTTGCGCAACTTGCCCGCTTCGTTCCATTGGTTTAGGTTCGCCACCCTATCGAAATGATCCAGCCAGTCTTCGGCGTCCTCGAACGGGTCACCATAGAACACCTTCGGTATGACGGGCTGGCTGACAATGAGCTGTGATGGTGCAACTTGGCTAGTCATGGTGGTGGCGTTTCTTGTTTCCGTCGCTAATACCTTTGACACAGGGGGAAGTGGTCCAAATTATGGTGAATCCCCTCGAATACGGCGACTGATCTGTTGGTGCACCGGCGTAAACTCCACGGCTTGCGGATGGTCAGGGCTTGGACTTTGCTCTCTCGTGGGGGTTCGAATCATCTACCCCGCACCTCCACCAGAAAATGTAACGAATGTAGCAGCCTCCCAACAACGATGTTCTATTTACACGGTTTATTAAGGACCAACTTGTGCCCAAAGTGAACGACGCACAGCAATCAAGAAGTTACAAGGGCGGTAGTTCTAGTGAGCCTCTGCCTCGAGCACCCTCTTTCTCTTCTTCTTCACGCGCGTTGGCTGTTCGGCGGAGTACCCGGCGCATAAAGGGCCGGCTCGTGCATTGCGGCTGGCTTCGTCACTTGTAGCCGTGCCGATAGCGTTTCTCTGGTTCCCAACGTCCGCATTGCGTGGAGCAATGGTTATTTCCTGTGGCATTATTGCTGTCTCAAGAAGTAAGTGTTCCTTGTGTTAAGTTGAAATATTCACAAACGTTGTACCATAGAACTCGAACACTAGTGCCACAATCGTACGTAACACTGTCTTGAAACTACGAACAAAATAGGGTTTAAGGCCACCTTCAAATATAATAAACTACAATTTTCTTTAGTATTAGGCCTGTGAGTGACCTCAGTTTTTCAGCAGTGCCGGTGATAAGTCTCACAAGCTTATTTCATGCAATATACACTGCAGCCGCAACATGGTAACAATCTCTTTGCCGGGCCGTTTAAAATCTTACATCATTTGGATGGGGTCAGTGCGTGCAAATGCACGACTCCAGAAAGTAAAACTCAGCGCGATGCCGTTGGTCCCAACTGGCGAGGTCTGTGGGGACATAAAACATTATTTGCTTAAGCTTCGGAAACTGCGGAAGGTCGTCGATTTTGTTCAAAACACTTCACTGTTCAATCTCGCCTCACGACAAAGTAAATGGTATTGTGTTTCCGCGTGATCATTAGAAATTCAGGAAAATGTGCTCATGGCTTGAAGGTTTGAGTCTTTAAAAACCTGGTATGATGCTGCTGATGAGTGACAGTTATTTTGGGATGTGGTGTGTTGATATGGGGTAGCGGTACAACACTTCCTGCGGAATAGCTTGTAGGCCTATGCATGTTTGCATCACGCTGTGCAGTACTTCTTGGTAGCCTGCCGGCGCTTCTCTTTACAAAGGACATTAGTTATATATATTATAAAAAAACTGGGCGGGCCAAGTACCTGCAAATTTCGCAGGGGTACATTGACGAAAAACCCACAATGTCCTGATCATCTTGTTAGCACACCTTCTTTTGTGTTTAACGTCTCAGAATGTTTTGTTCTTTGTGTTGCCGTCTTTATAAATGCACTGCAACATCTGAGCCCCTTCGCTTGCAGCTGGTTTATAAAGCACACTAATGCGTAAAAGAAGAACATCGGAAAAAAAATGGGAGCCATGACTGCGACGTCGAAAAGCAGTGATCAGAAAGAAAGTAAAAATGCGAGACAATGTCTGAATGAAGACGTCGGGCCTTGGCGACAGCCGGGACCCTCGCTCCATTGGCAGCCATGGATTCGGGAACGAGCTGTGCATTGGTGAATGGAGAAGCAGAAAGGAAGGTAGCGCCGCGACCCGATTCAGCGGGGCTCAACAAAGAGGTCTTCACGGGCTGGCCTTTTCATACGAAGCTGTCGAGCGTATTGACCGGCCCAGGGGATCCCGAAGTCGAGTATGAACAGCGAGCTTATTGTCGCGCTGACCGCGGTTCAAGTAAACTGAGTCATTATTTTTTATAGTAATAGAGCTTAAGTGAATAACGTGGCGCCTGGCTATGAAAAAGAAAGTAGTGTAAACGAGGTTACAGAAGATGGAGCCGTAAGTGGATTGATACCTGGTTATGAAAGAAGGTACCGTTAGGTGCGGAAAAGCTTGTCTTTGTGAGAATATTACCTGATTTATATGACAAGGCATAAGTAGAAAAGTATATTCCTTATTTGGAGCACAGTTCAAGTAAACTTGAGGAAGTTAAGGGGGCGTTAACAGTGACAAAAAATTTTAAACACGCAGTAATGCACGTGTGAAGAAGTTCCATTCCTTCTGTGACAAAAAGGATACCTATTCTAAAATTATAGTTGCGGAGTGACAAATCTTTGGCTTGTCATTTCTTTGAAAATATATTGTGTAATGTGCGATTGTTCAATTCACGTTATGTTTACAAGCAGTAAACGCTATGACTTTCATGGCGACTCATTCACAACGAAGGTAGTGGTATAAGTATTCTTTTTTGAATTTTCTGTAAAAACCGTGTTCGTTCTTTTGTTTTTAGTAGTACGTTTACGAACTTCGAGCAAAAAATGAAGTTTTGTATAATAGGGCACTCTTACAATAATAAAACCTGCCATCAATAATGACGACGTCGCGCACCTTATCTTTCCCCGCAGTAGCTAAAATTTGTTAGCTTTTCCTCGGAACTTTATGTTTCTCAATTTATTTTAATGTTTTTCCTCTACGTTTAAAAGACTCCTGAGTGCATTAGCAATTGCTTTGTGATAGCCCACATGCTTATTCTACCACTTCTCTTCGAATCTCTAACTTCTTTTGTAGAGGTGACTTCACCTTACCAAACACCTTTATGTGGCCGTGCACGCTTTACAGGCGTTAAATACATCAGAGGTCCTGTTTTCGGACTAATGTGCTGCTTGTTTGTTTGCATCCTTGTAGTGCTCAACACACTGACGCGTACGGCATATGAATCACTGGGCAACGGTTAACTAATTAAGAAATAAAAAATAAAACATGTATTACTGGTGCTTCAGGTTTCCTAACAAATCTCAAGCAAGCTGTTTTGGTAAAGGTGTTTTCACCTCAGTAACAACGTTGATGTGTGCATGCACGCTTTACAGGCAACAATTGCATTGGTTGGAAGGGATAAACAGACAGGGACGCTAAGCTGTCTAGAATAACTGGTATTCTGCTGCGCAATAAGGCTATTTTTATTGTAGGGACTTCCTTTACTTCCAGTACTTTTTATCGTGATAGCAATTATGTTAACAATCTCGGCTGAATTTCGCCGCTGGCATCAGCGTCGTCGTCACCGTCACTGGCCGTTTATGTATACGTATCTATATATATGAAAAATGCAAGAAAGAAAAAAACATTCCAGAAAAAAACCTTTGGAGGCCGTAATTGAGCGTGGGACATTTGCACCGTCAGTGCGAAACGTTAACCAGAGAGCCAATGAGGAGCACGTCCCGAAACGTTCAAGTGGCAAGCTATATATATCTACCACTTACCGCTGGTGACGGGCATCTGGGGGGAAGCCATGGTGTTTTCTGCATTACCAGCAATGATTGCGCAATGAGCGTGCGTGGCCACATCACCACGACGCGGTGGCGCGCACTCTCATCTCCCACTGGGTACTTCGCTCTGTTGAAAGGAGGCAGGTGCACCCTCACTCACACGCCCTTATTTCGCGGTGGGAGAGGGATCGTATGTCTTCGCTGGCTTCGGACTTTCACCAGAATGATTCTGTTGTAGCTACCGAGCGCAAAAACGTCCCTGCAATTGCTGTAAAGTTTTTGTTTGCAAAAATAGCGTGCTTTTCAGACACAGCAAAACAACAACTGAGACGCTATTTCGCGTTCATCTGTATTTGTAAGTACGTTTCGTGCGTCATTTTTGCGTGAGAAACGAGGGGAACGTTTTGATCTGCTTGCCATTCTGCACGTGACCTTTCAGTTTGTTGAGAACGCGTTTAATGCTTCACCTTTACGGCGAAGCCGTGCCTTTTTTCTATGTATCATTCATTCTGGTCATTTACATTTCTTTTTCTCCATCTCTATCTGTCTCTACACATCTTTTTTTTCTTGCTCTCTCTTTCTTTCGCTAACATTCATTTCTTTCTATCTGTTTTTGCCTGCAGTAATTTCTTTTGTTTTATTGCTTTCGTTCTCCCTACTTCTCTCTGTTTTTTTGCTCCTTTGCTGCCTATTTTTATATTTCTGCTTTGTTACCATTTTTTCTGTGTTTGTCTCTGTCTGGATATTTGTTTTCTATATTTTTTTACTTTTTTCTTTTTATTTTTTCGTCCTTTTTCTTTGTCTTTATCTCCTTTTGTTTAGTCCGTTTAAACTCGTCCACTCTATTTCATCTGACGCCAGGAACGTCACATAACATGTTCTGGGAGTGAATCATGAGATGTAGAAAACGATGAAGAGAGCGCAAGCCATTTCATGATGTTTCAACCTGCATGGCACAACTAAGAACTTAAAATTTCAGGTGTAAAAAAGAAAGAGAGATATAATGAGCACGCACACAAAGCTACGGTCATGGCAGCCTGCAGCCACTTTTGCAAGTATGTTCTCAATAAAAACTTGAGATGTGGTTTCCTTGCCTACATCCACAATGACTTCACTATTCAGGACCACATTTTAAAATGTTTGCTGTCGACTTGAGTATGTGGCGAGATCATCTAAAACGATTGAGAGTGATTGTCTTGGCACATTGTAGTGAGGAAGTTGCAGACTATGTGTTGTAATATGTCCTCCCTGCTACAGCTGTGGCAAACAATGTGTTTCAGCCATTCTAACGCAAAAGAAAATTGATACTCGAGTGTCCGACGGAATCTCGTCGGGTCGAGGGCAAACAAAGGGGAATAAAACAAAAAGCTTCCTGTAATTGCGAACTAGGCTTCTGTGTAGGGAGCCAAAGCGCCATTTATAAGTTTTGTGCATTTTACGTAAGTCGGGGTTTTATTACAAAAGAACGAAAATGACTTCGAGAAAGCCACTCTTAGCCATAAGTGACAAAACAGAGTTGCTTATTTTTGTTGTAGTCTATTAGTCACGCTAAAGCGAAGCATAGGCTCGAATTTGGGGGGTGTTACATGCCAAGTGAATCTTTTGTGTGATCACCCTTTGTTGGCCAGCAGCATCAGTATTCGAAGGGCGCATTGTCTCTAACGTTTCGCCTTCAAAGCTGATTCAGGAGAATTTTCGGTGCGCTGATTGTCTATCATACCGCAGTGACATGGCAGCCACTGAATTGTCTCCTAGTGTCCTTTCACCACTGAGGTCTAGAGGAGATGCACAATGTGGAAAGCCATTGTTTCAGTGATTCATGTGGCAGGCTTGATAGCAAAAATTGTAGAGATACTTTCGAATCGCCTAATATTGACAATTGATGAAGCTGTTAATGATGAACAATCTGAAGTGCAGCGTGAAGGGCCACGAGTTTCACAGTAATCAATGTCGTTTGAAGAAAATAAAATTAGGGAAACTGGGGAAAAGCTCTCGCCAGGACACCCACTGCTCCAAAGAGTTGTTAAGTCATCAATATAAACAAGCACGTGATCTCCATTTCTCTCGTACAAGATAACTACAGACACCTGTTTAAGCACAAATACTTTTCTCCGATTGTGGGTTTTCAAAAGTGCATTGCAGGATGAAAGAAGCACCAAAAAGAAATAGCTCAGAGTAGGATGAGGTGAACTGCTACAAAAATTTGAAAATTGTGAATAATATATCTTTATTTCACTTTGTGTTATTAAATAACAATGCAGAACTTTACATCGGGTACAAGGTATGTGCTGCATAAATATGACTATGTTAACACAGTTCCAAAGGGTGTTTAAAATAGGAATAAAAGTTGCACAAGATGTCTCATTTTGCCCCAGCCTGCAGGGCAAAACAAGAGTGCGAAAAAGTCTCATTCCTTCAGATTTTGCTAAGTACCTGAAATGCTCTCCGTGGGCCCTCACGCTGTCTTCACGAGTGCACACCTTGTACTCCACATAATGAATACAGACATAATCTGGCGCCGTGTTGCTCCAAACCTACTAGCAGATCAAGCTCCTTCTGTCTCTTTCAAACTAATGCTGTCTTTTCTTGTACGCTTGCACATCATTAGAATATTTAATGATTGGACGCTCGATATTTTGCTACGCATCTTCGCCTCTTTTGCCGTTTTGATGCAGAACTGCGTACACATTTGATCGTTTTCAACTTTACAAGCCTGGCTTTGTGAGGCGATGAATTTCGGGTTTTCTTCGCTTGTTACTTCTCAAATTGCCATAGAAAAAAATTCTTATTAAAACTCGATTACAAGACGTGCTTGTGAACAGCTTGACTTGGAGATTCTTTCAATACTTTTTTCATGCACTTCATAACAGCATTCTTGACAACCTCGATGTGGCTCGAGTGAAGCGAGTGCTGTCCTCAACAGCTATCAGTGTTTTTATGTAATTTTTCACCCATGAAGCTCTGTATAATATTTATTTGTACGCTTTAATTCTTGTAAACAAAAAAATTATGTTACCTACTTTATATGAGCGAATGGTTCACCTAATGAGGCACCATATAAGGAATTTTAATGCCTTTTTGTCGAGTTTAGCACCTCCCACATGCCAAGATTAGAAAAAAGTCTGCTTTGGCACCATTACCCAAATAAAACAAACTTTTGTGATATGTAGCTTGTTGTATAAAGTGACAAAATAAATACGTAAGTTGTACTGACGTCATAAATGCTTTATGCACGGATCTGAAAATTGGAATTTCACCTTTTTTGTACTGGTCACGAACACACCGACACACACCGTGTAATTTTTGCTACGCAAATGCTGTGAGCAATGGCACCCTTTTACACTTAAAAGTGTAGACATTTACCAGAACCTATCGCTGAAACAGAGAAATAAAGAAAGGTATCTTTTGTATTAGCTATGGTATTCGGCAAAGTCAAAATATTGAGTTTTGCCCCGTGTCTCATTTTACCCCACCTTACCAGAGATTTGGGGATGAAGCCTGTAAGAAGGGTGGTGTAATGTGTTGTGACTGTTACAATATAAGATTTTTGTATTCTTTCCGAAGGCAGTGTTTAAGGAGCTTCGAAGAGCAGGTTGCTTCGCTGCTTGTATCCTGCATGTGTGGTCAACCAAATTTGCGAGATTGTCTCTAAATAGGCAACCGTATGCTGAAAAATATAAAACTATTACTGCGTTCTTGTCAGCAAGAAGTTAACAAGAAGCAGACAATTAAAAGAAAATATATTTATTTGCGCACAGATAGTGCAGGAATTTCCAAACTAAGATGTCAGTCAGGAATCTTAAAAGAAACAGGCGAATTGCAATAAGTTCCTCTTACTAAGTGCGCCAAACATTCGATACCAATCGAAGTTTCTACGCAGGTGAGGGCCTGCGTAATTTTTCGCAGGACGCGTTTGAAAATCTAACATTGCGTGTTTATGTTGCTGAGCTGAGGAACACGTTAAAGGTCTTAAGATTACTATATGTGTTCAGAAAGAACAGAAAACTAGAAAAAGTACTTGTTTAGACGCATACAATTACCATTAAAACGGCATGTTTTTCTTTGGCAGTGAAGTTTAAGAGTTGTGATTGTGATGCTGAAAAATTATTCTGCTTCAGCGTATACGCATATTTTTATAATAGTGAATCAAGCTAAGTTAAAAGTATGGTTTTGTCATGGATAAGTACCTGCTTCATGTAAAAAAAACTGATAAAGGAGATATAAAGGTTAGATGCCGGTCCAACTAATGGAAACAGCTGCATACTACCTCTTTCAGCTTTGCCGACATTCAGCATGATGGTCACCTATTTATGTTCACTCTGAATTGTGTGCTTGCAAAATCAATCGATCTACGTACGTTCGCGCTGTGCGTATCATTAAGTTGTTATGAATTCATTTGCCGTGTAGGTCTGAGCAACATCTATTCAGATGAAGAGAGCGACCAAAAATGAAACGCGTAATCACATAAATTTCAAGCTTCGCTAGCGATGCTGTCGGGGGCGGGGAGGGAGGTTGAAGCAGTGAAAGTGGCGACTGCGTAACTCACGTTAAAGACGCACGACTGGCTTCCCCCGAGAGTGCGTTCTTCCCAGATTCATTCGAGCTACCCCAAGCCGCGCGCCACCAAAGCTTGTCGCAAACTTTGAAGCGGCGCGGTGGCCTGAGCCATTGTGACCCGTGAAAAGGCTGGCGAAGCGTGAACAGACGCGCTCGGTAACGAAGTCTCTTTCCTGCCGCCTATCAATCTTCGTCGCTCCCTCCTCGCGGCTCCCTTCGCTACCCGTTCTTTAATCCCCGTGTTTTCCGGGTCTCTGCCCAACGCGGCGCCGTCGTCAACCCTTCGTGTCGTGGGAGAACTACCGAAGAATGGGTAAGACCGGAAGCGTAAGGAAGCAGGGCGCTCAGATTCGATAAGAGAGGCATCTGCGCTCTATCAAGTTCTCTTTTACCATGCTCTTACCTCCTTCTTTTTGGGCATTACACTTGAACGGGCTCCTCTCCTTCGCGAACCATTCTGGTGACGTCAAGGTCTATTAAACCTTCCGAATGTCCTTTGTGTCTTCGTTAAGATACACTCCTTCTTTGCGACCTTTACAGTCTTTCCTCAATTTAGAAGCTCATGTCGGAACGCCGGTGCTAACGGCTGTATGAATGTGGAAGCGGACCGAGATAATACGTGGCCGCTTGAAATCGGATAAAATTTAATCTGATGAAACGGTTTTTGTGGATAGCGCATTCAACTTTTTGAGCACGCGAGCTTTGAGGCTGAATTATTCGCAGTACAGGATAGTGAACAACTTGCCCCATAATATGTGCCTCTGATGCCCATTTTCTATCTTTCTTTCAATTATTGGGTGCATCGATTGTGACCACGATGTCAAATAAATATAGTACCGGAGAGCACAAGCGTGCTCCAATTATGTGCATCGACTATCGGGAATGGTCCACGGGATAGCATTTTGCTGTCCCTCAGTTGAGTACCAAGTACTCCAAATTGTTAACAGTTTCTAAACACACTGGAGAAACTATTGAATGAGTTTATCAGGCCGCAGATTCATCAACCACGAGTTTTTATAAACCTTTATGCTATACGGCAAGGGGAAGGAAACAACCAAAGGGAGGAGGTAGAGAGGTTGACCAAAATGACATCCAGTTGGCTACCCTACACTATGAGATAAGAGAAGACGAGAAGCATGAGAAGGAGGGAAGAGAAGGAGGGAAGAGAAGGAAAAGAAAAACCAGGCAGATGGACAGTAAATTCACTGCAGCACGTTGTATTGTATCGCCAGACAGAGGCATTCACACATACTCACATACATACCCATACCGCAAACTAACACACGTAATACGGCGTTTTTCTCACTGTGCAGAGTCACTTTTTTGTCTTGGTTGAGTTTTATTATAGCAGTATTTTTGCAGTAGGGTAGATAAGATATTCATTCCTTTATACTTGTCACAACTATATCGACATGCAATTTCCTTATCAGCAGTATTGATCCCTTCCAACGGGGGAAATAGGTTTAAAAATGGTGAGGAAAATATCATTGCAAATGTTTCCAAGTTTACGAATTCAGTGTCTTCTTTGCGCAGCCACGAGTGAAAAAATAAAGCTATCTGTATGAAGGTGCCCTGTATAGGAGAGAAATAAGAACGAAAATGTGTGGATGCAACCTCGAGCCGGGATTATGTCTGCAAGTTTCGAAAATGTAATATGGATTTCGATTGGATTAGGTAAGCCGTACGATTGCTTTAGATCTTTTCATTTCTAGTCTTATCGTATTTCCAAATGCACAACCTTCAAGATAAGCGGCATGAAACGGAGTCTGGCTGCTATTAAAATCTTTGACGCCCAACAAGACGATCAGATTATTATTGAGCTGCTATCTTGTTTTATTCTTCGAGAAAACTGCTTGAAGGCAGGTTTTATGGGCAGACTTGGCTTGTTTTTTTTATGCGCGTGTACGTTACCTTTCCACTGGCACATTAAAAACAAGAGAGAACAAGAGAACAGCAGCACATGTTGCTAGCCTGAACTGGAGAAAGTGCACTGAAATGTAGAAAGGCAAGGAAGAAAACAATTAGAGAAAAAGTTGCTTTTGTACCTTTATTGAAAAGACACACACTCATAAAAATAAATTCTGATACTCGGTATAAACTCAAAGGAAGCGAAGAAATAAACGAAGGAATAAACTAAGAAATGAAGAATGTAGCGAATGTTTGAACGCTTATTGTGCGATTAGCTATCACGATGCGAGTTCCGCTTTTGTCGTCACGTCGTTGTTGGTCCAAGTCGTAAGAGACGAGTTTGGCCTCCCACGCTTCTAGGATGTCTTCGCTTTTCTGACTGACGTTTAAAGTATCTGGCACAGTTGCGGTGAATTCATCAATTTAGCTAAAAAATATGCTTTCAAATAAAGTTTTGCTCAATCCGTAAGCATTCTTTTAAAAAAAAAAAGATATAAAAAGTAACGTGTTGGTTCAAAATTGTCCACAGAGACAAAAAAGAACGCCAGAAAAAAACAAAAAAAACGTGTGACTTGTTGCGCAGTTGAACGTCCACCCTGTGGTCGAAGCATTCCGTTTTCGGAGAAGAGTACCACCCCCCCTCCCCCATTGAAATATGCAAAAGCATACCATGTCGTGCAACGTAAGCAAAGGCTGGCTTCTTCGAATGTTATTAAAAAGATAAAAAAATAGTATCAAAACCACTTTCTTCATTCGAATAAAAAAGAGCAAGATATGTCTCGCTGCTGCCTATATCGCGAACATCAAGACAAACGAAAAAATTCTGAAATGCGCAGATTTGGTGAAGTGAAGCTTGCACTCTCTACACATTTGACCAGCTTTAAAAGCTATCTTTGGCTCCTACTCAAGAGTACCTCAATAAAATAACAACAAACAAGCACATAGAAATGAAACTGAAATATCTTTCGCGCGAATGCACGAGAAATCCAACTCGCTGGAGAGCAGCCTCAAGGCCCATATGAAAAAGAGGCCACTTCCTTGTGAGCACGGTCTTGTCATCTTATGGGTAAGTATGCAACACGCGTATAAAGTTAAAAAAAATCACCTTACTACTAGCCATCTTTTCAGGTGCAAGTGTCTGCTTAATGCGGCTTGAGCATTAGGAAGACGAAAAGCCGCATTGCGAATAATGCTCACCTCACATTCTTGAAAGTGACGTTCTCTTTATAGCAACACGGCCGCCCGCGTAAAGGCACCCCACCGACAATTCCTCCACCCAGCATATATTGCGGCACCACGCGATCTTTTTTTTTTTTTGCCCACTCGTCTCTCCATAGCCTCCCCGCTATACAAGGCAAACACCGCACATTTCTCTCGGCTTTTTGAATTTCTCTCGGCTTTTTATAGGTTGTCGTTGCCGACCATGCACCATGGGTTGCTTCTCCGTTGTTTACTTTACCGCCGGATGCATTCTCTCGAAAACCTTTCCGACCCCTTTTAAATGTTTTCCCGTTTTTCGAAGGTGGTCTTGTCACCTCACCCGGAGGACTTTCGTTCACAATTCGTGACCCATTCTTCCACCTTCTCTTCTGTTCTTGCCCGATGGCATTTTTTCGCATCTCGCTTTCGAAGTTTTGTTTATTCCGCACCCCCCCTCTTCTTTTTTTTTATCTCAGTGCGCTTTGCTCTGATCTGCCCGCGTCGTTCGCAGGTGACCGACTTATGCGGATGGCTCTCGGCGGAATCACATTAAATCACCGCGAAAGGGTTTTGCCACAGCTTATTTTTTTTTTTTTTGCAGGACAGCTATTTTTTTTCTCCGGCTCTTCTTTCAGTCGAGTACTTTGTTGGCTAAGGTGCGAACTCCAGTTCTTCTTGTTTTATTCGTTTTCTATGTACTTTAATCTACCCTGTGCTTCTCTGTTGGGGACCTTTCAGATTAAAGCCTCGTGTTAAGGAAAGCTGCTGACCGCGTTAACCACAGCGAACCATCGACATTTGTACAGCTGCACCGGAAGTTCGTTATTTGAGCAGTGTACTTCTGTTTGAGAATCTTGGAGCGCGAAGTTTACGTAAAACTGCGTGAAAAAGGTGAGGATGAGCATTATGTCAAACGAATCACCAGTGATTGTTTTATATTTGCGCTTGTCATTGTATTTGCATTGAAACCTGTAACATGTTTTTCACTTAGTATCATCACGAAATACAATTGTTTGTATAGAGCTCGCAATCTGTTTTGTTGTTAAGCGTAAAGCACAAAAATAGCGACTCACTTGCTTTGTGGTGATCTGGACCTGTGTTGTACTACGATTACAGATGGTAAAACACTGAAACTAGGACATTGACGTTTCAAAACAGCACAGTGGGCGGTAAAAAACGCCTTATCTTAAGTACCTAATTTTATTTTGAGCCGCTGGCTGTTTTTACATGCTTTTTTATATTTCTCTTTACCACCAGAGCGCTACCAAGGTTGTTTATGTGTTCAGCCGAGGCACTGAGCGTTTCAATTGGCCACGCGTAGCTTTTTATTGTTTACTCATCAACCAGTACTCTCAAGGGCTTTCACATAATATCCTTGGTTGAACATGTTGCGGACTGCACCTATAACCACTCGTACTTCCACCGCACTTGCTTCACAAGAACGCTTCAGAAAGTCACAGGCTTGAAAAAAAAAATAAAATAGTAAAAGGAGTGCAGAAAAAGAAGCAAACTGCTGTTACTTGATAGTGGCCCGGCATTCTTCAAGAGGACACAGTAGCGTTGTAGAAGGAATGAAGAAAGCAAATCTGCGCAACGAAAAATGCGTACGGAGAAGCGTATATATTGCACAGGGAAGAGTAGGGAATGCGTAGGGGAGCAGAGTGCTTATGTACCGCAGGAGTTAGGAGAATCGAAGCATTCACAAAATCTTCAAGGAATGGGCATAGAACCAGAATCGGCTCGTCCAACGTCGCAGGCGTGGAGGCTTTTGTAGATAACAGGCTCCGAGAATTTCACCTCTTGACAGGTGTCCCTGGGAGCCGTTCGTTGTCAGATTTCGCTGTTCGAAGCAATGCAAGCATACAGACTGAATGATTTGGTTTTAGCCGCTTGGTCGCTGCTCACCTCAAGCACAGCGAAAACAAAATAGCACTCGAAGGGACGCAACATAAATTGTCAGGTTTCACGGATGCCAAAGGCATGTACAAGAAAGAAAGATGACCACAAAAAAGTCATAAAAGAAAGTGACATGCGGAAAGAGTTTAGGTGGTCAGAATATCGAGGAGAAGGCTCATGTATGTTCCGCGACGTTGGGAGCATTCATGTTTAACTTGCTCGCGTGTCTCTTTGACATGTTAGCAGGCACGCAAGCGCACACCTACGCACACACACACACACACACACACACACACACACACACACACACACACACGTGCACCCACACGTACGTGCGCACAGGTCACTTTATGTCATATACATATTTATTTATTTATTTGGATACGTTAGGTGCATTACATAGGAAAGAATTATTAGGAGTGAATTACATTCGCAATTTCAGGCATACAGAGATTGAAAAATTGGCAGATCTCACGTACAGTGATACTTTCTATGATACAATGGCACGTACAATGATATGCGAAGCGCGAATGACGAATGTTGATATGTCGCTCTAAAATCAGCACAAATTTTCGAGGTGAAGGTAATTGATGCCGTAAAAGACTTCCGTGTCATCATTATTATGTTTGGATGTGTCGTTTACCATCGTCATCTATTCACGTCACGTGATACCAAATTTAGTATATGTGCAGCTAGCGAAACGGCCGCGAGCACGCTATGAGCGTGGTATGTTGTCATGTTCATACATGACACTCGTGTCAGAATTGTCATGTTTGCACCAGTCATATATTCCGTCGTGCGTTGACGTCACATAACACCGAATTTGGTATATAGTGGCCGCTAGCGCACTATGAAGGGCCCACTATGCTCCAATGTAGCGTTGACGCGCGCGCACGCTGAGCACACCGACGCTACGTAAGCAAAACGCGAGCACTCTTTAGTCTGACGCCAGGCGCGACCGGCGCGACCGGCGCGACCAGCGTCCGTCGGCGCGGCCCGACGGCAACCGGCACGAAATGCAACACGCTGCATTTCGAGCCGGTGCGTAACCAAGACAACACTACATCTCCCTCTTTTCGGGATAGAGGGACGCCGGATGTGCTGAAACGCGCATGCGCCAAAGCAATGCAGTGCAGCGGACGCCTTCTATTATATGGCAGGACCGGCGCCTAGCGTAGTCACGCCGGCGTGCCGCGACGAAATGAACTTCGGCGAGCACGCGCACCACGTCACGTCGAAGTGTATTGGCGCCTTGAGTGTGGCGTGTATCATTGTTATTACATGACATGCATCTCATTTCTAACCACTGAGCTACCACGGCAACCTGACATGCATCTTATGATTATCATGTTTGCACCGGCCACATACCTTCGTCGATCATTAACGTCACGTACTACCAAATTTGGCACATATGAAGCTAGCGAAACGGCCGCGAGCGCGTCATGAGTGTGGCATGTTGTCATGTTGTTACATGACATGCATGTCACGGTTATCATGTTTTCACCAGTCGCATAACTTCGTCATTCATACACTTACCTTAATACTAAATTTGGTATATGTGACGCTAGCGAAACGACCACGAGCGCATCATGAGCGTGGCGTGTAGTCATGTTGTTACACGACACGCATGTCATGATTTTCATGTTAGGGTCTGTCGCTTGTGTTCGCCATGCAATCATGTCATATCATACCAGTTTTGCAGCATGCCATTTGAATGCAACCACTGCAAGAGCTGCAGAACCAGAAAATGTAAATCATGATAATCATGACACACATGTCATGATTTACACATGTGATGTTATGACTAGTCAAATATGTTCTTCATACAGTCATGTTATGCCATACCAAGTTTGGTATTGATACCACTATCGAAACGGCCATGAGAGCTTAAAGTCGTAGGCGGCTGGATAGATAGATAGATAGATAGATAGATAGATAGATAGATAGATAGATAGATAGATAGATAGATAGATAGATAGATAGATAGATAGATAGATAGATAGATAGATAGATAGATAGATACACTCTAATTTGCTGAAGCTCGCTAAGAAATGCTTCGCACTTAAAAATAAAACAAAGTTCTCTACTTCCTTTCCCCAGTTTAAGTATATGTGAGAGCGGTGCTCTCAGGAGCGGGAGTAAGTACAGTGTTTATGCCTTCCATCTCGAATTGAGTTCGAGTACGAGACGCGTACATGCTCAGAAGTCAGTCCACGACTCGCATGCCATCAAGAAAACCTCCGAGGATCGAAGAAGAAGTGGTTCTAGTCTCGGCGTAAGCTCTCGTGGTGAGCCCGAAAAGATGGGGCCCACTCCTCCCGGGCCTTCTTTCCCCAATGCTCATTCTTCGTCTCGGCGATGGCCCGAGCTAGCGAGCATTGTACGGCAGCTCATTGCCGCAGGCGAACACCGAAATGCGTCCGCCAGCTGGCCACGTACGTATCCTAGTGCGATACAAGGACGCCGGCTTCGACCGAACTGTCGAGCAAAAAGGAAACACCGGGTTCCTTTCTTTCGGGCGAACACGTCCCTGACGATGATCGGCAATCATGTAGCTACGACAAAAGGAAAAACTGCGCAAATGATGCGGACGGAAAAGAATGTTAGCGTATGCAGACAAAAAAAGTAAGTACGACCGTTTCCGATGCAGTTACATTCCGGACACGAACGAATGGAACATATAGCGATCCTTTGGATGGGCAGGCTGGTGATGTAGGAGAAGATGGGCAGGAACCGATAGTGGCAGTCCTAGCCTCTCCAGCCTGTGTTTGAGGGCCGCACAAGTCGGGTGCCGAGAACGCAGCCGGGGGGAGGGGGAGGGAAGCGCACAGTCGGCATTACACGCTTGCATTGTACGAGAGATGAGTTGCATAGACTTTGACGTAAATATAGCAGCTACAAGTACGAAACACATGCACTTGTACAAAGACACGTGAGCTCACGCTATACATACATACATACATACATACATACATACATACATACATACATACATACATACATACATACATACATACATACATACTACATACATACATACATACATACATACATACATACATACATACATACATACATACATACATGCATGCATGCATACATACAATGCTTTTGCTAAACAAGCTATAGATTGGTTCATAGATATCCACCTTGCGTGCTTTTATAACTGTGCATACGAATTTCATGCCGACATCGTGAGCAGTGGTTTTTTCCATGCGCTATTTGTCGTTTTAGAATGTGTGGCTTGTTTTGGCACCGATGACAATGCGACAATACGCGAATTTGGTTCATCACATGAGCACTTCTTGGACGAGTTGATAGCCCTTCATACTGTAGACACTTCGCGCAACTTGGCATCCCCTTGAAAAACACGCTCTCATTCACTCACGCATCTACTGGAGAACACACCCAATAGTGTGGATGCGTGTGTGAATGCGAGCGTCCTTCGAATTCTATTTACAGTACAAAATTTACGTGCACGTCATTTCTACCAAAAATCTTCAAGTCTCTTTCGAATCTCAACTAAGCTTGTCACGTATCTTTCGCGCGTGCAGTGCCTCACCCAGAGGTACCTGTGGCCCATTATTGTGGTGCTCTTCAAACAACGCTCAGGCCTCGCATGTAGAGCACGTGTGGATTTTCATCTAATCCCGGAAGTCGCACGCAAAGTAGGCGAACTTTCTTTTTTATATAGACACCTATTTGGTGTATGTCGAAAGTGCGATTAACACTTAGTGACCTCCCTATGGCCTCTCAGTTGCTTTTTTATGTTTCGCTGTTAATGCAGAAAGGGCGCAGAAGCTAGGAGTTTGTAGGGAAGTCGGCGGTTCTGGAGACTAATTAGGGAAGTCAACGGCGCACTAACTGCGTCAATTAGTGCGTCGTCTTTCGTAATTATGCTGACGTGGGTTGGAACACCGCTGCTGAGGGGCCCTTGAGAAAATGAGAAATTCGATCGATGTACGTTTCAGTATTGTCGTTAAAAAAAAAAAGAGAGCAGCTTTGGCTGCTACAGGAACTGCATTATAAACAACAAAACAGAAGTACAAAAGAGGAAGTGAGCTTGTAATCTTGACGGTCTGATTAGAGCTTCACCTATATATATATATATATATATATATATATATATATATATATATATATATATATATATATATATATATAAGTCAAGTAGATCCTCCAAGAGAACGGTAACAACGGAAGTGTTTAATTCGACAGTTTCGGCCAGAGTCTGGCCTTCATCAGGAGTCATGGTACATTCTGTTTGCGCTCACATTTATAGTATTTTGGGTAAAAAATGAGAGGGAAGGAACGAAAAAAAAAAAAAAAAAACAGAAAGAAAGAAAGAGTTTGAAAAACGAGAGAGGAAAGGATATCCAGAAAGTTCCAGGTTCCACTGTGCTTCGCGAGTGGCGTCGTCAGTGTGTATTTTCTTAGTATTGCGTTCAGTGCAGTTTGGTGGCGGTCCCTTTATTGTAGACGGGGCCTGGCTAAGGTAAGGGCTTGCGTGTCGCGAAAAATGCTTTTTTTATTATTATTTTTATTTTTTATTTTTTAAAGACCGTCACTAATTCGGCGTCGGGGACAGCGTTCCGAGGCTCCAGGAAGTCGGCGCGGGAGAAAATGTTTCTTAAGGCGCTGTCTGTCGTTTTGAATGCTATTTTGCTCTGCGAATCCGCGTTTGGGGGTTTTAATTGTGTATGGGGTGGCCCTTCTATATGTCGGGCTTTGTTGTCGAAATGCGGGAAGGGTTTCCAAACTGCGAGAAAGGACGTTTGAAGTGATTGCTATTTTGTACTGGGAAACCGCGTTCGGGGCGTTTAGTTGTGTATGTGGATGTCGGGCTTTGTTGCCAAAATCGGGGAAGGGTTGCCAAAAGGGTTGATTTTGGCAACAAAGCCCGACATCCACATACACAACTAAACGCCCCGAACGCGGTTTCCCAGTACAAAATAGCAATCACTTCAAACGTCCTTTCTCGCAGTTTGGAAACCCTTCCCGCATTTCGACAACAAAGCCCGACATATAGAAGGGCCACCCCATACACAATTAAAACCCCCAAACGCGGATTCGCAGAGCAAAATAGCATTCAAAACGACAGACAGCGCCTTAAGAAACATTTTCTCCCGCGCCGACTTCCTGGAGCCTCGGAACGCTGTCCCCGACGCCGAATTAGTGACGGTCTTTAAAAAATAAAAAATAAAAAATAATAATAAAAAAAGCATTTTTCGCGACACGCAAGCCCTTACCTTAGCCAGGCCCCGTCTACAATAAAGGGACCGCCACCAAACTGCACTGAACGCAATACTAAGAAAATACACACTGACGACGCCACTCGCGAAGCACAGTGGAACCTGGAACTTTCTGGATATCCTTTCCTCTCTCGTTTTTCAAACTCTTTCTTTCTTTCTGTTTTTTTTTTTTCGTTCCTTCCCTCTCATTTTTTACCCAAAATACTATAAATGTGAGCGCAAACAGAATGTACCATGACTCCTGATGAAGGCCAGACTCTGGCCGAAACTGTCGAATTAAACACTTCCGTTGTTACCGTTCTCTTGGAGGATCTACTTGACTTATTGCAACGCTACGGCCATTTTCGCCACCATGCCTATATATATATATATATATATATATATGTATGTATGTATGTATGTAAGGCAACGAAGTGTATACTTACGGGCTCGTTTTTTTGTGTTTTGACACATTGTTAATGAAGTCTAACAGACAATAATGCCAAGGAAGGTATAGGTAAGGTTATTAGACGAAATTGTAAGCCGAACGTGAACAAAAAAAATTGGGTGAAAAGATAACTTGCCGTAAGCACGAACCAAACCTGCGACCTTCGAATAACGCTATTCGATTCGTTACACGAAAAAAACGAGCCCTTAGGTATACACTTCTTTACCTTATTCATTAACGAGGGTCTCGTACTGGCAGACTTGGTGCTTTAGGTTGTATACGAGAAACTATTGGTCAGCTGCCAGCTGGTAATAAGTTCACGTGCTACGTGACGCCACACAGGCTCATATAAGAGTGTGCCACACTCGCCGCCATGGCTACAGATGGCGTTGACTGACACTCCGACGTTTAAATTCACATATATGCCCTGAAAAGTGGCTGGGAGGATAGCCGCCGTGGTAGCTCAGCGGTAGAGCATCGAAAGCGCTATTCGAAGGTCTTAGGTTCGGTTACTGCCCACGTCAAGTTATCTTTTCACACACTTTTCTTTGCATTATTGTCTGTTTGATTTCGTTAAATATATATTTACGAAATATGACTGAAAGTGTAACATTAGCATAAACATAAAATTTGTCTCTCCATTTTTATTCAATCGTGTCGGTTCACTTTGCATTATGCGTGTTTTTTTCTAAATAACTCGGTTGACTACTTCTGGCCTTACTTACTACACACCATTATTACCCGTGTTTACGTGTCGAGCCAAAGTTTCGTCTTGTTATGCCACAGTTTAGTTCAGTGACTTTCAACATGACTGAATTTGAATTTCGATATTAGTCCTAGGTATCCCAGAACTTACATCATCAGCAATGATGAGTGCCTGCGATGAAAATTTCAGTACAGCCTCGTAAAAACCATTTTTTTACAGTCAACTTTACAAAAATAGCAATATAATAACGAGACACGTTTTCACTGCAGATTACGGATTAATTCCTAACCCCTGATGTTTCCTTACGCGTACGCATATGGAGGTACGTTGGTGTTTTAATATTCAGTAGTGGCGGAAAAGTGGTTGTCATGGCCGATAGTCGAACCTGCACTTTTTGCGTTTAGGCAGCGCAACTGGTAAACTCGCAGTGGTATGAAGACAAATCTGCTACAGGAAAGACTTAAAAATAGAACACATTTATTTGTCAAAAATACAAATAATGCACGATAGTACTCCAAAAGTGTTCCTTGCGATATTTAACACGTCCGTCGACACATTGAGTTTCTCACGCACCCCCAAGCGTCATCCTCGCACTGTGCTTTGAAATACGGTTCGTATCACTAGTGTGTCACCGCTTCAGAGATATCCACTCTCCAGATGGCGTTGATGCTTCCCTCGATGTTTTCACTCATTGGGGGCCCACCAACTCGCGCTCACTTCAATCACACACGAGCATCATCACTTGTCGGATAAAGCAATCCTCGGCGAGTGCTTAGTGCGTTTCAGTAAGTGGTCGAATGACGATCGAATGGCCATTTCTAAAGATCCACTGCACAGTTAAATTTCTACTTCGCGAAGTTTTACGAAGTCCACACATACTAGCCCCCAAGAACTGGTGGCCTCTTTTGGAGTCCGTACTGGTACGTTCTGAACCGATGAAACCATTCTGAGGTGCGATGAGGAGGGGTCACTTGGATGAGAAACACGTGGTGATGGATGGCGGATACCGTTCCCCCAACACTGCGTGTATGTTTCCGATGACCAAGCTGATAATGAATACCTCGTACACTCCGGATGCACAATTCCGATTGTTTGGGCGTTTAAGAGTTCCCGTGAAAGGTCCCAAGCACCTTTCTAGGCTCCACCTGCGCACAAACATGTAAATTGACAGTGTCTAGACTTGAGATAAAAAAGAGAGAGAAACGGCAACATTCACAAATATAGCGAGTTAGAAAGAGAAAGAGAGAGAGAGAGACAAGAGAGAGAGGATTACAGAGGAAAAAAAAACATAAAAGCAGGGAAACTAGTGAGAATTGAGGTCGGATTCCTACCATTATTCGAGGTATACCTCGTTGCCCCTGTACTCTGAAACAAGATTCGGCTTGAATTCCTGTTTTCATTTGACCGAGCTCGAATGAAAACGATTCGCGGAATGAAAACCGAATGAACACGACTCGCGGTTATCACAAAATGCTGCCAGCTATCGCTCGTGTGCAGTAAATATTATATGCCAAAAGATGGAGCTGCCGTCGACATTATTGTATAGACGTGAAGCGCCAAGTGAAGGGACGTTCTAGAATGTGGGGGTTAGTGTTAAATAACAAAATTCAGTACAGCTAAGGCGGTTTGCCATTGCTTTGAAATAATAAGTACAATGCACTGTAGAGGCCATGCATATATGGCCGAGCAAAGTGGAACTTCACGTAGTTTAATGAAAAGAGTTTTCCACCCCCAAACCACGGTGTGCTCGTGAGAGACGCCGTAGTGCAGGGCTCTAGAATTTTCGACCACCTGGTGTGCTTTAACGTTCACCTAAAGGTTTGGACACGGGCCTTAACCTCCTCGCCTCCATCAAAAATGTCACCGTCATGACCGGGATTCAATGCCGTGGCCTAAGGGTGATTTCATGTAATTTCTACGACAAATGGCACTTTTAGTGAAATCAGCTGTGCCATGCAAAAAGTCCGTCGTTTTATCTCTACGCTCATGGCCACTTTGTGCACGGCATTTGAGGATGGCTCGGGCGGCTGAACGAGCGCGAGCCCTGCAATATAGGTCGTTAAATAAAGCAACCTATTCACATACAGAGCACAGCCACGTAGAAACGGGGTAAAACACCTCACGTTCGCTATTACAATCGTCGTCGTCATCAGAATCTTAACTACGACCCTTGCAGGGCAAGGACCTCAACCATGTCTCACCGAATAGCCCGGTACTGTTAGTGCTATGGCTACTATATTCCCGCAAACGGTTGAAGCCAATGTGCTAACTTAAATTCCTGCCTCATTTTGTAAACTTAGCTTTTATTGGAATCTGTTCAGTTACTCTAATAGCAGGTAGTTATCTTGCCCTTGCGCTGCATGCGCTGCCCATGCTCGTCATTCTTCTTGATTTCAATGAAGATACACTTAAGAACTATTGGTTTCTTGACCCACTCTGCTACTTTCTTATTCCACACCTCTAACTTCACACTTAGTCTTAATTCAAGACCGTTCTTGTATTTTAATCACACCAAACACGGCATCCATAGCCAGGTGGCACGTCCACACAGATCTTATTTTATTCCCTCAATATTTCAAAAGCATACCATAAAATATTTCCATAATTTTATCACCGCAAATTGCAGTGTACAAAGAGAATTTCTCAACTCTTTTACAGATAAATTAATGCCCGTAACAAATGGGGTAACTGGACTCAATGGAATGAGACACTCGAGGTTTCTTTGACACTGGCATTGCAGTCGACAGCAGCTGTTACTGTACTCGACAACTACAACTTTTTAACAATAGTTACTACAGGCGTGTTTTGTATGACGTAATATTTATGATTTGCATAGTATGACAAACTACGTAGCTAGCATATTTATATGACATAACGTCTTTATCATTAATGCCGCTTAATCTGTGTGGTCTCATCGTTACCAATTGAAATGGTGTGATACCACAACGTCAATTTTTCTAGCAGTAAAAATTCAATCGCAAAGTATATATTTTGAAACAGTTCACTCACATTGTCATCACCCTCTTATCTCTGCGAGGTGAAACGCTTGGCATGCATGTCACACTCGGCTTCGGACGTCTCGTGGCTCTCAATAGAGGAAAACTCTGCGCTGCCTTTGTGCAAATCCAGCTCAGCTTGCTTCAATCCATCTGCATATCTGAACAGCAAAAAAAAAAAAAACAAGAATAAGAATCTTTGTGAAATCGAACGCTTGGTGATTTCCGTACACGAAAATGTCAGACTAAGAAATACTGTAAATTGGCCCGGAGAACACCGGTGGCAATAATTTACGTTCAGCATCACTTCAACTCCGGCGTGGGTACTCCACGAGGTACTGTTAACCGAGCTATTGAAGTAATCTTTAAAGTCAACAAAGGTTGTTCCGCTTTAAACGAGCGCAGTGCAAGACTGCGCTTGCATGAGATGGAAGGGTGTCGGATTAAAGCAATTGTGTTCAAAGTTGAGTTTTACGACACCGTCGTAGATGGTCTTCACGCTTCTACAGCGGCTGTAGCGGGGCCCAGACGTTACTGTCGCCAGTATGACAGCTGCGACAATTCATGCTACCTAATGTCCGTCACTTTGAACACTTGTTCGTTTGAACCTCGCGTGTCCCCTTCACCTCCACGGGTAAAGCACGTTTTTTGTTGTTTTTTTGTTTTTTTACTTCTCTACTCTCTGTATTTCACGGAAGCTTCTGTACATGAAGACAATAGTATCGGGAGCTATTCTAGGTAAGGAAACCTTTTTCTTATTCTTATTTAAGAGTAATAAAATTTGCTCACACAAACTGTGTTGCCAAGTCGAAAGAAAAACAATGGCCAAAAAGTTTGAAAGCTAGCAAAAAAAAAAGAGCCAACCTGAGCCATGAAAGTTCAAGTAGCGAAATGTGTATAACAACATTGTTTAAAAGCGACAGTGACGTTTTTGGTGAAACAACCTAAAGCATGATCAAGTTGCCTAAATGTAAATAGGAACATTATGAATACTTCAAACCCATCATCTTAGGCCTTCAAGCATGCTTTGGTGATTTCAGCGATCACTTCAACCAGCATTATGAACTAGTTTCCGTTATTGCAAAAAAGACATTTTACTTACCTGTCTTGCATGAGTTTTCTAAAAAAATAACTGGGATCAGTAACTTTTTGGCTACTGTAAAAAGAGAACTTTGGAAGTCCGTGCTCCAAATTGCATTACGGCAATTCATTCATAGATATTCGTATTCACAGTCATACGCGTGCATGCGAGAGGGGGCAGACCGGACTATCAGCCCTTGTAGTCACCTAAAAAGAAGCGTCAATTCTGCTCCATTCATTTACTCATTCGGACCCTTCACGTCAATTTTTGTGGCGTATAGTTCTGGCCAAGCATGTTTTTAATGATGGTAGCCACCAAGTACCCCTGAAGTTGAAAAAAAGAACTGTTTACCCCACAAAGCCATAGACCAACGGTAGGCCCTCACGAAAAGCCCGTCGTCACTTTGATTGCATTTTGTGCGTTTATATTGAAACAAGTACGCATTTGTTAATGGCGTACACTTCTACATGCCATACCTGCAGGACCGTAGAGGCAATTAGACACGTCCTATGCAGCTGCACTCGGCAGTCAGCGATGCCCACTCCAAAAGCTTTTCTGAACCAACAATTGAACTTCAGACCATTTTTTGTAGACAGAAATCTAACAACCTGAACATGTGCTTTGAGTGCGCAGAAGGCAATTAAAGCTCTGATTAAGCACGTGAATATACATACCTGAGTGACTGCTTGCAGACTCGATGTGCGGCCCAAAGTGTGATTGGGATTCTGTTCTTTCCTCTCTCTTCTTCTATTTCTCTGACCCCACTTTATGGGTAAAACCAAACATGCCTGTTTCAACTCACTACCAATTTTTGTAAGGCTGAATGGTTAGCATCTGCTTAGTTAGAGAAGGAGTCACAATGAACACATCTAATACGAAAAAATGACGCAAGCAATCAGTCGGACACCCAATTTGCAATGTTCTTGAGTTCAAAGCAACCTTGATGCGGAATTGAGAGCTGTTCGCTTCGTATTTTGGTTTTAAGTTTATTTGGTTAAAAATGGCGAGAAAGTTCAGGCCTCAACGAAGGGGTTTTTTTTAGTGACGGCCATATATTCCCACACCCTAGCGTTGTCTACTGCAAACATCAATTTAGTTTTCCGAGCTGTAGACAAGCCTCAGCCATGTTTGGGCTACACATATTCAAACGCCAACGGCTACGACGTTGCCTGGTATTCGTAATGGGGCTCAAACAGAGGGAACGGAGAAAACGTAGGTAAAAAGTATCTAAGTAGCGAATACGTTTTGTCTGCCACCTATAAAAATACTGCAAAACCTAGAAAACTTCCTAGAAAAGTAGCAAAAGTGGCGTGTAGCAACCAAATCTGACAACCCTGCCTGACATTTTCGTTAAGAGCAAAACGAGGAGTGCCACTTGTAAATTGAGATTTTCATAGATACTTTTAAAAGAAATAAACTTTCCTAGTGCTCAGGGAACGTTCAGAATTTAAGTGCGCATCGAACGTTCTCTGCACACTGAGAAAGTATATTTATTTTAAAATACAATACCACCCAGTCAATGTAGCCACTCTTAATAAATATTTTAGAGGACTCGACAAGCAATGGTTGTGGAAGTTCGAGAGACGAAGAGAAATTCAAAAAAGAAAACAAAAAATGTGCCCTCAGTTTTTTTTCTGGCATGAAGCTACAAGAAAATTCAATATGGCTCCCCCTAAAAATATTTTGCTTGTTGAAGAACTTTCTTTTAGATTTACCCCAACTTGCATTTTTCTTCCACGACGTAGCTTCTGCACTCCCATACGCGACTCTTCTTACGGCATGCACCTATGCCATTAAGGTTTAGGTTGTGCCTTCAAGATACAGAGCAAGATGACAGCTTTTTCTTTTGATATTTTAAAGCTTACAAGACGGGAGCCTGCTTTATGCATTGAGAGACAACGAACCAGGAGACTATTTTTTGACGACCCCTCTTAGTTTGGCGTCACACTTCTGGTTTTTTTTTCCCTGAGTTGCTCTGAACCTGGTCAGATTACAAATAAAGCATCGGAACTCCAACTCACCTGGACAGCTTACGCAGCTTGTGCTCGGCGTACAGCTCGTCGCCGTGGGTGCTCCAGTGCTTCTTCTTTGGCCTCGAGTAAACGTAAGCCACATTGGTGTTCGGGTAGCCCTCGATTATGCTGAGCGCTTCGAGCGACTTTCGAATGCCTTTGTACTTCTCGGGGGACGTGTATAACGGAGCTGCACAAAATAATTGAAGAAAAAAAAACACGCTCTTACAGTGATGGTGCTCGTCCTGAAAAAGTAACCTTTATAACAGATTAAATAATTCTATTTAGCATGCACATGGCTCACCAAAAACGGCATCTTTCACCTAGTCATATCAGTTTGCTGCACAAGTCGTTTTTAGCGATCATATTTTTCGCAACAAAGGGTCACAGTTTATCCTCAATAGCTTTCGTAGAGCGTTTGCATAACTTCGAGAATCCAACGAAAAAGTTTTGCATGCATGTATACTCGTGTGGTGTGCGTTTCTTGTATACTGAACTAAGCACTATCTACGCCCTTGAAGTTCGAAAATTGTCGCGTATTGTCACGTTCGAAAATGTCGGTCATCTTGATGTAGTAACGCTTTATCTAAATGGGACGCTTTTCCTCTGTGCGTGCATGTGTGCGCGTGTGTGCCTATGAGATCACCTGTTCCCTTCATTTTCCTTTACCTCTCTGTTCTCCTTCCGACCACCACTTTCCCGCCCGTGTGCAGGGTAGCAAACCGCTTACTACTACCACAATAACCTGCGTGGCTTGCTATCAATTCTCTCCCTACCTCTCTCTCATTCATAGACGAGTGCGTACTTGAACGGGACAACTAAGCCGTTGTGAAGCTTGCCGTTCATTCAAAATATTTACGTTTTTGTATAATGGAGTGATATTGCTTAAATGCTTAATCTGCTAAAACGCTTTTTTAGATAAGGTAGTGAACTGCGAGTATACCTAATGGTATAGCGGTGGTGTAACTCTGTGACATCTATGAAAAAACTGGCCCCGTATCTGCACGTTGCACTGCAAATGTCATCAAAAGACGGTAGTCTTGCGTGTGGATAGAGTGAACAAGACATTCATTTGATGTTCTGCGCGAGAAAATCGGTGAATTGTATTCTGGAAGCGCTGAGTTAGAGAGTCTCGATACGTGCAGTGAAGGCCATTAACTCTATGCTGAAGGCGAACGAGCGCACCTAGCAGTCACTCTCGCGCATCGAGGCACGTTAGACATGAACGCCATCTGCCAGTAATCTTTGAGAACGAAGGAAGGTGTGCGCGCCCAGGAGAAAGATGCGCGCCTGTCTCGGAGGCGATAAAGCGTAGATCGCAAAGCGACGGGCAGGTGCCACCACCGTCTCGTCTGAGCAAAGCCTTGGAAACATTTGCCTTTTCGAGCATCGCGTTGCACTTACAGCACAGCGTGATAAACGATATGGTCCTTGAAATTACTTATGTGTGCCTTCAATACTGTAACAAATATCGACGTGTTGTTATGGTGCCTCAGATATGTGCAATATTTGCTTTTTATTTGAGTATTGCACAAGTATGAATGCTGAAACTTGAGCATTTTTGGTGGGCGCTGTGGATGAAGTTGGCCGTTTGGGGTGTCGTTACCGTGGTCAAATAGACAATTGAAAAGACAGACGGACGGACGGACGGATGGATGGACGGACGGACGGACAACGGACAGACGGACAGACAGACAGACAGACAGACAGACAGACAGACAGACAGACAGACAGACAGACAGACAGACAGACAGAGACCGAAATTTCGGTGTTTAAGGTCCCCAAAAAAGATTATCGTCTTTAAAAAACAAAAACAAATTATTGTGGCGTGATTGTGCTGTTTACGAAACAGGTTGACACTATTTATGCAGTTAGAATGATTGCGTATGAACGCAGCATAAAACACAATTTGGGGAGATGAGGGGCTGGATTCATAGCCCATATTACATTAGTGAACCTACGGTGAAGCGAGTATGTGGGCTCTTACCAGACTTGGTATAAATACTCTCCGGAAGGCACTGCGTGGACCCTAGCACGTGACCTTGACCATCTGACTGCGAAAAAAATATAAAAAGAGCGAAGAAACGGGCCACAAGACACGTCAGTGTGTTCCACGAAAATTCAAGCAAGCAAACAGAAATAATAATTGGGCTACTGATTTTCATAATCTAACTTGCAGTAGTTAGAAAAAGAGTATTTTGTGTTCGTAAGTATAGCGGTAAACAAAAGAAGGAGGATTGAAAAAGGCTTGTTTTGTTTGTTTGTAAGGGACTACTGCAGTGACGTAATAATAAAAGCTCACTATATGTGACAAGTAACTAAACTTACAAAAACATGCCGATACACGTCGTAACGCTTGAATTGATGCCAAAAAAAAAAAAATGCAGCGTATACAGAACTACTCGGCGACTGCTTCGCATCATGCCGATTCTCACTAGGGCAATTTTTCGCATAATCTGCAACAATGTGCCAGCTGTCCCATGAATCACTGTTGTTGAGCCATACGAGTGCTGTGAGTGTGAAATACGCACGGCTCTCACGTGACGAGTTGTGACTTCGCGTTATATCGCACTGTTAAGGTATTTGCAGGGATACGTGCATTATTGAATATATGCGCATTGCTTAAACGTAGCTACTTAGCAAATGATTCAATATTCGTTGACGGTTGTGAGTTTCTGTATAGGAAGCGGATTCTTCCAAATACATCTGTTTTATCTTTAAACGTATATAAAGAACAGCTTTAAACGCCACTCTCTATGACACTACAAAACGCGAAGAGTAGATGAAATGAGTATGGAACTAGTTTTTTTGCCGAGAAAAAATCACGGCAACTTGGTGGTTGTGGCACCAAGCACGAAGAAAGTGCAAAGCTGTATAGCGAGTCTTTATGTCTTATCTGCTTTCTGGTTTTCTAGTTTTCTCCTCCTATGTTTCTTTATTTTTTTAGTTTCTTGTGTCTTTTGTTGCTTTCTCTTTCCCCGCCGCAGTGGTCTAGTAGCTAAGGTACTCGGCTGCTGACCCGCAGGTCGCGGGTTCGAATCCCGGCTGCGGCGGCTGCATTTCCGATGGAGGCGGAAATGTTGTAGGCCTGTGTGCTTAGATTTGGGTGCACGTTAAAGAACCCCAGGTGGTCGAAATTTCCGAAGCCCTCCACTACGGCGTCTCTCATAATCATATGGTGGTTTTGGGATGTTAAACCCCACATATCAATCAATGTTGCTTTCTCTTTGTAATAATGACTATCTTTCTTTGTATCTTTTATTTTTGTTTTCGTTTTCTCGCTTGCTTCCTTTTTTTTCTTTTTGTATGCCTTGTTTTACCGGTGTTAGGCCAAGCGACCACAGAATACGAGAGCCTGGGACAGCAAAAGTGTTCCACACTGAACGTCACCTCGAAGGCACACGAAGAAAAAGATCAAGAATACTTGTTGGCGCGAGCGCGAGCTCCATCTGCTGCTATGCTATACGTGGCTCTGCCTGCAGTACGCCAAGCAACGACGACAGCATACGAGAGCATGTGACAGCCTGGTGCTCCGAAGTGATGAGCACCGAAACGCCTAGCGTCATTCACGCATGCCCGGCACCCGGGGCTTGGTGGAAATTGATCGAGTAGCGGGGTGGACCTCTTTTATCGATCGGCTTAGTATAGGCACCTATACGCTCTCTCGGATTTGTTTTCGCTGTACACGGCTGGCACCGTATACTAAGAATGCGTTCAAATCGCAAGATGCGGGGATTGCGCAGAAGCTGCTTAGAGAAAATCTATGCCATGTGCATGGCTTGATGTAAAGTATACCTGCACAGGCTTTCTGAGATGTTGCACTCTGACGAGAGGCATTTCGTCAGAAGCAATAATGCTTGCCATGGAAAGCGATAACGCGTGATTGACGCTGGCTAAGGATACTTGCTACTTTTATTGCCATAGCAATTATATGGACACTGTCGGCTGGTTTTGCCACCGGCGTCGGCGTCAACGTGGGTGTCGATGTCATGCACCGTATATGTATACGTATCGATATATATGAAAACGCAGGAAAGAAAAAAAATCCCAGAAAAAAATACTTCGGCGCACGGAATCGAACGTAGAGCCTCCGCGTCGTTAATGCGAGGCGTGGACCCCTGAACTATCGAAAGGTACCTCCTTCAACGTTCAAATGGCAAGCTATTCATATCTACCACTTACCGCTGTTGGCCGGCATCTCGGGGGGAGGGCTATCGTGTTTTAAGCGTTATCAGCAAAAAGGCGCAGTGAGCGAAGGCGGCTCTCATCTCTCACGCGTACTTTGGCCCGCGTAGAGGATAAGGGGGTGTACGCTTGATCATGCGCCTTTATCTTGCTGTGAGGAGAACAGCACGTCTTGGCTAGCCTGTGGGTTTCGCCAGAACGAATCTGTTGTAGTTACTGGGAGCACAGAGGTCACTGCAGTCGTTGCACAGCCTCCGTTTGCGAAAAAAGCGCGCTTTTCAGATACATCGAAGTAGCAGCAGAGACGCTTATTCGCGCTCATCCGTACCTGTGAGTATGTTTTGTGCGTCATATGTGCGTGAGAAACGCGGGGCACGTTTCGATCTGCTTGCCATTCTGCCCATGACCTTCCAATTTGTTGATATCACGTTCATTGCTTCGCCTTTGCAGCAAAGCTGTGATTTTTTTGTTTGTCCTTGTATTTATGTGAAGGCAAGCTACTCCCACCTTTTAATTTTTCGAACTCTTCAGTAGTCTTAACCTCAGGCTTTTTTGCTATTTATAGCGAACGTCTATAGCTAAGCCCTACGTCAACCCTGCTCCGAGGTCAAAACGAATCGGTTGGACATGCCTACGCAAAAGCCATCGTGCAGTACGCATCAATATACTTGTGCCACGATCGTGTTAACGCCTTGCGGTTTGAAACAAACGAACGCGTTGCGCCCGCTAGACAATCTTGAGCTAGGCGAGATAGAGATTCTGAGCTGGCATCAGATAAAGAAGTTTTTACTGCGATTTCCAGCAGTTCGTGTTAAGTGGGGAAGCACGCAGAAATAACGAAGTGGCTTTTTTAATGTACCAGAGAAGTTGGTAGGAGCAAGTATAACGCATCCACATCGTGGTCAGTTTCAGCGCAAGGGCGAAGCAATGAATGAGATAGCATCAAACATGAGTGCTATACGAAGTAAGCCTAGTACCTAACTCTTTTGGAAACTTTCTCGCACAACTCTATAAAAATTCGATTTGGCGAGTATGGCCGCTCGAGAGAACGAGCTGGTTTTCTGGAAATTGGTCGTCACAACGCCAAGCGGGGAAAGCACAGCGCGTAGCTTATGTACAGTCTAGTTATGGCTGTCGAGGAAGAACGCGTTCAAGCTATCTTATCCAGCCCTTCTCATTCTACCACCACCACCACTGCTAAAAGTCAGACAAGAGATTTACCTCTGTGTGAGAAACGGGCGATGGCCGGTCTTGTACGCGTGTTAATCTCATCACAAGCGCTCTACGTGTGACTGAAGTGACTAGCTTGTTTCGTCTAGTTTAAGCCGAGTTAGCCACCAGCGTTCACGCGCTTTTACTAACGCGTGTATCTTTCACTAACGCGTATAAGGCATCAAAGGAGATGTTATCAATGTGGGCTTCATGCGCAACATAACGGGGATGGAATAATCTCCCCGAGTGTCTAGAAACCGTAATAATAGTATATAGATAATATAGAAAAAATATATTATTATTATTATTATTATTATTATTATTATTATTATTATTATTATTATTATTATTATTATTATTATTATTATTATTATTATTATTATTATTATTATTATTATTATTATAGATGATTGACGTACCTGCTTGTGCATCTTCTTCACCTCTGGGCTTGACGGCCTCCGTGCAAAAGGCACATCGTATGTGTGCTGCGCCACCATGCGTTCGTCGATTACTTCGTCCGTTGCGCTGTTCAGGCTTCTCGCGGAGGCCCAGCCAGACTGAAGACCTCCGGTTGCGTACAAAGACGACAGCCGACCTCCGCGCGTGGCAGTAAGGTGAAGGGTAATAGAGCTGTTCGTGTTCGACGGCGCGTCGGTGCTGCGTAGTCTCGGACTCCTGCTTGTTTTCACCGCCTTCCCAGACACTCATTGGCACTGTGTCCATGCTCTTCGTTGTCTCTGTCACTTCGTCCACGCTTGCTATAAGGATTGGAAAGTGTGCGGTATAAGGTCTCATAACAGCGCGGCAAACCGAGAAGCACGTCGTAGAGGTGGTACCACGGTTAATGTTCGCTATTTGCGGATTTTAACCGGTAACGTAAGTATAAGTTTACTAGTGTTCTTGTTTGTCAGGTCCGTCGGTACGCGTCTGACTGCAGTGGCTGAACGTCGAAACTTTGATATTGCTTTCGAAAGCATAAAGTCATATCTGCCCTATTATTGAACTCTTGCCAAGTATGCAGTTACTTTTTTTCCTGATGCACTGTATGCTTATGAAATGATCCTATCGCATATCCTATCGCATACTTATCGCATATCTAAGCATTCAATAAATAGCACTGCATGAAGGTGGAGGAGTATCCGGAAATCATTTTTGGGTGAGGAAGAGAGAAGGGGGGTCATTAACCTCTTTTATCCGCGTTTCTGTGTGTACACATAAAGAATAGAAAATTTTTGTAGTGGATGTATCCCCCCTCTCTACTAGTTATGCAGTAGAAAAACACATAGCTTGAGCAGTGAGAAAAGGTCCGAACAAAGGCGCCCCTCTTTCACACCTGAGTATGGGCGTTGCATGGTCGTGTCGCGTCGACGGCAGAACACGTAGCACACGGCGGCCGCTAGAAGAATCACCACGAAGAGAGAACACACAGTGGGAAGGATGATGTGGATGTGACGACGCTGAGACTCGACGGCCTGCGTCCATTGTGGCGGTGGCACGGTGCCTGCAATGAAGCGGCAGGTACACGGCATTGTAAAACACATTCAGCGCCTTGATTACAGTGGCCGCGGCTGGAAGTTTAGCGTTGTTCCCAACACTTATCGCTTTCATAATCTGACAGCAGCGGCTAAAACCCGATACCTCAATATCACTTTCGAAAGAATAAAGTGATAACTTCCATAAACTTCAATAAGCTTCAACTTCATTCCTATGAAAAAGAAGTTATCGAGACTCTGAAGCAGTATTGAGGAGATCAATCTACTGTACCTTCCCTACACATACAGCAGGTACATTTCACAGGCACATATTTTCGGAATATTGTGTATTGATATGTTACTTATTAGAAGATCTTGGTTGCGAATAATGCTTGCTAGATCAAGATGAACACTTCATTTTCCGGTCACAAAGCATTGTTTCATGAGTCCCTAGACACAAGTGTGGTGTTCATAGTCAGAAAGCATACACGGCATTGCGACTAAGAAGGACCATAACCACGTGAAGTAATATAATTTGCACTCACCACCGGAAATCGTAAGCGTAGCAAAGATGTATCCCGCCTCCGTAGCACCCGCGTCATTCTGCGCCGTGACGAGGAGGTCGTACCAGGTAGCGGGAACTAGGTCAGGGATGACCAGCACGGGAGGCTGCTGGTGGTCGGGTATCAGGTGCGTGGCCGTAGCAGGGGACCAGTCGTTCTGCGACTGAGGCTTGCAGAGGAACGGCGAACGAAAAGATGGGACATCCGCCGCTTTTCCAGGCGCCTAATTGCAGCGTCACCGAAGTAACGTTGCACAGGAGGAGGTCTCGCTCGTCGGGTGCTATCGGGGCTGTGGACAGCAACGTTCGTAATTTCACCTGTTACGTCTTCTATCTATCTATCTATCTATCTATCTATCTATCTATCTATCTATCTATCTATCTATCTATCTATCTATCTATCTATCTATCTATCTATCTATCTATCTATCTATCTGTCTATCTGTCTGTCTGTCTTCTGTCTGCTTCTGCTGTCTGTCTTGTCTGTCTGTCTGTCTGTCTGTCTGTCTGTTCTGTCTGTCTGTCTATCTATCTACTATCTATCTATCTATCTATCTATCTATCTATCTATCTATCTATCTATCTATCTATCTATCTATCTATCTATCTATCTATCTATCTATCTATCTATCTATCTGTCTGTCTATCTATCTATCTATCTATCTATCTATCTATCTATCTATCTATATCTATCTATCTATCTATCTATCTATCTATCTATCTGTCTGTCTGTCGTCTGTCTGTCTGTCTGTCTGTCTGTCTGTCTGTCTGTCTGTCTGTCTGTCTGTCTGTCTGTCTGTCTGTCTGTCTGTCTGTCTATCTATCTATCTATCTATCTATCTATCTATCTATCTATCTATCTATCTATCTATCTATCTATATATCTATCTATCTATCTATCTATCTATCTATCTATCTATCTATCTATCTATCTATCTATCTATCTTAACTTATCCTTTGATATATAGAACGCACAGCCAGGCCGAATAATTCCCATGAGTGATCTTCTCGTAAAAGAAGTGGTACAGAGGTATTTACCGGCTTGCAAGTAACTGCGTCAGGCACAGCTCAGAGTTTTTATAACACGGACAACCTTGAATTAGGCGCCATTCAGAAAGTTTCTTACTTTCTACCCTCGTACTCGCGGCAAAATGCAAATGGTGCCCCGTGCATCGAAAGCAATCTAGTGCTCTTTCTTGGTGGATAGTAGTGATCGTTGCTCCACTTCTCCCCACATATAAAGAGGATGGAAAGAAGGGCTTGTTGCTGTGGCGGGAATACGTGAGCGAATGGAAGTGGACAAACTCATGAAAGGTGCTCGTCCTGTCTTTTCCCGTCCTATTCGTGTTAAAATATTCACGTTTCTGCACATCACGTGCAAAAATGCTGCTGTTACACAGCTTTAAGATACGCTTAGCTTTCACCAAGGTTCTGGTGAAGTCCACGAGCGACGTCATAGTGACGTCACTATGACGTCAGGAATTAGTATATATGGCATCATGATTATGTCACAGGAGACAAGATCATGACCCAGTCTATGATCATGTGCCCTTCGCGTTGATCGTGTTCACGTGGACACCACTGAAATCGACGCTCAAGCTCGGCGTTAGGTGAGGCATCTGGTGCATTTCACTTGATAATCACCTGCACAGCACAACCTGCTGTGCACTGGCTTGGGACGGTTTCTATGCTGATTTGTAGGGCACAGCAACTGTTAGGATTGTAGAGTGTATTTCATGCTTTTTGAGACATGAATCAATGCATTTTTGCTGAGTGCTATCAACACTGCTGCATAATCAACTGAATATATTTTCTGCTTCCTGCATGTTATGTTCATTGTACCTCCCATATCTGCCCAAAGTCTGCCATTCAGACTGGCAGTATTTCCCTGATTAAACAAACAAACAAATAAATAAAAATAAATAAATAAACAAACAATAATTAAAAGAAATAAAAACTGATAAATATGGCCGATGCTTCAGTATAGCCATCGTACGACATTCTCAATCAGCAAATTATACGCACTTGAGCCGTCGGTCTTGGCCAGCACTGTGTTGCTGCTGGGCCCTCTGCCGGCGGCGTTGAAAGCAATGGCGTGAAAGGCGTACTTGCGGCCACAGCGCAGGCCACGAAACGCGTACGCCGAACGTTCGGCGCCTGTCTGAACTTCCGTCCACTCGCCGGTCTCTTCGGCGGATTCTGATTTCAAGGACACGGGCGGCTCTGCCTTGTGGAACAGAACGAACCCTGGAAACGAGATTAATTCAGTCGTCTCATGGCTTTCTTAATACCCGCGGCCGTTTCGCTGCCTCACACATGCAAAGTTGGTATTACGTGACGTCAATGGATGAAGGAGGCATTTGACTGGTGCAAACATCATAATCATGAGATGTGTGTGATGTGAGAACATGACTACATGCCACAGTCAAGGCGCCAGTACATTTCGACGTGACGCGGTGTGCGTGCTCGCCGACGCTCATTTCGTCGCGTCACGACGGCGTTGCTACGCCAGGCGCGGGTCCTGCCATATACTCGCAGACATGCGGCGTGCTGCGCTGCTTTGACGCATGCGCATTTCAGCGCGTCCGGCGTCCCTACGCCACAAAAAGAGGGAGACACAGTGTTGTCTGGGTAATACATCGGTGCGAAATGCAGCATCTCGCATTTCGCACCAGTTGCCGTCGGGCCACGCGGAAGGACGCTGGTCGCTCCTGGCGTCAGACTACACAGAGAGAGCTCGAGTTTTGCGAACGTAGCGTCACTGTGCCTAGCGCGCGCGCGCGTCAACGCTACGTAGGAGTATATCGGGACCATCATGATGCACTGGCGGCCGTTTTGCTAGCTCCACATATACCAAATTTGTACCATATTAGTTTTTAAGTGACATCAATGGATGACGAAAGTACATGACTGGTGCAAACATAATAATTCTGACACCCGCATTATGTAAGAACATGACAACATACAACGCACATAACGTGCTTGTGGTGGTTTCGCTAGCTCCACATATTCTAAATTTGGTATCACGTGACGTGAATAGATGACGAAGGTAAGCGACACATTCAAACACGATAATCATGACACGGAAGTCATGTATGGCATCATTTACTTTCACCTCGTAGCGTTGTGTTGATTTTAAAGATGACATGTCAACATTTCTAAATCGTGCTTCGCATATCATCGATTCTCACTGGACGTGGAGTCTGCCAATTTTTATCTATCTATCTATCTATCTATCTATCTATCTATCTATCTATCTATCTATCTCTATCTATCTATCTATCTATCTATCTATCTATCTATCTATCTATCTATCTATCTATCTATCTATCTATCTATCTATCTATCTATCTATCTATCTATCTATCTATCTATATCTATCTATCTATCTATCTATCTATCTATCTATCTATCTAAACTTATTCTTTAATATATAGAACGCACAGCCAGGCCGAATAATTCCATGAGTGATCTTCTCGTGAAAGAGGTGGTACAGAAGTATTTACCGGCTTGCAAGTAACTGCGTCAGGCACAGCTCAGAGTTTTAATAACACGGACAACCTTGAATTAGGTGCCATTCAGAAAGTTTCTGACTTTCTACCCTCGTACTCGCAGCAAAATGCAAATGGTGCCCCGTGCATCGAAAGCAAAATAGTGTTATTGCTTGGTCGATAGTACTGATCGTTGCTCCACTTCTCCCCACATATAAACAGGATGGAAAGAAGGGCTTGTTGCTATGGCGGGAATACGTGAGCGAATGGAAGTAGACAAACTCATGAAAGGTGCTCGTCCTGTCTTTTCTCGTCCTATTCTCTTCGTGTTAAAATATTTACGTTTGTGCACATCACGTGCAAAAATGCTGCTGTTACACAGCCTTTAAGATACGCTTAGCTTTGACCAAGGTTCTGGTGAAGTCCACGAGTGACGTCATAGTGACGTCAATATGACGTCAGGAATTAGTATATATGGCATCATGATTATGTCACAGAAGACAAGATCATGGCCCAGTCTATGATCATGTGCACTTCGCGTTGATCGTGTTCACGTGGACACCACTGAAATCGACGCTCAAGCTCGCCGTTAGGTGAGGCATCTGGTGCATTTCACTTGATAATCACCTGCACAGCACAACCTGCTGTGCACTGGCTTGGGACGGTTTCTACTGCTGATTTGTAGGGCACAGCAACTGTTAGGATTGTAGAGTGTATTTCATGCTTTTTGAGACATGAATCAATGCATTTTTCGCTGAGTGCTATCAACACTGCTGCATAATCAACTGAATATATTTTCTGCTTCCTGCATGTTATGTCATTGTACCTCCCATATCTGCCCAAGTCTGCCATTCAGACTGGCAGTATTTCCCTGATTAAACAAACAAACAAATAAATAAAAATAAATAAATAAACAAACAATAATAAAAGAAATAAAACTGATAAATATGGCCGATACTTCAGTATAGCCATCGTACGACATTTTCAATCAGCAAAACATACGCACTTGAGCCGTCGGTCTTGGCCAGCACTGTGTTGCTGCTGGGCCCTCTGCCGGCGGCGTTGAAAGCAATGGCGTGAAAGGCGTACTTGCGGCCACAGCGCAGGCCACGAAACGCGTACGCCGAACGTTCGGCGCCTGTCTGAACTTCCGTCCACTCGCCGGTCTCTTCGGCGGATTCTGATTTCAAGGACACGGGCGGCTCTGCCTTGTGGAACAGAACGAACCCTGGAAACGAGATTAATTCAGTCGTCTCATGGCTTTCTTAATACCCGCTGACGTCTCACCGCGCACAGAGTTGGTTTTACAAAAGAATCGTAGATAGCTGAACTAATTGGTACAAAGTTTCATTAAAACAAGGCAGGAGTCGGAAAATTGACACAACACAAGCGCCACTGGACTTGCTTGATCTTTTTTCCTTGCGTACGTGTCTGTATTTTGGTTCGAGTTAAAAAACACAAAATGATCGACATTTGCGGAGCCCTCTATATGGCATTCCTCATAGTTATATTCACGGTTTATTACAGTACCTACAGCGCCCGTGTGGGGCTTTAGTGTAGGGCGACAACAACATTTAATATACAAATAAAAAAAAGTAGTTCATTAAAGAAGAACAAAGGAAACAAAAAAAAGCAGAAAAGCGATAAGCCAATAACACAGTGGTGTATATCAAATGAATACAGCTACTTTGTGAAGCACCCAAGAGTAACACCTAATCATCACTGACATGGGGCAAAATACAACAAAGTATTGTGCTTTGGAGAGGTTAAACCACAACAATTAATAATATATGCACACCGAGGTCCTTTTACCGAAATCGAAAACGACGTACTTATTTCCCATGGGCCTGCATCTCGTGCAACAAGAGGATTACACAAACTTTTCAGTCTAGTAAAAAGGTTACAACAAGAATGAAGCGTCAAGCGACAAGCAGTGGTTCAAAAAGTAATCTACCATGCACTGACGTATAGACAAAGTTACATTTCTTCATATGAATCGTCGAGGAAAGTTGTCATAATTCACTTTTCAGAAGCATTGACCAACTAGCAAAAAAAAAAAAAAGATTGGCCTCGTATCTGCATGTTAATCTGCAAATGTCGTCGAAAGGCATTTATTTGATGTTCTGCGCAAGAAAATTGGTGAATGGTAATCTGGGGGCGCTGCGTTAGAGTGCTTCGAGCGTGCAGCGGAGGCAAAAGAGCGCATCAAGTCACGTCACACGTAAGATATTAGCGCTATCTGGCAGTAATCTTGGAAAACGAAGTGCGTGTCTCTTAGACGGGTATGTACCGGTCTCAGAGGTAATAAGGTGTAGAACGCAAGGCAACGGGCAGGTGTCACCACCGTGTCGTCATAGCAAAACGTTGGAAACACTCGCCTTTCGTGTAAGCACTGCATGGTCAGCGCAGCGTGACAAACGCTACGGTCCTTAGAATCACTGATGTATGCCTTTTCTAGTAAAAAGACGCACATGCAGAACATATGCGTGTTGTTATGGTACCCCAGACATTGGCAATAATTGCTTTTTAATTGACAATTGCACAAGCATGAACGGTCAACCTTGAGCAACATTGGTGGTCGCTGCGGATGGGGTCGGCCGTTTCGGGTATCGGCTGGTGCCGTTTCGAAGACACAAAACCGTTAGGGGGGATGAACAGACAGACAGACAGACCAAAACTTTTGCGTCGAAGGTCCCAAAAGAAGACTATCGTCTTTAAAATTAACTGCGTGAGTAAATTCAACCCGTTTCCAGTAGTGGTACGTTAGCAAAGGGTCCTGATCTTTAACACGGTGTTGCGAAGCGCCGGGCCTATCCCGCCGCTGACCTCCACTGTTGAGAAAGACGGCGACGCCGACGCGGTCCCGGAGGCGCCACTGCTTTCGACCCCGCCGGGAAGGTCACCAGCCGTTTGGTAGCGTATGTTTCTCAGCTCGCGACTGCTTCTGCGCAGAGCTGAGGAGACGAGCGGACGAGACGACGGTGAGTTAAACAAGGTTTATGTACAGCATATATACAGAGGCGTTACAATTTCGGCACTGGGGCCGGCAGAGACTCGAAGAGCCGAGCTCCTCTCTCTAACACATAGGTCAGCCTTTCGCCTAAAACCGCTGATCGCGACACGCCGCAGGGCTTCTTTTATTTACACCGGGCCCAACTAAAATGTCCAATCAGAAGCGCCGCTGGTCTTCAGAGCAGGCTCCTCCAATGGGGTTCGCCGCGCGATGCGTCAGGCCACCAGACATGAGGACGCCGGCTCGCTGTCATGTGCGACGCTGACTCAATGCACGTGGGCCACAGATGCGCCGCGCGTGTTCACGCCGTGGAGTTGTTCGCGCCCGGCGGGCTGCGGGCTGGCCTTGACCCAGATTGCCTGTTTCAGAGGCACGGACGTTTGACGAGGACTCGCTGGCATAACAGCACCCCCGCCGCCAGACAATGCACCGGAAAGACGAGCTGCTTCCACGGGGCTCGGATGTCAGGTGCGCTCGTTCGCCAGGTCCCTCCAGGTTCGCCTCCAGGGCCATGGGGAGAATACAGCTCCAGACTGTTCCGGGAACACATCCCATCATTGACGACGGATCCCCGCTCCACTGGCTTGTCGCCACAACTTGCTGGCCAACTTCGCTCGTCTCTTCTGACCATTTTCGGTTTCAGCACTTGTCGATGGTTCTGCAACTTGCTAAGAACGGTTCGACAACAGACAACACACGACACAAGCAAGTGCCCTCGGTCACCCGACAGAACACCAGACAAAGTATAGTACAACATATACCTATCTACGTGTCTATCGGAATTTTGTTCCCTCTACATCAAGAGGCACATGTGGGACAAAAGACCCTTAAAATGACAACTCAATTTTTTTTGTTTCCACGTACCACAACGTAACGAATTAGAATACCACAAAGTTGGCCCCTTGAGATCACTCTGAACGAGAGCGCTCAGCCCAGGTCGTGATGAGGTCAAAATTTTGCCCCGAATCGCCAACGAGAAACCGAAAGGTTGAGAAGTTACTAGCTGGAACGCACTGCTCAATGCACCTGCATTAGCGTTTACCTTTTTTTTTCTTTAGCGAACGTCAAAGTTGCGCTGTGGAGCAACATGCTCCACTTCAGTAACCGGCCACTTTTAGGCGACGATACCTATGCGGCACCAAGAGCGGCTCACACTTTCGACGTTGCACAGGGGAACAACGATACGGCTTGCTACGGATTGACTCCTCACCGCTTAGCTCGATATCGTGTTCGATCACCCTCATGTTTCCGGGGCAGTCCGAAAACACGTCTTCAAACTCGGAACCAATCTTTCTCAGGTCCTCTTTCTCAGGTCCTCCTTCACTTAAGCTAGGCTCTAGGTTTATCTGCTCCCGGATTACTTTCGATCCCCCTTCGATTACCTCACTAGAACTCAAACTTTCTGCTTCCTCTTCCTCTGAAGCATTCAACAACAGATTTACGATCGCTTGATGTTGAACGTATGGTTTCATCAAGTTGTAAATTTTGTCCGGCCGCCTTCCTAATTTCACTTCATAATTTGTATCGCAAGGCTTCGATAATACTTTGACGGGCCCTTCCCAATCAACCTCATGCTTGTTCCTTTTGGGTGGCTGCAGCCGCATTACCTGATTATCAACTTCAAAAGCGCGCTTCTTCCCCGATTTCTCGTAGTGCTCCTTCGACAGCACTTTTGCCGCGTTTTTCTGGCTTTCCACGAGCGCTTCAATTTGGCTTTCCACTAGCGCTTCAATCGAGAGATCCTCACTCTGCCCTCGAATGAGCGTCTCTCGATCAACTCTCGGCAGCTCGCTCCAACTTTCCGCTACAGGCGAGAGCGTTGCATCCCTCTCGCTCTGACTCAAAGGCGCCACGTCGTCTCCCCCAGAGCATACCGCGCCGGCCGCTCCCGCGACGGGCCGCTCGCGTGACTGCTCACATGACTCATGCGGAAAATTTCCTTTTTGGGGTTCCGTCGACCCGCCGACAAGGTCACTTGAGAGTTCACCGCATGGAACCAAGTCCAGCTTCCGCGAAAGCTTTCGCGCTTGCGATCGCGTGAGAGCCATGCACGCTAAGTTGGGGAAGAACGATTTGCCCTGCTCTTTGAGAAGCTGCTCTGAGTTGTTGGAGAATAGATAAGGAAAACGATCATTTAGCGCGGCAGACACAGCTGCTTCGGTGCAAAGCTTACCGAACGGGCCTTCAATGACAACCGTGGCGATTGGTAAGCGAACACTCTGCTCCTCGGCGACTTGCCTGATCCACGCGCATTCTCCTGTGAAGTCATCCGGAGACACCAATGAAGGATGGACAACGTCCATGGTTGCCGCTGAGTCTCTAAGTGCTCGGCACGTTTTCTCATTCACCCTAATTTCTTGGAGATACGGCTCCAACAACCGCATGTTTTTTTCTGATTCTCGGATTGTTGCGAAGGCAAATTTTTCCTGACAGTTTCTCGCGATGTGTCCTTCCTTTTTGCAGTTGTAGCAGATTAGCGGCTTCCGTTTGTTTTCCGATTCAAATGACTGTGTGGTAGAAACCTCACTCGATCTCTCCGCTTCTGTTTGCCCTTCCCCTACACTGTCCTTCGTAAGAGACGGGTCCTTTTTGAAATTACGGTGCGGAACGGGTTTCCGTTGATCAGGTTTCCTTGAAAAGCCCTCTTTCCTTTCATCCTTTTCAACGCGCACTGCCCTGCTATGCAACTTTCGGCGAGTATAATACTCCTCAGCTAACTCTGCTGCCTTGTTTAGCTGTACTTCACCAAGTTTGTCCTGCAGCCAAAGTTTGACATCCTCCTCGATGCAGCGGTAGAATTGCTCCAATGCAACGCATTCCACCACTTTATCGCGGTCGTCATAAACACCTTCGCCCTTGAGCCATTCAATCAAATCGGCTTTAAGACGAAACGCGAAGTCAACGTGTGACTCATTCCCCTTTTTAGCATACCGGAACCTTTGCCTGAAAGCCTCGGGTGACAACTTATAACGTCTCAAGAGCACTTCCTTAACCTCGTCATAGCTCTCAAACGCTTCCCTCGACAAGCAAGTTATCGCGTCGGACACTTCGCCGGGAAGAAGAGCTAGCAGGTTCCGCGCCCAAAGAGACTGCTCCAAAGCATTTCGCTCACAGACGTGTTCAAACTTGACGAGATACTTCGCCATGTCCTCGCCCACTACGAACGGTGGCAGTTGATCCCGAATTCTAATACCGCTGACCTGAATCGTCGGAGAAGCTGCGCTAGGCGCCTGCGAACACTGTAGGATTGCCAATTCTATTCGTTTCATCTCGAGGCGCTCCTGTCTCTCGGCCTCCTCGCGCTCGCGACGTTCGCGCCTTTCAGCCTCTTCACGTTCGCGAGCTTCTCGCCTTTCTTCACGTTCGCGAGCTTCGCGCCTTTCTTCACGTTCGCGAGCTTCGCGCCTTTCAGCCTCTTCACGAGCTTCTCGCCTTTCAGCCTCCTCACGTTCGCGAGCTTCTACTTCTCGCCTTTCAGCCTCCTCACGGCGTGCTTTAATATCCACCCAGGCCTCATCGACTTCCTCAGCCGACACTCCCTCATCCTTCATGATCTCAAGGATCGCTTGCTTTCGTTTCGCACGGCCCAAAGTAATGCCGAGTTCCTCACAAATTTCGATGAGTTCCTTCACTTTAAGGTTCTCCATCGTTCACACTAGCCTCTTGCTGTTTGCCCCTGTTAAGAATCTACTTGCCGTACCCACTATAAGCCTACTAGCAAGACGCGCAAGCAATTTTAACACTGCCGTGTTTACCCCCTCTGCATTAACTTTGGTTTCAAAGCGCTTCGACTTGGCTTGAAACGATCAAAGCTTACTTTAATGCTTCACACAGCCCTTCTCTAAACTACTACAACCTGAGCTAGAGTAGTCTGGTGAACTGAGGGGAAAACATCAGGCACTCACCGCATCGATGTCGCTGACGCCGGCCGATCCCGCAGCTGCCAACCACTGTTGCGAAACGGCGGACCGATCCCGCCGAAGCCACCACTGTTGAGAAAGACGGCGACGCCGACGCGGTCCCGGAGGCGCCACTGCTTTCGACCCCGCCGGGAAGGTCACCAGCCGTTTGGTAGCGTATGTTTCTCAGCTCGCGACTGCTTCTGCGCAGAGCTGAGGAGACGAGCGGACGAGACGACGGTGAGTTAAACAAGGTTTATGTACAGCATATATACAGAGGCGTTACAATTTCGGCACTGGGGCCGGCAGAGACTCGAAGAGCCGAGCTCCTCTCTCTAACACATAGGTCAGCCTTTCGCCTAAAACCGCTGATCGCGACACGCCGCAGGGCTTCTTTTATTTACACCGGGCCCAACTAAAATGTCCAATCAGAAGCGCCGCTGGTCTTCAGAGCAGGCTCCTCCAATGGGGTTCGCCGCGCGATGCGTCAGGCCACCAGACATGAGGACGCCGGCTCGCTGTCATGTGCGACGCTGACTCAATGCACGTGGGCCACAGATGCGCCGCGCGTGTTCACGCCGTGGAGTTGTTCGCGCCCGGCGGGCTGCGGGCTGGCCTTGACCCAGATTGCCTGTTTCAGAGGCACGGACGTTTGACGAGGACTCGCTGGCATAACAACGGCCAAGTACATCCACGGTTAAGCTGGTGATGCCTAGTTTGGTTTTCTACGTGGCAATGACTTAGCAAAGAACACTGGAGTGAAAATATTAGTGGCATGCCACTTTATCTCGCTGCGTGATTCAGGATGAACGCATATAAAACGTCGATAGGTCCAGAATTTCTGTTCACCTTCAATCGTTTACGAAACTTTAACAATAGTCATGTTGCCTCTGGTAACTGCACAAAACTGACTATTATTGGTCACTAAAGCGGTTTTTCTTGATCCTCGCGCGGTAACATATGGTGCCAGAAATACCGCGAGTTTTGAGAAGCAAGAACTAGGAACTTGTTCAAAATCTTAGAACAGCGTTTTTCTAAAATAATGCTCTTTCCACACGCATTTAGGCCGGTACTTGCAAATGACAGAAAACATTGAACAATTTCGCCATGCATAGTCTAATATAATTTATCGTGCTTAGAATCATATCTAAACAAAGGAAATACATTGGTTGTCTCACCATTGATTGGCTGGTCTTTTTCGATATCCCAGCTTAGATGAACGGATGATGAGGTTGAAGAGACCAGCCTCAGACGTGGAGCCGCTGGTGCGTCTGGGACCAGGAAATCATGCCTCACTGCTACTGAACGTTCCAGCTCGATGGATGGGCACGGGGTCTCATTCATAGAATATGCCACTCGCTGATATATCATTTGAGAAATTTCAGAGGTCACAGCATTCATTACTAGGATATATGTGGCCTACAAAGACGACATTTTTCGGGGGCTGAATGACAGCAGTGTTGCGCCAATGGAAATTAGACTCTGCGTTTTGTTTTGAGACGCGGTGCCCAAACATTCATTTAGAGAGGTGAAATAATCGAGCGTATATTTGTAGAAAAGGAAATACAAACAGAAAGTGCTATATCCCTTCCTCGCTTATCTAAGATATGCTGTACAATCAGTACAAAAAAGGGGGGGTGGGTGGAGCAAAAGTGTCTGAGAGGTATGGGGAAAGAGGGGGAGGTGTAATTTCCACATCATATGCGCCGGAAAAACCCTGAATGTGAGGATATGGAGAGTAATGGGAAATTAGGCGTCCCTATCACTTCTTTTTGTAACTTCTCTTTTCCATCATAGTTTAATCCCCTTTACCCCTTTTCCCAGCACGTGGTAGCCAGATAGTCGAGAACTGCAGATAAGCTACCTGTCCTTCCGTTTATTTCTCCTTCTTCTCCAGTAGTCGTGCACGGCAACTGCCAATGAGTTCAGCTCCATAATCTCTTAGAAAACGGAAATATTTGTATTGTTTAGGAAGATATAAGGCACAGTTACAAAAGAAACTCATATCATTCTTTTCATATGGGGGCGATGCTCCTTATGGCGTGGGTCTGTCGCTCCTTTTCCTCCTCCGTATGTATGTATGTATGTATGTATGTATGTATGTATGTATGTATGTATGTATGTATGTATGTATGTATGTATGTATGTATGTATGTATGTATGTATGTATGTACAAAACCACCGGTGGCACGTACCCGCTCTAGAGCGGGTATGTGCCACAGTGGTTGTGAGATGGGAGATGGTGGTACTCGGAGTGTTCACTAGATGGACGCACGGACAGACAGACTAGCAAACGAACGGACGGATGGATGAACGCACGGACGGACAGACGGATGGATGGACTCACGGACGGACGCATGGACATACGAACGGACGCATGGATTGACGCAAGAATGGTCACGCGGACGGACGGAAGCACGGACGGGCTGACTGACGCTTCGCTCCACTCATCATCATTCACTCCGTGGATATGCTGTGATTTTTTTAATACCTGTTTGGTATAGTCGAAAATACTGATGTTAGTGCTGCTGAACACGAATGACACAGTGATTGAATGAATGACAAAATGACTCGGTAAAGAAAGAAAAAGTCGCCGAAATAAACAAACAGCACAAAGAAATAGGGAGTTCAAGATGGCTAGAAATTAACATTCCATTTATCCATTTTAATTGTTGAATGCTCTTGATGTACTGCAAGAGAGTAAGCAAGAAAATCTCACCGATTTCAAGCGTTTGAGAGAAGATCTCCTCCGAAGCTGGTCCGGCACCTTTCGCGTTAAAAGCCTGCACCACGACGCTGTAGCGAGTGTTTCGTCGTAGGTCTGTCAGCTCGCACTGCTGCTCCACTGAATTGGCCGAGCTTTCCAGCGTCTTGTAAGCGAACGAGTCTTTGGCGTTGCGAACGCGGTAACCGACGTAGTAACCCTGGACTAGTCCGTTGGACTCGTCGTCCAGTGGTGGCTGGAAGAAAATAGCAATAAGCCGGGGTGGTTGGATGAAGGAATACTCCGGTAGAAAATTTCGCTATGTTAGTAATGACTGACAAAGTACAGTTGGCATGATCTTGGGATCGCGAGTAATCAACGTGGATAGCTACATATATTAAACCACATTGTTCTGTGTCACACGCTTCACAGTAGATTCACGGCTGTTACTGCCGATCATTTCTCATTATTTTGATTTTATCACAAAGTTGCTTGGAAGGTGCAGTAATTATCCAGCCTGTACATTCCTTGATGCCAATAAATAAAACCCAACTTACCTTCCAGGAGACATGAGGCTTCTTGAACCGGTTGGTGTGACCCTGATATTCTGCGGTGCACCAGTTGGAGCTGCGTGTGGAGGTTATGCGCAACAGTCAAATTATCGGCACGTTAAAGGCGTCCCAAAACACGAAAATCGGCAGCATAAAAGGCGTCGTAATAAAATTTGTGCTGAAGGATAATTGTCAAGGACAATACGCCAAACACCTTGGTGCGTTACCTTCTTCTTCTGTTGTAACAACGAGGGTGTCGCTGCATTCACTGAGTCCAATAGAATTCTCCGCTCGAAGACGAAATTCGTAGCTTGTTTTTGGTCGAAGGCCACTTGCAACGTGCGAAAACTCAGTCGACTCTATCACAGACACGTGTGAATCCTGTTCCCAGAAACCTGGAACGTGTAAAACGTGAGTTCACAAGCTTATTAACTGCATGAAGCTCGTCTTATAAATAAGTAATTCCTGTCACGGAAGTGACGTCACCTAACAGTATGGCATCCGCTCGAGATGTATCTTAATCCTCTACCAGTTTCAACTTCCACTCTTACTTTAGTAACTATTAGCACTTCAGGTATGTTAGTGCACTTCCACCTTTGACTTCCCGTTGTAAAATTCTCTTCACTTCTTGTTACAAGCGCGTTCAGCCCGCAGTCATTGTTTTGCAATGCACACAGCCCATGCCCTCACATGGGTCGCTTCCCTTACCACAAGACACTACAAATGCTGAACCATGAGTCCCCCTTCCCTTCGCCCCCCATGCCCCTTCCTCCCCCGTGAGCATGCTGATGATTGCTTGCTTTCAGTATTGCACCTATAATCTCTATAACGCAGAGATGTTCATTAATTTTCTGTCATGTTTTATACAATCAATAGCTCTTTGCGAAAATATTGTGTCACGTACTTGTCCCACACCGACAAGATGCATCAAGTCTTCGTCTTAGGACGCATTGACGTTTTAAGACACTACCTTGAATACACAGTGCAAGGGTTGCACCTTCCAAATAACATTTTTGTTTGCCTTCTCACACACTGTAATTTGCACGTGTAATGTAAGGCAGTGTTCGAACTGACGAGTTTGTGAAACTGCCTCACACGCACCTTCTCGAAGCTTGTGTTCTAGCAGGTACTTCAGCACGGGGCTGTTTCCGGAGTAAGCGGGAGACCAAGACAGTGTCACTGAACGACTGGTGATTTGGGTAGCTTCCAGGCCTCTCGGTTTATCCGGAGGCTCTGCGTAACCGACATCACAAAACCCATGGTGAAATAGGAATAGCCAATAAAAAATAACTGATTCTTCATTAATCATGCCTCCTTCGATACCGTTCAATATTATGGGCGAAAACGAAGCTGTAGTGTTATGTTATCAGCATCACCTTCTTTGTATATAAAACGGAATCATTTCAACGACAGCTCTTAGAGATACCACCGCGCCAAGTCTCAATGACAGCGATATTTATATTGTCTCGGCTTTCAGGAGAGAGGAAAATTGATTTTACTTCTACGCTGTTTCGTAGAAGGCCTCAAGGTAAACTTGTCTTGTGGGTGGCACCAGGGGCAAAACAAAAAGAGACACGGGGAACAGCAACCAGCAAATCATCTATGTGGCCCTCTCTGGCTGCAGCCCCTCGAAAAGCATCAAAGTGCAAGAAGCGTCAAAACAGAAAGCACAAGTTCTTAGCCTCATCTGTACTAGAAGGAACTTGTTCCACAGTTTGTAGCACCCCTTCAACTTTGAGACAAGTCTTGGTAGCGCCAATTACAAGTACCTACAATTCGATCAACTGTACGTGCATGCAGAGTAGGCTGCACTCAGCAAAAAAAAAAAAAAAACGTCAGAGTGATAACATGGGACGAAAACGCCCTTATTGATCGTCGCTCGTTCAGAGACCTTCCTGTTTCCACGAGTGGTGCAGTCTTTAATTAAGTGAGTCGCAGCAGGAGATCTTTATTTAGACGTAGAGCCTAACCCACATGAAAGTGCTGCATCTCTAAAGTCCACCTAAGGAATATATGAAGCCTAACCATGTTGCCTGAACGTTCCACAAATCACAAAACTCACCCTGTACGACGACCTGGAAGTTCGTGTCGTCTCTTCCATACGCGTTTTCAGCGTAGCAGCTGAACAGCGACGAGTCCCTGCGGTCCACGCTCGGAATGCGGATGACGTACTCGAACCCATCGGCACTCGGCTTCTCCTCCACCGCGTATCTGAAGGAGGCAAATTTGCTTCCACACAAAGCGTAGGGCGCAATGTCGCCTCTGTACTATGGACTTACTGCACACTCTGTACGCAAGCACTCCCTTGCCAGAACTCTCAAATAACCATTCAAGTCACGAATAGTCGTTCTAAGAAAGGTAATGGTTCCAGAAATCACGGCCTATTCTGAACTTTTACGATTACACGAGGACGGAAAGCGAATAAGAGAATGTTTGTATGGTACTTTTATTCAATGCATGGTCTTCGTCCTATCTACAGTTCGCGATAGAAATATCATACCTATCTCCACAAACGTTTTATAGCAGGAATGTATAAGCAGCCAATGGAACCACTGATAACTCTCTGCCAGAAACGAAAATGATGATCTTCCCAGCTGAGGGATAAATGGCAGTTACTTACGCGACTTATGCACTTAATTCAATCACGCACGGCATATGTTAATGCTCAACTTCGTTGGAACTTTTATGCAGCTTGAAAAGACGTTATGTTTGGCCCCCACATTTTACGACAATCAAAATGACATTTGTCGCGATAGTGCGTCGAAGACCTACAGAAATATAATTGTGGAGATATTTTAGAAAAGTACAGTCTCCGAAAATGAAAATACACTGTCTCAAAGGACCCCGCCTCCAGTGCGACTCTCTCCAAAATATTCATGAACGTTCAGCGAAATTCTATTACACAGACTTGATTTCGCATATCGCTGTTAAGCACTACCGTAAATTTTCAACTCCCGACTAGTATGAACTAGTATAATAAAAAAACTATAAATCCAACTTTGCATCTAGAGCAGATGCTAAGTCACATAAGATAGCACTAATTCCAGGAAAACAAGATAAACAAGCATCGATTGTTCGAGTTGGCCGAACGCTTGTTTCGAAGTGAGTCAAACTATGCTGAAGCAACGATGCTGACCTGGGTTCCAATGCTGGATTGAAGCCATGTCTATCTTTTGTCCAGGTCACCTGTGATTGGTTGCTCTCCGACGGCTCTGCAAGTCAACACGACGCTGTCTCCGCGTCGAGATGTTCAACGCTTGAAACTTGCGCTCGAAGTGGGCCGCCACTGGTAAGCCGAAGAATGACTCCATTAGCATTAAATAAACAACAACTACACTGCTTAAGTAACTCGATAAACTAATGGCATGAGAAGTGTTTAGTACAAAAGTCAGGTTTCTGTGATCGGCTAGGCATTGTCATACAATTTAGTCGACAATATTCGATTATAACAATCTACACAACACACTCGTGTTAACGAAGACGGTAACGAACGTGCTAAGCAGACTACCTCTCCTGCGTCGCTTGTTGTTGTTTCTAATTCATCATCATCATTATATCGCTCGTTTACCCTAAAGGTCTCTCATAAGACATCACATGATGGGAGGGGGGAGGCTAACAAATAATAATTATGGGTTACTAGGCTAAATTAAAAAAAACACTTTTGACATCACTTCCGTGGGAACGAACCTGTCACACCTTTCTACAATCGCAAGAGTGACTGAAAAATGTTAGCTGCACTTTCTCCTCCTGGAGCTGGACAAAAGCACTGCATGTATTTTGTCGAATGCCGCAATATGGCAACGATGTTGTGCTCCCAGAAAGCGAAAGAAAAGTTGAGCAGGAGTTCGGGGCATAAGTAGGAGTCTTCGTTGCGAACATACACACAGGAGCATGCATAAAGATTGTAAAATTTGCGCGTACCGTGTAAGACGAAGGGGTGCAGGTGACACACCATTCACCTGCCCTGGATGCAGTAGATAAGTTCGGAGAGATGCAGAGGAGTACACCATGGTGAAACCACCGAACACCTATGAAATCACGAACCTTCATGCCTTTCTAGCAAGTGACAAATTATCAGGAGCGGGACTCTTTAGCCGTTTCGTAGCGCCAAGTGGGCAAACTAGAATTACCCTCATCATGAACCGGTAGGCACTTGTTAAACTTGACTGTTTGCTCCACCTCAACAACACGTGCGCCAATTTGTAGGGCGTGGGACATAAAAGATATGATGGGCAAATCGCTTGCGTGACTATAATTCTTTAACAGCACGTAAAAAGGAATCACAAAGTGCAGCTAACCATGTGACTTGAAATTATATAACACGATGCAATTAATAATCACGTGACCATAATCACGTAACATCATGTGATATGTAATAAGCAGTGAAGTGACTGAAATATCACGTTAGATCACGTAACATCTAGTCAAGTGACGAAAGGTACACAACACCACGTAACTAGTATCATAAAGAACACCTAACTGCACTCACGTGACTATAAATCGTGCAAAATGACCTAGGAAGCCACGTGGCTCGGATTATGTAACATACCTTAACTAATCACGCGACTAATCATGAAGTAATACCACGCAAAATCTACTCACTTGACGAAAACCACGCAGCATGGCGTATTAGCTAGTGACGTCACACGTTCAGGCCATGAATCACGTAACGAATAATCACGTGGCATGTTCTCGTAATGAACAACCTAACAGCCATTCATGTGACACGTTACGTCCAGCAACCGAGAAGCAGCTAGTCTCGTGACTAAAATCAAATCATTCAACAGGTACTGACGTCTGACGTTATACGCCTGGCAAAGTTTATTCATTAGCTTAGAACTACAAGCAGAAACCTAAACCAAGCTAGTTCAAGCACTCGCTCCGGTCTTGGTTCCAGCCTTGCGCCAGTTAGTGCGAGCGGCGCACTTATTTTCTTTTAGTTTCTTCATAAATTACGAAGCAAATAGAACCTACCTTTTTCCCAATCTCCTAATATATTTGAGGGTGAAGTCCAAAACAGTAAGCAGCTTCTGTTCGAGACGAAGTAACGGTTTAATGCATTTACGGCTAACCTAAGCATAAAACTTGACTGAAAAATCATGAGGCGTAAATCTCTTAGTTCCTCACTATGACAATAAATGCAGAAATCTTGATGACCTGATGACCGTGACATCGCGATTCTCGTTGTGCCAATACAATGACAAAAAATGAGAAAAAAATACAGTTCAGGATAGTATCCCACATTCCTAAGGTTTTAAGAATTTACATTTTCACTATGTTAAAAAGCGTTTCTATTTTATTGTTAAATCCCCTCGGCCTCTATCATAATGAGACACTGAAATTTGGAGGCTAGAGGAAAAGAATAGGGAGCGGCAGAACATAGCTGCTTTTCTACAGCAAGAAGTCCTGTTATAAAAAAAAAAAATAAACGTGGCAGGATGACCTTTCGTTTTATTCCTCTTTGATGATGAATTTTGAGCTTCTGTTTTTCGCGGCTTTCAGCGAAAAATACCTTTCACGGGGTGAAATAGTACTCTACTTACGGGCGCTTCAGGCAATGAGATTTTGTGCCTCCTCCTCACTTGCCCCACCTTGTTTAATATCACCCGTCACCCTGGTTAACGACAGACTACGTAGATAAACAAGAGTGCACTCCTCGCAAAGTGGTATATCTTTCCAATTCCAATATATATATATATATATATATATATATATATATATATATATATATATATATATATATATATATATATATATATAGACAGGGATAGTGAGAGTTTCTTTTTCTTACCGCCGTGCAATTTGCACAAAAAGCTCTTCAATACAACAGTGTTGTATCGTTGCTTTGCCACGTAAAACAAAAAAGTTGCTTTACATACACATGGGTTTCCTTCAGAGAACGCTGTGCAAAATATGAGCGGCATGCTCCAAGATGGCGCGCTTTCAAACGTAACTTACCTTTTTTTCTATAGTTTTTGTTCATGTCTAGACTTAAAAGTGTCTATCATATGATTTCGCATGTGAACTTCACATAATTGTGATATCAGCCTAGTTAAAATTGTTTCGCTGAGCAGAAAACTTGGGTTCTTTCACTTTATATTTCAGAATTTGTGAGCTAGCTGAACGATGTTCTTCAATAAATCGTAATAGTAATGTTGGGTAAAAATGAAGGACATAGCAAAGAAACGTAAGAAAAAACGTTGGATCAAGCTTGATAAAAAAAAAAGTGTTTAACTTATAAGTAATTTAAGATGTGCTCAACAATAATGTTGAGCACATCTACTGTAATTTTTCAACGTCTAATTTACACGTATAACGATTGGAATAAGATTGTACATAGCGCATTCAGCCCACGCGAAATTAAGCAGCCTCACACGCCCACTTCTGGCGGTAATTGCTCCGCGAACGTGTTTCATTACGTTTCCACATTTGCCAACGCGCTAGTGATGTAAGGACTCCACGCTACGCTTGTCTGTCGTTGTCTCTATGGCATACGGTGAATACCTGCAGGATTGCGTATTCGGGGTCTGTGGTTGTGGAGATATTGCAACAGTCTAGGAGCAGAGACACATATATTCCGCGTATGTGGTCAATCATTATAACTAGAGTCAAATGCATATATAGCTATATCACACGTGCGAATTCCCACTGGTCAGCAAGGTTCGTTAATGATATGTCCCGCATCGTAATTAGCAGATATATTCTTCTTTCAAAAAAATTTCGGCGTAGTGTGTTCTCATGTATATGAGTTGTAGCTCTAAGCAGGGTTTCCTACAAGTTCCTAACTTTTTTTAGAGAAATCACCGCAAGCGCGCGTGCTCGCGATCCCACTGAAAATAAACTACGCTTTCTAGTAAAATAACATTAAAAAAGCAAAAATACAACGAAAATGGCTCAGTGTCATGACGCGCACTTCCGAACGAACGTTTGTTCTTGCCCCTTTGTCATCAACTCCCCTACACTTCCCTGCCCCCCCCCCCCTCTTCTTGGCTTTCAGCAAACTCACTGATACAAAGAGAGAGAGAGAGAGAGAGAAAGCGCTTACAGCATGCAAGAAATCTGTAAGCCCATTCGTACCCAACCGATTAAAAATATTTCAGGGGCAGTCGATTTGTGAGGCAATGAACTAAGATAAAACCATTCGATGATTATCCTATAAATGTGTTATATGGCCCTTTAATGCAGGAGTGACAAGATTTTCGGGAACCGTGAAAGGGACCTTTTTATGGTTGTTTCTCGGGCATCCATTGTTGACGCTGTCTACTCAACATAGCCAGGAAGCGTGTGGAATTATTAAAACTTGATTTTAACATTTTTGTCGCAAAACATTCGCAAGCCAACCACCCCGCAATAGGCATTATCATGAGGAGTCAGCACAGTTTTTTTTTTTTGGGGGGGGGGGGGTGTCCAAACGCTGCGCCCAGGGTGAGGGCGAAAATTGCTGTCCGTGTCCCAGTAGGGCTAAGAGCCGACTGCTGCTTAGGAAGCCAAAGCAACGCGTGGTGGCACTGCGATTCTGGACAGGCTGCGCCATCTTTGGTATAAAAGTAGAAATCAGGGATGTACATCGCGCGTTTTTCCTTCCCTCCTATGGCAGCCGCTCAATTACGAGCTCGTGCAGAAAGCACGCGCTGCGTTTTGAGTCACCCCCCAATGTACCACCTGGCGGCCTCATAAATATCTCTGAGCTGGACAAGCACTTGCGAGAAGCGAATTGAACAAAAGAGTAAAGCTCATAAGTCTAGTTTATGATGTGGAGCAGACGACGGAAGATGGGGACGCCGAGTCACTGTGAAATGCATTTCTCAGGTCTTCCGTTATAATACCGTATAGAACGTACGCCTCGAGGTAAGTCTCATTCTGCTGACATGACGCCACATTCTCTATCAATGTGCTGTGTTGAGTTTCATGGAAACCATATAATTGTTGTTTTGATGTGGCATCTAGCAGTAGCAGCCATCTACTCTCATGTGCAAACGTTTGCGCCGTGCTAAAAAAATAAAAAAAGACTAAAGTTATATGAACATGGCATTAAAACTTCCGAGAAGTTTCAGGGTTATGCCCTCCGTGCCGTGGGAGCATGACCCGCTGACATCGCCGCAAATCAGCGAGCTAAAGTTTAACCACAGCGAGTCAAGTTGAAGTGCTCGCCTCGTTTTCTTTTTTCCCGGCTCTCGTGTCGAGCTTGCTCTATATTTCGCGAACGCGGCTGTGTTCGCCGGCTGCGACTTGCTGGGAAACTGACACAGCTTTACACGTGGAGAACGTCCCTTGGTGTTGCCTGCATTGTTGTGGCAGCCCACAACACAATACTTCGGACCTCACCGGCGCTTCCGTGGGGCTGCTTCTTCCACCGCGGAAAGGCAACTTCGCACAGAGAGCGTCTCGTTTTAGCGCGCCAAGCTGACGGCACGGCGCTTAAGTTCCCCGCGCCGACTGCAGAACGCGTTGCGCGCGTGTCTCACGTGCTCCCGTTTCGGCGAAACACACCGACTCGCCAGCGACCTCTCCCACGTCTCTTCTCAAGTTTTCCAGAGCTCGCCGCCAGGGCCAGGCGCGGCGTTGTCGTCACTCCGCAAACTTGAGCTTCGGTTCTCTACGGGTGCTTCTAGTACGTCACCAGTGACTGTACACACGTCACGTCGACCTACATCGCACCATGTTTACTTGTCACTGATACCATCCCTCCGATATTGAAGATAAAAATATTTTTTAATGTAGCGGCCATGACGAAATACTCAGTGCGTTTTGAGACACCATAATATCTTTGTCGGAGTTCTCGGCACCAGTGCTTCTCATTTAAAACAAACAAGCATACGAAGATTTCTGGAATTCAGCTCAATACTCTTTCACCGACTCCAACGGCATTCCTTTTATTCATATGAGCAAAAAACTGCTCCACTAATAAGGTTGCATTACTAGCACGCACCGTGGACGTCCAGCTTGACCACGGTGGAAATGCCCGGTCCGACGCCATTCAGCGCCTGGCACATGTAGTGACCGGCGTCTGAGCGGTCGGCCTCGCGGATGCTCAGCGAACCGTTTTCCAGGATCTGCACGTTGGCGTTGCTGATGATCACCGCAAAGTCGCGGCCCCCTTCAGCACCTGGTTGAGACGAACAGACGGAACAAAGCGAGATATACGTACAAGGACAACAACGCATAGACGAGCAAACATTGTGTAAAAGACACAGTAGTCTGAGCCCTGCTTGTAATTTCAATGAACCGTACATGTACGCAAGTGGTCTTGTTGGTCACTTGTTGTAGAGAAGAAATTCTTATTTTAATAATAATTTCCAGCAGTGGATTCAGTATTCAAAAATTTATTACTCATATGTAATCAAAAGGCCCAACATGGAAATTGGAGTAGGGCGGAACACCCAACATGGTGAGTAAGGTCGCTTGGAGCGGAACACGCTATTCTTGGTATGTGTTACTTCCAAGGATTCATCTTTGGTGACGACCGCTGCAATGGCTCAACACAATAAGGAGCCCCTAGCCTGACCATTGATGGTCTCGAGAAATTTCGGGTTTCGTGGTCACCACTTCGGGAATATTCAGTGAAGACGCTGATGAAGGATATGGGGTCACGGATCGCGTGTCGATCTGTCAGAAGGGACTAGTTGAAAATACTGTGTTTGTAAATAAAAAAAAACGTTTTTAGACACAGAAAGAGCTATATGAAAGGATATATATATATACAGAAGGCTGGAAGCGCTTGTCTACTGTGCACGCGATTGACTAGCATACAGTGTGGAACGGAATACTTACGGTATTCCTTTTTCCACCGGATCACAGGCACAGGGAATCCATCCGCCTGGCAGTCGAAAATCACAACTTGTCCCATGATGGCTGCCTTGTCTACCGGCTCCTGTCGCCACGTTGGTGGGACTAAGTGAAGACAAGGCACATTACTTTCTTCAACAGTGTAGGAAACAGAGCTTCTAGCTGTACATGCACAACTTCAATGAGCACACCACGGTACTGAAAATCAATTATTTGCTTGTTGACCGACCAAGGGGCCTAACGCTGAACAACCTCCATGAATTGAATTGAAACCTCCCGAGAAAATAACATCCCTCAAATAAAGCGAGTATATTACGAATAATTTCGTTTAATATTTCACGTTATTTGTGTTCTCGGGACCACCGACCAGAACACTCCTCAAAGAAGCGAACGAGTTATCTCTTAATTAAGAGAATATTCAGACACTAAACTATCTCATGTGTGTAGATTATTATAACTCGTCAAAAGTGCGAACAAGTCGAAGCTCTTCATGACTTGTAGAACATCAGGAACATTGTAGCTACTTAAGTCTCAGCGTAAAAAACTAATTATATTGAATGAAACTTTTATAGCAATAAACTAAACAAAGTGTAATGCTTGAGTACTTGAAGCAAAAGGCATAAGGTCATTTTAAATATAATTCTTCTATCATTATTGTTTTCAGAACTTATACTGTGTAATAAAAATAGTGTTTCCACTGAATATTGTGGAACTGAAGATGATGTTCAGGCTTCAAAGAAGCACAGAAATATGTACCCACCCAAGGAATCTGCTGATTAGATGGCGCTATTGGTAGTTCCTAATAAAGAGCTTTATTAGTATTGTAGAACATTGCGGGAAAGTTCGAGGATTCGAAATGAAAGAGAAAACTGGAAGCGGACGTGCAAAGAAGGCCACTTTTCGTGTATAAATGACGACAAGAAGGACACTTTAAAAAAAAAGAAAGTCGTGACTTGTTCATAAAGAAAAAAAACAAAACAAGAAGAGGAAAGCACGTTTAAGACATTAAGAGACTGGAAAGAAAACCAGAAGATTTTAGAACGATCGCGTTAGAATGCGCAACTCGTAAACTTTTCGAAGCAGCCGCACATATCTCGTACTTGGAAATACGAAGCCTTCAGTCGAGCAGCTAGTGCCCGTGGGCTGCTCGCTGGCGCAGAAATTCCGCTTGCACGCCCGTCGCACCGGGATGAGCATAAAATGACCAGCAACACTAAAGCCGGCCTAGCGAGGATTCGAAGGCTCGAGCCCGAGGTTCGCAAACAACTGGCATAAGCTTTACGGCGCAGCCCGACATTGGAGTCGACCGTTTGGCCAGCAAGCCGCTGCATAATTCCTGAGGCCTTCCACGCTCGCGTGAGTGCGCGCTGGGCGGGAAGCAGACACGACCACGTCACTTTGAGCCAGCGTTGACGCCGTAGTTTCATGCAGTGCGCCGTTGTTCGCATTGAGAAACAGCTCCCGAAGAGTTCGGTTGAGGAACTGAACAGGCGGCGAGTTAGGTTAGGTTAAAGATACAAGTGTTTGTTTAGTTCAGGTGCCACTTCTGAGGCGAGGGCAGAGAGTCTCGGCGACAGTGACGTTGTCTTGGTCACAGAAAGGCAATATCGTGTCGAGGTTTTGTACCGGGTGCGAACGGAATAAGCAAAAAGAAAGGGCTATCGCCTTGAAATCTCAATGCCTCGCGGTTTGGGTTGAACGTAGTAATGAAAGGAGGAAGACTACGTCATCCCAGTTCTTGTGGTCGCCGGAAACATACATAGACAACATTTGATAAGGGTGCGGTTGGTACGCTCCGTCAGCCCATTAGTTTGGGGGTGGTATGGTGTCGAGTGACGCAGGCGGGATTCACATAAACGGAGTAGCTCCTCCACGACATCCGCTGTGAATTGTCGTCCACGATCACTGATAATCAGGCGAGGTGGGCCATGTCGGAGGATGACGTACTGTAACAAAAACGACGAGACTTCACTGGCAGTTGCGGAGGGGACGGCCGCCGTCTCGCAGTAGCGTGTGTGGTAGTCGACGCAAACAATTATCCATCGGTTGCCCTTAGCCGATTTTGGGAAGGGGCCCAGAAAGTTAATGCCCACTTGTTCAAAAGGTGCGCCTGGAGTAGGCATCGGCTGTAGAAGACCAGCTGGACCAGTTGATGGACGTTTGTGACGCTGACATTGCATGCAGCTTGCCACATAGCTCTCAACAGACTTCTGCATACCAGGCCAATAAAAGCGCTCTTTAGTCCGGTGAAGCGTCCGCGCCAAACCTAAATGTCCAGATGTAGGGTCGTCGTGCATGACACTCATAATAACTGTTCGCAGGCTCTCCGGGACCACTAGAAGGAAACGCGCGCCACTACTGGAGAGGTTCCTTTTGAACAACAGTCCATCACGCATACAGAAACGGCGGGCACTAGTAGAAGCGGATGCAGCGGCGAATAGTGGTGCCAGTTTAGCATCCTTCCGCTGTTCTGCTCTGAAACTGGGATAGTCCGGGAACGTAGGCGACACAGACGCTACAAGCTGGTCATCGGATTCACAGTCTGTTGTACTAAGTGGCATACGTGAAAGACAGTCCGCATCAGCATGTCGACGACCACTCTTGTAAGCGACGGTAAAACTGTATTCTTGTAGCCGGAGTGCCCAGCGCGCAAGGCGACCACAAGGGTCACGAAGGTTCACAAGCCAACACAACGAGTGGTGGTCTGTTACGACTGTGAATGGGCGTCCGTACAGGTAAGATCTAAACCGCTGAATTGCAAATAATACCGCCAGGCATTCTTGTTCCGTAACAGTGTAGTTTTGTTCCGGCCTGCTTAGGGAGCGACTTGCGTATGCGATGACGTGTTCGCGGTCGCCGTAACGTTGTACTAGGACGGCGCCAATACCTATGCCGCTAGCATCCGTATGAAGCTCTGTCGGAGCAGAAGGACTGAAGTGCTGAAGGACGGGTCGTGACGTCAGGAAAAACTTCAATTGACGGAATGAAGAATCGCACTCCGGAGTCCACTCAAAGGAATTGTCCTTTCGTAAGAGGCATGTGAGAGGATACGCCACGTCGGCAAACTTCGGAATAAAGCGGCGGAAGTACGAACAAAGCCCCAGGAAACTACGAAGCTCCTTTACGGAACGCGGCGCATTGAACGCCTCAACTGCTGCTGTCTTCTGGGGGTCAGGGCGGATGCCATCCTTGTCAACGAGATGCCCGAGCACAAGCGTCTGGCGGTCTCCGAAGTGGCATTTCTTCGAATTTAAAATTAGGCCAGCGTTTCGGATGCAGTTCAAAACAGTATCCAGACGAGAGTTGTGTTCACTGAACGTGCGGCCAAAGATGATGACGTCGTCGAGGTAGCACATGCAAATGTTCCACTTCAAGCCACGCAGAATGGTGTCCATAAACCTCTCGAAGGTTGCCGGTGCATTGCACAGTCCAAATGGCATTACGTTGAATTCATAGAGCCCATCAGGGGTTACAAAGGCAGTCTTTTCCTTGTCCTCTGGGTGCATCGGAATTTGCCAATAACCGGATCGTAAGTCTACGGAGGAAAAATAAGAGGCCGAATGTAAGCAGTCTATTGCGTCCTCTATACGGGGCAGCGGGTATACGTCCTTTTTAGTCACGGCATTCAGTCGGCGATAGTCGACGCAAAATCTCCAAGATCCATCCTTCTTCTTAACAAGGATTACCGGTGCTGCCCCCGGACTGGCTGACTCTTGTACTACTCCCTTTTGCATCATTTCCTGCACTTGGTCGTTGATAATTTGTCTTTCTGACGGGGAAACACGATACGGTTTTTGGCGAATCGGACTTGCCGCGCCAGTGTTGATGGTATGGCGCGTTCGAGACAGGGGGATAGGGATTACTTTGCCCTTCTGCGCAAAGTCAAATACCGAAACGTGCTTCAACCGCACATTCATTAAAGTTCGGCGCTCGCTTGAGCTAAGCGACTTATTTATCGTTGCCATAAGCGCCCCGTCTAAATTGTGACAACCAGTTCCGTCACGTTCTTCCGGCACGTCTGTGAGCTCGACCACTGATAAGGTCGCGTGTTCTTTGCTGACCGAAGCTAATTTCAAACCATTGGGTAGGGTCACGGGCTCAGAGGAACAGTTACAGTCCATAGGCCAGTTCTTCCGCCATCAATCGACACCACACAATGGGGAACCAACACATTCTTCTTCACGCAGTTTATGTGCATTGGTTCTACGCTCGCATCGAAGCTGTCAGAATCAGCGCCGCGACAAACAACAGGAACACGCACGGTAGACAACGCAGGTATGAACGTATCGCCACAGACACACAGCGTAGTTTGGTCATTCGCTGGAGTTTCCAGAAGTTCTGAAGGCATCTGGCCACTCACAAAGACTTTCCCCGTGCGACAGTCTACAGTGGCACCACATTCTCGCAAGAAGTCCATGCCGAGAATGACATCATGTGTCGACCGAGGAATAATCGCAAACTCTGTCGTTATGATAAGGCCTCCCAAAAATACCTCAGCACTACACACACCAATAGGGCGCAATGGCTCTCCACTCACTCCACAGAACGTCGAAGTTTCATCCCAGGTAAAAACAACTTTCCGCCCTAACACGTCTTTAAAAGAACCACTCATCACGGAAATCGTTGCACCTGTGTCCACCAACGCCATCACAGGCACATGATCCACCAAAACACGCAGTTTGTTTTTAAACATACACACAGGAGGTATTTCTCTTAGTAGCACGTTTCCAGCGACCTCACCCCCATTGGCCGCGCTGGCTAGTTTTCCGGTGGCGAAGAGGGCGCTTTGCGACGCAGCGGTGAAGGAGAACGATGAGCACGAGGTCGCGGTGGGGGCGTTAAACTCCTGTCAGATGCCGGGGAGTAGTTGCGGAAGTTGCTGGGCCAATAGTTGTCATCAGGTGGTATGTGGGCCGGCCGCCGGACACCATGAGGCTGTTCGAAGGGTCGTGAAAAATCGCATGGTTGGTGATACCGAGGAGTCACCCGACGGTTGCAAAATCGCGATATGTGGCCTGGCACACCGCAGGAATAGCACACCGGCCGAGGTCGAAACGTCGGTCGCTCGTTGATGAATAGAGCATCATCATTTGCTCTTGTGTGACGGATATACTGGTTGGGTGCGTCGTACCGAGACGTCGGGCGTCGAGGAGGCATGCGCTGAGAGCGTCGGTCATATCGCGACGCGGGAAATCTGGTTGTCATTCTTGACTGTGGGGCTGGGCTGTACTCCACAGTTGCCGCGCTCATCGTCGGTTGCCATTGGGTCAAAGGAGGCACATCCATAGCCTCACGTGGCAGACACAACTCGCGATGGTCAGCTGTCGAACACGACATTTCTCGGTGCGACAGTTCCTCACGAACAATCTGTCGAATGGTAGAGAAAATGTCGAGGCCAGGATTCGTGTCCACACTGGCAACAGTTGTAACGTTAGCCAGCCGACCAAACTTGGGCGCAATTCGACGCATCTTGAGCGTTTCAAACGTTCGGCAATGCTGAATGACGTTGGGCACAGAAGTGAGGCTTTCTTTTCCAATTAGAAAATTATACACGTCCTCAGCAATCCCCTTCAGCAGATGCCCAACTTTGTCCTCTTCCGACATGGTAGCACAGACCACCTTGCACAGCCTTAATACTTCTTCTATGTAAGTGGTGCATGTCTCACCTGGTAGCTGTGCCCGTTGCGACAGTGTTTGCTCAGCCCGCTTCTTTCTAGCAACCGAGTCGCCGAAACACGCCCTGAGCTCTTCAACAAAAAGATCCCACGTCATGAGTGCGTCCTCGTGGTTCTCGTACCATAGCAGTGCGGTGTCGGTCAGGGAGAACACTACGTTGGCTAGCATAGCGGCTGCATCCCAACCGTTGGACTTGCCCACACGTTTGTACTTGGTGAGCCAGGCGTCCACATCTTCTTCGGCTTTTCCTCCGAAGGGCGGTGGAACTCGGTAGTATGGAAGCGGGCCAGATGGTGCCGTCCTGGAAACGCCTGCTTCTTCGGGCATGTCGAAGTCACTCACGGCAGATGGTGGGAGACCGGCAAGTCGACGGCTTCGTCGAAGCTGTGGCAGTGATCGTTCCGTAGTTGAAGCGCTTACCCAGCTCCTCCACCACTCTGTTACGTTTGAAAGAGACTGGTAGACGTTGAAAGGGGCCGTTTATTAGGTCGCGAGGGGCAGCTCAGAAGCGGCCGACTGGGTAACGATCCTCCTGATCCTCTTCTTCTTCTCGCTCTGGGTGACAAGTGCGTTCACAGTATACGCTTCTTTTTCTTCGTGCATATACGCAACAATATATATATATTATATATATATATATATATATATATATATATGTATGTGTGTGTGTGTGTGTGTGTGTGGTGTGTGTGTGTGTGTGAAAAGGAAGGGGTCCTTGGATTCAGTGGAAAAATGCCAAGAAGTAGAGGACGGGCAAAATGAAAACTTTTTATTTTTCCTACGTTTCAGCCGGTTACCGGCCGCCTTCATCAGGGAAAAGGCGATACAAAAATACAAACACGATACAAATTTTTGTATCGTCTTTTTTCTGATGAAGGCCAGTCCCCGGCAGAAATGTACAAAAAATCAAAAAAGTTTTCGTTTTGCCCGTCCTCTACTTCTTAGTATATATATATATATATATATATATATATATATATATATATATATATATATATATATATATATATATATATATATATATATACAATAGGCTGGAAGTGGTTGTCTACATTGCCTGCGATTGACTAGCATGCAGAGTGGAAAGGAATACTCACGGTATTCCTTTTTCCACCGGATCACAGGCACAGGAAATCCATCTGCCTGGCAGTCGAAAATCACAACTTGTCCCATGATGGCTGCCTTGTCTACCGGCTCCTGTCGCCACGTTGGTGGGACTAAGTGAAGACAAGGCACATTACTTTCTTCAACATTATAGAAAACACAGATTCTAGCTGTACATGCACAACTTCAATGAGCCCACCACGGTACTGAAAATCGATTATTTGCTTGTTGACCGACCAAGGAGCCTAACGCTGAACAACCTCCATGAATTGAATTGATACCTCCCGAGAAAATAACATCCCTCAAATAAAGCAAATATATTACGAATAATTTCGTTTAATACTTGACGTTAATTGTGTTCTCGGGACCACCACCCAGAACACTCCTCAAAGAAGCAAACGAGTTATCTCTTAAGAGAATATTGAGACACTAAACTATCTCATGTGTGTAGATAATTATAACTCGTCAAAAGTGCAAACAAGTCGAAGCTCCTCATGGCTTGTAGAACATCAGGAACATTGTAGTTACTTAAGTCTCAGAGTAAAAAACTAATTATATAGAATAAAACTTTCATAGAAATAAACTAAATTAAGTGTAATGCTTGAGTATTTGAAGCAAAAGGCATAAGGTCATTTAAAATATAATTCTGCTATCATTATTGTTTTCAGAACTTATACTGTGCAATAAAAATAGTGTTTCCACTAAATATTGTGGAACTGAAGATGATGTTCTGGCTTCAAAGAAGGACAGAAATATGTAGCCAACCAAGGAATCTGCTGATTAGATGGCGCTGTTGGTAGTTCCTAATAAAAAGCCTTATTAGTATTGTAGAACATTGCGGAAAAGTTCGAGGATTCGAAATGAAAGAGAAAACCGGAAGCGGACAGGCAAAGAAGGCCACTTTTCGCGTACAGATGACGACAAGAAGGACACTTAAAAAAAAGAAAGTTGTGAGTTGTTCATAAGATGAAAAAACAAAACAAGAAGAGGAAAGCACGTTTAAGACATTAAGAGACTGGAAAGAAAACCAGAAGATTTTGGAACGATCGCGTTAGAATGCGCAACTCGTAAACTTTTCGAAGCAGCCGCACATATCTCGTACTTGGAAATACGAAGCCTTCAGTCGAGCAGCTATTGCCCGTGGGCTGCTCGCTGGCGCAGAAATTCCGCTTGCACGCCCGTCGCACCGGGATGAGCATAAAATGACCAGCAACACTAAAGCCGGCCTAGCGAGGATTCGAAGGCTCGAGCCCGAGGTTCGCAAACAACTGGCATAAGCTTTACAGCGCGGCCCGACATAGGAGTCGACCGTTTGGCCAGCAAGCCGCTGCATAATTCCTGAGGCCTTCCACGCTCGCGTGAGTGCGCGCTGGGTGGGAAGCAGACACGACCACGTCACCTTGAGCCAGCCTTGACGCCGTAGTTTCGTGCAGTGCGCCGTTGTTCACATTGAGAAACAACTCCCGAAGAGTTCGGTTGAGGAACTGAACAGGCGGTGGGTTAGGTTAGGTTAGGTTAAAGTTACAAGTGTTTGTTTAGTTCAGCTGCCACTTCTGAAACTAGACGTCACCGGAAAGATTTCTAACAGAAGCTGAACGAGTTCGACCGGACTTACATCGGGTAAATCTTGCAGCTGCGCGAGTCGGTTCATATTTCAAGGAAAGCTGGTGTGCGCAAATAAAGCCAAGGACAGGGAAAAGGTGCTTGTGTTAGCGACACGGCAATATCCTTATTTGATAGTGAGCGTACGTTTCTGTGCGGCGTCTTGTAAGCCGTTTGGTTTGGACCATGTGACCACGTGACTTTGTTCTTTCGTGAGCACATGTTTTTGAAGGGTGACGAATAATGAAATTCAGTTGAAAGATAGCGCTTTTTTCCTGTCCAATTTTTTTTCTGTGTCCTTGTCTTTATCTTCGCACACAAGTTTACTTTGTTTTATTGTGTATTCACGACAATAGTGTTTAGATCTGGATGCAATTTTAAACGCACATATGGGCTCAACGGTAATACTTGCTGACGTCAAGATTTTGCGATGTGCTTACAAGACACCCAGAAAGTGCGACAGAAATTCCCTAATTCGCAAATGACACCTCTCGAGATTTACATATTTCTACACTACAGCTTGCACATGAAATCCCCAAAAGCACAGCATTGATTGATTGATGATTGATATGTGGGGTTTAACGTCCCAAAACTACCATATGATTATGAGAGACGCCGTAGTGGAGGGCTCCGGAAATTTCGACCACCTGGGGTTCTTTAACCTGTGCCCAAATCGGAGCACACGGGCCTACAACATTTCCGCTTTCATAGGAAATGCAGCCGCCGCAGCCGGGATTCGATCCCGCGACCTGCGGGTCAGCAGCCGAGTGAGTACCTTAGCCACTAGACCACCGCGGCGGGGCAAAAGCACAGCATGTTTATTGTTCCGACATCTATAACAAGAAAGAAGCGTGATTTCAGGCGTACAGTGGCGTTTGGGGCACATTAAAAAAGAACCCGCAAATGTGGACATAGTAATGAGAATTATATATTAGAGTACTCGCATATGCACACGCCCCCACTTGCATACATTAAATAGCGAACCCCTTACTCACCCTTGAATTAGTGTGTATGTTGGAGTGCGTGCGTGTGTAAGTGTACTGAATAAGCCTACAATTAGTTAGCAATTCTAGATTACAGCTTGTTTAACATGTAGTCCTAAAGAAGAGCTATACCCAGACGTTCAGGATAGATTCGATTCCTGTGGCACGTTTCTACAACACGAAGGTACCTTCCACGTTGTCGCGCAATGTTGCACGGTCGAATAATTACTGGTCAACCTAAAGGAACACTAGAGTGAAACATTGACTCGGTTTAGATTGATAAGCTGCACTATGAAAACTTTAGTGTCACAAGTTTCGCTATCATATTATCACTATTAGTGGAGAAAATAAATGTGGAAGTCGCTTTTTTTTTTAAATTTCGCGCCGAAATTGGCGCCCGTGACGTTGCCAACTGCAACATGTTATTATTTTTGCAACATTGACCTAACGAAATTCGCCGGAAACCTTTAATATGACAGGTCTATGGCGCCCACAGACGGCAATGTACCTAATTTTTATCAATTGGAAGCTACGTATAGGGTCCAGTAGACGCTTTCAAGTTCTGTCATTGCAGTGTTTGGCGGCGTTTTGAACTGCATTTTTTTTCGCGCACTTTTTAGCTTCCCAATCGTCATCTCATGGTAAAAGTAACGTTTCCGAGACCACGAAGCTGCACTCAATTATTACGAGAAAAAATGTTTTTCTCTCTACTGTCGCTTAAAAAGCAAGAAAAATACACAGGCTTCCTCAGCCCTTTGGCTCTTCTAATATAATATTAATAATATTATTCTTAATAATAATATATGTAATAATATTATTAGTAATATTATTATGACTTTAAAAGTATGAACGCTGATTCTTGAGCAATATTGGTGGGCACCGCAGGTGGGGTCAGCCGTTTAGGGTACCGTCTAGTGCCTTTTACGGTACCGTTGAGGGCGGACGAACGGACAAATGTACAGACAGACAGAAAGACCAAAATGTTTCCACCGAAGGTCCCCAACGACGGCTCTTGTCTTTAATAATATTAAAGAGGGTGATAATAACCAAACTCGAACCATCTTCCCGCATGGAACCGTAAGAGGATGCGGAGAAGCAGCGTTGCGCACGGGTGGCGCCACGGGTTGAATGACGCTAACGTGGCAGCTGCCGTAAGTGCTGGAAGATTCGTTTGAAGTGATGGCTGGTGTAAGTCTTGTAGGTGACACGTACAGACATGTTTAAACGCGTACGTTCGGCGCGCGTCAGGCTAATTGCGCGTGAACCGAAGAGCCAGCGGTGTAGCGAGTGGTGGTCGCGGCAGGTGTTGCGGGGGAACGGACGAGGCGGCAGATGCAGGCGCCGCGGTGAGCGCGCGGCAGGCGAGGAAGTAAGTGAAGTCGGCGCGCACTGCGAGGGGAGCGTGCGTCGACACACAGCAGCGGCGTGACCTATTTGGCACCACGCCAACACCTGCGGCGTGCGGTCCATTCGTACGGAGGAACAGCGTTACATGGGCCCGTCAAAGAGCTGCTTCACATTTATTAGAAAAAAAATTCTGTGTTGTTACGACTCAAGACCACAACAAATTAATGTGAAGAATGTCATAGCGCTAAGGTGCGGAAATTTCGCCCATCACGTGTTTTTTAACGTGAACGCGCGTCGCACAGCACAGAGGCGTCTAGCATTTCACTTTCATTCAAATGCAACCGGAGTGACCAAGATCCAATTCTTGGACTCTCTTGTGGTTACGACAGCAGTACACTGAGGCATGAAATAAAATACAATGAAGAAAACGAAAAAAAATCACAGCATATTTACGCAGTGCATTATGATGAGTGGGGCGAAGCGTTCATCAGTCCGTCAGCGCTTCTGCCCGTCCGTTCGTTCTTGCTTCCCTTCGTCCGTGCGTCCATCTGTGTCAACGTCCATGCGTCCGTCCATCTGTGCGTCAGTCTGCGCGTTCATGTGTGCGTTCCTCCATGCGTCCATCCATTCGTTCGTGCATCCATCCATACGTGCGTCTGTTCATTCATGCGTCCATCCGTCCATGCTCTGTCTGGCCGAGCATCTGGCTGTCTCTCCATTTGTGCCTATGTTCATTCGTCCGTCCATCCAGTGAACACTCCAAGTACCGCTATCTCGCATTTTTTCATCATATATTCATCATATGAAAGTACCACCGTTCAGCGCACATTCCAAGGACTGAACTAGAGGTGGCACGGCCGGACTAGAGGAGTGGCACTCGCACACTTTCTTATGGCCTGGTTTCCTGTGCTTCATGTTTAGTTCCCACCCTTCACAACCGCTAGTTCATGGCACTGCGGCCCAACTTTGCTAAAACCAAGGAGGTTACGCTTGCGAGTTTAACGTGGCAACCCTTTCTGGTCAGATAGTGCTCAAAGTGCGTCCTTGTGATACTACTTTTTTTAAGAAGCATCAATCTCAAGGCAAATATTATGGCAGATTAAGTCACCAATTTTTGTCTCTGGAGCTTATTTCATCAGAAACGACTGTCTTTTTATTCATGATCAACGTGCACTCGTTTCCTCCTCAATTACCGTGAGTGCGCGCGTGTCATTCTTCTTGTGTGGCCATGGAGGTGGTTACCTACTGCTACGACGCACTACAACAACAACAACAACTACATACATCGCGGACGCACGACCCACGGCTTAACCTTTTATGACCTGTTGTCGCGATTTCGCATCTTACCTGTTTTAAGCCGCACAACCAGAAGAAAGCATCTGTAGGCGCCACTGCTGTGCTTAAAGGTAATCTACAGATGTCTGGCAACATATAGAAAAAGCAGTGCCATTTACCCTCTATTCAGTAAAGAGTTGACAGCTGCCATTTCTCCGGTTGATGCCGACGCACAACATTCCTCAGTGTCCATCCATTGACATCCGTCTCCTTTCAAGGTATGTAAATGTTTCCAATCTAAAAAATGTGTTGTAGTGGGCGCTTGGTTGACTAATGCACGGAGATCGCGTAAATTATTTGTTTTTGAAGATTAGTTGTGTTTTCAATCGTGCGTCGCTTTGTCGCGTTTTCACATCATCAGGCTCTAGCGTTCAGATTTGTGCACAACTTCATCTTCCTTGAGATGTGGTCACAGAAGTAGTAATTCGTTTTCCCACTTATAATGCTTTTCGTCAGTGATTTATTTCTGAAGGTTAGAATTTTAGATTGGTATTTTTTTTCAATCACTCGTGTCTTTGTCGCATTTTCGCATCAAGTTGTAGCGTCCCTGTTTGCGCACAACTACATCTTCCTTGGGTTATAGTCAAAGACCGAGTAATTGGTTTTTTTCTTCAGTTATTCAATGCTATTCACTATGATGCACTCTAAAGGTTTTACGGGATCAGGGTTCCACCCGTTGAAGACAGCGAAGATAGCTGCCTCAGTGACAGTGACTCCAATTACAGCCCTGACACAGAAGACGCATGCCCCAGCAGATCAATCTGGGCAGTCTGGAAGTGACACAGGTATGCAACCTTGACTCTTTTTTTTGCCTGGCACATTCGCAAGGTCTTGTGGAGTATGAACCACGTGATGCGCTTTCTTGTTTTCTTGCTGCTGTTGATGGGCGAGTTGCGTGCGGCTGCAATGTGAAACGCCGTCGGCGTTCCTTCGTGTTGTATTGCGTTGGCGCATCTTTGCTTTTTTTTTCAAGCCAAGGTTGTATGGCTTCGCTAATGTAGTATGCCAACGTCGCAGTAGTTTTATTTTCTTTTTCTTTTTTTGCAGATGACGAAGATAAAACACAGGAGCCGTCCACGTCAAGTGCAAGAAGTTTCCTGTGGAAGCGAATGAATCATGTGCGGACATGCCAACCTCAATGGGAAGACAGTCTTCCAGACCCTCCAGATGAGCTAGCCTCACAAGTGGGGCTACAAGATTTTTGTACTTTGTGACACCCACGGACTTGTCTACGACTTCTACATTTACACAAGTAACATCCGCCCCGTTCCTGGTTTACCTGACCTTGGAGCGAGCTCTAATGTTGTGCTCGAGCTTTTGCGCTCCATCCTAGAGAACAAGAACTACTTGTTGTTTTTTGACAACTGGTTCACATCCATAAAACTGCCTGTAAGTTCGCATCAGCGCGGTGTTCCAGCCTTTTGAACTGCGCGGGCAAACAGGATTTCTGGATGCCAACTGCCCAGCGATGCAGAAATAAAGAAGGATGGAAGAGGAAGCCACGTGGAGCGGGAGGCTACTGTTGATGGGGTTGAAGTCCGAGTTGTGAAGTGGTACGACAGCCGAGGAGTGAATATAGCCAGCACATTCGGTAGTGCCGAGCCCCTAGGAAGCTGCCAGCGGTACGACCGCAAGAAGAAAGAAAGGTGCAAAATTCAGCAGCCTGCTATTGTGAAGACATACACCACCTTTATGGGTGGAGTAGACCTCCTAGATGGGCTCATGGCATACTACAGAATTTTTCTGAAGTCAAAAAAAAAAAAAAATCCGCCTGAGATTTCTTTTTTATTTTGTTTATATGGCTGTTGTGAACAGCTCGCTTCTCTACCGAAGGGATTGTGATGCTCTAGCAATCGCCAAAAAAGAGCAACTAGATCTTTTAGCATTCAAGGCTTCTCTAGCCAGCTGCCTTTGTAATGAGAACAAGGACATAGTGAAGAAGAGGGGCCGGCCGTCTCTTTCTGTGGAAGCAGAGCTTAAAAGGAAGAAAAGAAGAGGCCCAACAGCTCCAACACCTAATGCTCAAGTCCGTCATGAGAATGTTGGCCACTGGCCTGAAGTGTCGCAGCAACGACAACGATTCAAAATGCCTGGCTGCAAAGGCCAACCTGTTTCTTTCTGCGCAAAGTGCAAAGTTCATCTTTGTATAAACAAAAGCTCAAAATGTTTCATTTCTTTTCACAGGAACTGACCTACAAGTGTTCTGAGCTCAAAGAAATGAGCGCTGAAGTATGTTCGAAAATAAACATTTTCGGATCCATTACGACCTGTTCTCGCGTTTTCGCGACATAGCCGTAACGCTTTTCCTAATACCTCTACATGTATAAAAGTTGTTGTGTAACTTCTTCATAACCAGATCATAAAAAGCCACAGCGAAAGGATTTTTTCATGTCGTACACTAAATTCAGACTAGAAGAGGTTAAGGAGCCTCACCCCTAAAAAAATTAGTCTCCCACTAAAGGGAACCATGAGTAGCAAACAAACCAGAGCATGGGTCTGCTTAAAGTTGCGTTCATCACGGGCACCTTGCTTTGGTTGATGTAAACTCGTCTCTGTAATCCTTGTAAGTGGAGCACAGCACGAATTCACCGTAGTTTCTGTTGCAGTTATTCGTCTCTTAGAGAACACCACGTGGAAGCACCTGCGTTCATCGCGTGTCTGCGGAACCTCGTTCCACGACGTCAATCACGTGATTGCTGAGAGAGTGTAAAGGGAAGAGGCCACAGCGTCTGACGCATCCCCTTACACGGCCCGAACGCGCTAGCACATGCACGCATTCTGGCAGTACTTGGGCGTGCTGTTGGGCATGCCTAGTAAGGGTGGTCCTACAAACAAAATTGAACTCGGCCATCAGCTGCTTCGCATATAAAAGCCTTTTAATGGCGTATACGCGTGGCAACGCCCACCCATATCTTCAGAAATTGGAGTACGGAGGTCCGGTGCGAAATAGTGGAACGGAAACGATACGCTCGACGTCAGTTGATCTATAAGTACAATCGCCTACAACTTCAGAAGTATGCGCCATTTTCTCCTCAAAGGCGGATACACACAGGTCTGCATCAATGAGTGCGCCTGCCAGTCTGATGTCACGAGCAGGAGAGTCATTTATTCCGCCTTCGCAGAACGATGTCGAGTGCACGAACTCGACTACTTCTTTAGTCGTGGGGGGAATTGGATGCCGAAGTTCGGTAATCCGTACGGCGCCTCCGCTGACTTCTTAAGTTGTATTCGGCTATAACAGGCATCTAAAACACGCGGCCCGCCGGGCGCATGGCACCCGCGCGCCTTTCGCTAGTGGCCCACGTTCTGCTCATGATTGTTTTTGGACCACATTCTTTTTGATTTTCTGAATAAGTATACTTGTGAGCTATAGACGCATGACTGATCTTAAACATTGCTTCGTGAGGCACCCCAGGTGGTCACCGTGTGTTCAAACATAACCATAAAACAGAAACTTTATTACAACATTGGCGTCTAAATTGTAGTCATTTTAGAGATCGGTACCAACATGTTGGAATTCTGGAGCCATATCTTTGTCGGAAACGGCCGACATACAAGATATGAAAAATGTTTTTTTTTAAAGATGACTGCCAGTTGGACGTGTTGGTAAAGGTTCAGGATGAAAAAAGCGCTAAAAATACACACACTCAGACACTCTCTGAGTGTGTGTATTTTTAGCACTTGTTTTTTTAAATTGAGAACAATTGCCAAAAACTTGTGCAGGACCTCCCCCCCCCCCTCCACCCACTAAACCTCGTCTCTATCTTCTCCACGGTAGCAGCCTTTGTGGGCCAGCCGCTTGGACATCATTTTGAGACCCGTGGGCGATGTATCATCACTATTGATTGCATTAAATGGACAACGTGAACAATTTAGAGATTTATATGCTTCAACAGCGTGATATAGGAATAACGTGTCGCTAGTGCCTGACATTTCTGTGTTAAAATTTTTATTATAGGCGTTTAGCATTGTTAACCGTCTAACATAACATTTGCCTGCTAGACATACGTTGTTCTTGCAAATATTTGTTTCTAAATATGTAAAGCAATGTCCACTGTTAAAGGGAGCAATACAATGAGCCCCATTGGCCCTCTATCAGCAAGTACAGTATAAGTGAACAATGTTTATGCACGGCATCACCCTGTCAAATGAAGTGAAGACTGTCAGTTAGCGGTAGTCTTGGGCAAATATAAGCAAGTATGCTTTTGCAAAGGAGTAAAATCTTAGCACACCATGCACACAAGCATTCCCTTTAACATTGGACTCATCTGCATATGCTCATTTATTCTTTCGCGCCGGGGAATTGAGGTTATGGGCCATGGAAATATTTTAACGGGTAAAACGAATATTTATCAGAAAGCAAAAAAAAAATTTACGTAGTAGATTTTCGTATCCATGAAAAATAAGTCCTGCACAAGGGAATGCACCCAAAAGTATTTTCGAGAGTTGGCATGAACGAACAATAGCAGATGCACCACCCAAGGCGTTCAATATATAATACCACACATATACACAAAACGTCCTGGTCTCTTGCATTAGCAAACGGTGCTCGGAATTAAAGTTGTAGGGTGGCACGAAACTTGGGCTCGCTTTCGGATGCCGCGTCGACGGGCACGGACTGGGCATTAGAAATAACAGAAGCGAGAAAGAGTGGGAGAAAACGCGTGGTGGCGGCTAACTTTACGGCTGCTGTGAAAAATAAGCACTGTCTCACGCTAGCAGGCCATCGTTGGATGCCAGCTTTCATTATTCGCTCCTGGATGAGCAGAATGAAGCGAGCTGCCAGAAGTTTCTGCATGTTGAATAAGGCAGCCCAGCGCCAGAAAACGGAGAAGCAATAGTGACAGAAAAATGAGTAGTCTCCAGCGGATAAGTACAGAGGGGTGCAAACGAATGTGTGGTGCAGTTTGTGTGACGGCAGCATGGCCTAGGCGGAGTATAAACACAGCGCACGCGTTTCCTTCAAGCTTAACTTAACTCCATCGAGTTTCACAACTGGTACTGCTGATTTCTGAAGCAACAGCGCCTTGAATCATTAGCATGTTTGAGCGTGCATCAAAGATTTAAGAATGTAAAGCATTTTTACGGAGGAGGTGTTGTGCTTTTTGTTATGCGGTTACGCGTTAGCAAAGCTATAATCATAATCGTCATGAATTCATTCATGTATTTCAAAAGTCCCACAGGCCTCGTTAGAAGCAAAGGGTAAAGGGGGCATCACAAAAACAAATTGTCGCATATAGTGAGTATCTATTATTATACAGATTGAAATAAATAAAAGTACGCACATAGCTTTACAACACAGTAAAATAATGGCTAATGGCGTAAAAAGGGAGCAGAAGGGTACATCAGCGCATGTAGAATCAAAACAACAGATTACAGAGAACATGAAATGATACATCTTGTAAATCGTGCAGGAAGTTCAAATAAAAGATATAAGAGGAGGAATGAGCCAAAACACATAACAAATAATAAAGAGGACCTAATAAAAGATACATAACCAGAAAAAATAGACAAAAAGTTACATTTTGACAAGTTCATGCAGAGTAATGCGAAATGATGAGCACATGAAATTTATCAGGATTTTTTTTTCCAAGTACAGTAGGATCTGGAAGTAAATTCCGCAATCGCATAGCACGAGTGAGTTGGCCTTCTTCTCACGCTAGGGCACTTTGCCGCTTGCATTTCAGAGAGAGTGGTGTGAATAGGAAGACGCCGCGCAGATTGAGCAGAAGCTACCGCTTGCCATAGCATGCTTTCACTCCTAATTTCTAGCAGTCGCAACCATTATGCCGGTTACCATTATCTTCTCAGCTCCAGTTGATATGGCCATTGGCAGTCGCACAATAGCGCCACCTCTCCGTTTGTTCTCCGCACCGTAGCAATGTTATTTGTATAACGCAATAAAACATGGGCACAAGAAGAAAGCAAGATGATGAGATAGGCACTCGTCTCATCCTTTGGTGGTCTTGTTTCTACGCTTTGTTGCTCTGCCAACGTAATAACCCTTCTGCGATTACTGACCAACAAGCCTATTTCAACACCCTCGTTGTTTCATGGGTGAAGCTCGTTAAGGTCGAGGCTTGTCCACCGGCGGCGTTGGCGTTTGCCGTATAGCTGATCACGACGACTATGATGCTGATGATGGTGAACTGCATGCGTGTTTAAGACCACACATTCTCTCCCAGCCAACACTGCACAGCACATGCAAAGTAACCACTATACGTCATGAGCATGACGCCGCTGACGATGAAGATGATGACAATGATGATCAAGGACAACGACTGGCTTTTCTCGAGATGCTCTGCCATGCATTTGGTATGTCTGAAAAGAACCACTTGACAACCACCAGGGAAACGTCCACAGACCTCATATTTGCCAGCTTCAGGCTACATACCATACCGAAATGCAGTAATAATGAAGGCAAAACCAAATTTACAACCTCATACAATATACCAGTTATGACTATCAAAATTGTATATAGTTGTACATATACAAGAGTGAGCGGTCAATGTCACGGGCGATTTACGGCAACAACGAATAACACCGAAATATACCACTGTTTCGACCACTCAGTATCATTCGTTTCGTGGATACACCGTGATCTTTCTATCCATAAAGCTGGCGACAATCAATGCAGTCGAACGTAAAAAAAAGTGTCATGTCGATGCTTCGTAGAGGATCCTTCGAAGCACGCTGAACGCGATATCGATCGATTAGGGACAAGGCAACTTAGGAGCAAGGCAACTAGAGGTTTCTCGGTGTTCTACTAGTACAAACAGCTGCGTACAAAAACGCTTAATCACGGTTTACATCAATACCGTACTCTTCCACCTACAACCCAACCCTGAATTAAACCGACCGCCCTCCAGACTGTAGAAGAATAAAAACTTTTAAAGACCCCCGCGCGTAGGGGTATTTTCGTAATAACGCATTTTCTTGCATTATCGTGAAGCAGCCTCGTGTAGCTCACGCCCATGTTCACAATGAAAATATGGTAATTTTTTTTCATCGTTTTATAAGAAATTTTGCACTACGTTGAACAAATTCCCGTTTTTTTAGTAAATTCGATAACGCGGTTTCAACTTAACATAAAAAATAGGGGAAACACACAAAAGTGCAACTTCTTGTGTCATCACTGCCTTCGAGTTTCTTTCTTTCGTCCATACGTTTAAATTTAGCTGCAACCACTCTACATCCAAGATCACCAAATAGTCTAAATTAGAATACTCTAAAGCGCCTCCTTCGATCATTTCTTTTTGAATCATACGCCGCATTTAATTCTTAAGCAGTGTAAAGGCTGTCACCGATATGTGCGGGAAACATTATGCCAATATAGTGAACATTAGAACTTCATCGCTGTGCTTCGCTAGTAAACCAAGAGACAGCTATTTAATCAACCACGCCAATAAAGCTATAAAGAAAACAATGTGAAGTAGTATGGCACACGCAGTTATGCACTCACCTTGAACGACCATGGGGGCGGTGTAGTTTGCCGACGCGGCAGGGTTCGAGGCGACGCAAGTGTAGTTGCCCGAATGTAGTTGGCGCACCCCCGTGAACGATAGGAACGAGGTGTAGTCGTTCGCGTCGGCAACGGACGCCCCCAATTCCCGCTGATGCTCGACGGGGATTCCGTCCTTGAGCCACTGAATGGTGATGGGCAAGTCGCCGTCCGAGACAATGCAGGCGGCACCGGCACGCTTGCCCTCGATCAGGTCATCGGCGAAGCTGAACGGGTTTACGACCGGTGGCGCTGCAAGTGCACGAGAAGGCCAGGCTTGCACAAAAGAAAGACTTTACGTCAAGCTACACAACCTATAAGTGCTGGCAGTGAAAGAACCCGGAAGACGTCTTCGTGTTACCAAGATTAAACGAAGATGGTTGCTAGTCGGCTGCCGCGTGGTGGTTCTCTTACATCAATATATTTGCGGAATGAGCATGATGAATGCACCGTTATAAAACCTAAGTCTAAATTACACAATCACACACTGGACACACAGACACACCCACGCACTGGACGCTGCAAAACTTTTTGCTGAGCCTCGGAAAAATGCTGGTTCAACCGTACAAGTCTAAAACACTCGCACCCACTCATTGCCCAATATCAAGCATGAGAACCGTTGAAATTTACGTCCAATATTGAACTGTTGATATTATTTTACAATGCGTGATCTGAATTTGGATACTGGGCTAGCTAGCTGGTACATATAGATTAATTTTAGTCCTCCCTTAAGAGAGACGAGACAGGCATTACAGCATAGGCGCGTGTTACAGTCTGGTCATGCGAATGATCTAACGTTGCTCGATATGGTTGCGTGCGCAACCATATTGCCAGGTGGCGTGCTCAAATCTGAGCGGGACGAAGTATCTACGTTCTCACAGTGCTTCGATGTGCACTACTAGTGCAGCGCCACTTAGGCATGCGTGGTTGCTTAAGCGCAAGCTTATGCATCGGCAAAACTACTCGTGACATAGCTTTGCCTATTGAAGCACATAGCCTATACAATGGCCCTGACGACATTCGTAAGCGGCGACGTGCAAGAAACTGTCATAGCGCCAAACAGGTCATGCTATTTCCATTACCCAAGAACAAAACCAACGCCACAGTTTCGTCGTCTGGCCGTCATACGTGAAACACAGTTTCTATTAGTTATCGACGACTACATATAGAAACTATGTAGACATTTGACGCGCTTTGTTGACTCGCGCGATGAAAGCTCAACAGCGCGGAGCCTTCACTACTACCAGTGAGAGCGTCAGGTCATTTTCCCGCGCGAAACTCGGGAAAGCGGCTTAGGCCGCGGAAAAGGGACGCTCATTCGACCGTGAGTCTGACCATTACTGGACGCTGTGGCGTGTAAAGACGTGTGGAAGTGCCGAAATGACAAATGGCCCACGCTTCGACGCGGATGTCGCTTGAGCTCCGATGTTCTTTCTTCCTCATGTTTTTTTTTATCGACTTTCCCTTAGCACCCGACGACGTGCTTGAGCGAACATTGGCCGATTTTGCCTTTATTGCTCAGTGGCGAGTGGAGAGAATGAACTCGAATGACACGTTGGCGGATGATCGTGGGAGTAACCAACGCATTATCATTCATTCTCATGTCGCACGTCTCAGTAACCCGTAGCTCCCTTTCTCTTTCTCTCTCTCTCACTCTATGACCCATGTGTGCGCTTTCACACACACACACACACACACACACGCACACGCACACGCACACGCACACGCACACACACACACACACGCACACACACACACACATTCTCTCTCTCTCTCTCTGCATGAGCACACTAGCGTACAAAATATATATATTGACAGGAGGAGAACAATCCGCAGCAACTTCAGAATAAATGCAGTGGTGCGCAATTTCTCTGGGAAAGGGATTTGTGCTAGCAATTTCACGTTCTAAAATAATTACGTCTTCGCTGGCAGTGAGAGCACTGCGCATGCAATAAATTGAAAGTTTGTCCTCCGTATTGAAAACAATTTATTTGGCTCTGACCAGTAATATCATAACCTTTGCTGAAGTTTGGCAGCAAGTTCAAGTTTTCGGCCAATAACCAGCTTCGCGAACATGTGTCTGTATGGAAAAATCACCTAAAGTAAATACGTGATCGGTAGCTGACGTCATGTAAATGAGAAAGTCAGATTGAATACAACGTGAGTTTTTTTGCAGATGGTATAACGATGGCTGAAGGTGGAACTTACTTTTATTACTGGATGCTAACCATCTATAAAAACCAAGTGCGCAAGATTTTTTTTTTCTTATTTGCTCACGCGGCACGGTCACCCTTTCGCCCGACCAGGGCCTACCATTGTCGACGTTAATGTGGCTTGGCTGTAGTATATCCACTTTATAGTTATCGTACATAGATATATGCAGAAACTCTAATCCACAGAGTTTCCCACAATTAACTAGAGGGGACGCTGGCACTGTGATCGTTCAGCGACCATGGGAATGGTGGGTAGTACACACATTTGCCTAGTCTTCGTACTTGCGAGTGGTGATTCGTACTTACGGCTTTGTTTACTGCTGGTTACGGTTTTGTTTTGAACAAAAGAACAAACCCTTTTGAACTTTGTGATCTGATTCAAACTGGTAAGCCTAAAAAAATAAGGTTGTGAAGCGCAAAACTGAACATCTTCTTATTTATTTTTCGTGAAAAACAGCGCCAAGTCCCACGAACACACACGGAGCCAGAAGCAGGCCAGAAGTACAAAAATTAGACAAATGTGTGTACTACCCATCATTTCCATGCTCGCTGAAGCACCGTGCGTTGTAGCTCCCACAGACACTAGCGCCAGAGTTTCCTTGAGTGTATAATAGGAAAGTTTACGCTCTAGTCCACTTTACAGAACAGTGACATATATCGTTCGTGCGAAACTAAAGTTTATGCACACTTTGCGCTTCTGCCGGTTTTTTTTTTTTGCAACTTTCCTAACTGAGGTGTTCATTAAAAGCATCCCCTTTGGCCATACTGAGGCGGAACCAACAAGTGTCTACGAAAGTGTCCCGTGGCTTGAATAGAGTCTATATAAAGTTACTGTATATAGCGCTAACTCTAATCTGCTTTACCAAACAGCGACATATATCACTAGTGCAACGCTAAACTTTATGCAAACTTCGCAAACAAAACTAAAGCTCAATTTATTTACGCTAATATATTGCTATCACATTTAAGTTGCAAGCAAGCCTGGGATGACTTTCTTTCTATCACAGTTACAGGAAGCTTCACTTTCATTAGGCTACTCAGGGACATGTGAAACTGATTTAACAGATATCTTACATGCTCTACAATGCGTCCGTTTTCTTAGGTAAGGTTCTAAATAAAAGACTGAAACAATAAATTCATTCACATTGCCAGTAGAGTCAACGCCCCTACCCTTCCCCCCCCCCCCCCCCGAAACACACACCCTCAACAGTCAGTTTCAAGTTTGCATGCCCATATCAACGTAGAGACGAAAGTCCGTGGCTCTCGGCTGCTTCGCGGACCTCCTGGATGTGGGAGGCGCCCTTTACGCTTATGGCTAAGCCGGGTGTTCTGTAGCACTCCATTTTTGACAAATAACCACCGTCATCATAGACATACACACATAGAAACACACAGGAATATATGCCTACAAAGGGTCTTCGAACACCCATCTCACGAAACTAACTTAGTAAAATGCCGTCGCGTCTTCCCATTGCGGTGGGGTCATGCACTCCGGTTAAATTAAGGGTCAAACATTATTTACGTTGACTATATCCTAGTGAACGCTGTTAGGTGTAAGGACAAGCAGGGTATACTCACTCATGACGTGAACGGCGAGCTGCCCCTTTGCCGTGTTCCCTTGGGGGTCCCTGGCAATGCACGAGTACCATCCGTCGTCTGCGCTGCGCTGTACATCGGCCACGACCAGACTGCCATTGGGGAAGCTACGCTGGCGATGATTCTGCGGCAGCGAGCGGCCATCTGCGTGGCGAGAAAGTGATTATTAACGACAGTCGCTTTTGTTATCTTTGTCGCGAAATACATTACGCATGTGGTACGTATACGGAAAGGGGAGAACATGCTGGATGAGAACTGCTACAAGAAAAAAAAAAAAACCTGCGTACACTGCTGGAGAAGGATGCGATAGAAATGCAAGTGTGGGTGATTGGGAGAGAGAAAAAATGAGGCAGAAAGGAGATGTGAAAGCTTGGCAGTTTAATGAAATCTTTCGGATACTGTATTCCACTCTGCATGGAAAAAAAAAGGCAGGGGGAAATATGATCGGAGAGAAAAGTTCGCACATAAGGACAGAAACAGAGTGCATGCATATTCGCGCACCGAAATAAAAAACAAAGGACAGAGTCTCACAGTCGTTGAACTACATCGCTTGAAAAATGAAGAAAAAAAAACAGGACTGAAATAAGGCAGAGATGCTAATCAGTTTAAAAAAATTGGTACTGTGGGAAAACAGGGTGGTTTGCAAGTTGGAAGCGGGAAGAGAGAGAAAGAGAGAGATAAACAGGAAGAGGGATAGTGAACACACAAACTCGTACTTCGCATTCACAATTTCTCTGTTGGTGAATAACCACCGATGCAAGTTTGTTGTTTTGAAGAATTTGAGCTACCATTTGTCGCTGAATGATTCGTAAATAGGAACAATTGTTTGTTAACGCGCTACTGGTACATCTCGTAAGATGAACGCGGGGAGGGAGCTTTCGTCGAGGGCTCAGAGGACGTAAAGGAAGACTTACAGAATAACACATACGTGCAATAGGCGCTTCTTGTTATTCGCTATACATAGCGGCGCGTGAGCATTTAAACACATTGAATCCAGATAATTCAGAACTCCTCCACTTGCACTAATCTTGCGCCATAACTGAATTATTGCACACAAAAAGAGAGAAAAAAAAAGCAGCAGCTTGTTTTGAATGCACGGAGAGACGCACAATTCCGACCCAAGAAACTAATTTGGAGTTTCCGGCGTGGTGACGTGAAAAATGTCCTTTTTAGCCATGTTATGGAACCTAATAAACTTTAGAGAGCCCACTTTTAATATTGAAAAATTGAGAACTGAGATAAGCTTTTGGCAGTGAAAGTGAACTGAGCCCCTTTTCTTCGAATAATTCATGTTTTAGGGGTGGTACGTATAAGGGAATTGCGAAAGCGAGTTTGCTAGAACATTCGTCTCGTTTCATACCTCTTGCGCGCTTCCGACAAGAGAGATGAACACATGCAATGGAGAACGATGAACCATTACTCAGTACTGCGGACTGCCTTTGCGGAAATTTTTAGGTCCTCGCCATTGAACTTAGCTTTGCGCTTATGTACCTTAAAATAGACCTTAAAATTGCATGCGTGTAAGATTCGGGTGCAGTCGTTTGAACAGCCCCATAGCTGCATTTTTGTTTTGGGGTCACGTAAGGCAGATGTGCGTTGCAATTGGGCATATACCGCATATATATATATATATATATAATGTGTGTGTGTGTATTGTAGCCACTGAACTATACGCATGCGAATTAAGTGGGATTGAAATGATAAAGAGGCCCGTGTACTAAGGGGTCTGAGTGTACGTTAAAAAAACCACAGGTGTTCGATATTGTCCCGAATTTTTCACTGCGGTTTCGATGAAATAGCCTGTGTCGCTATTATCCAGAGTGACATAGTGTACAAGACATACCGTGACTGTCGTTTATGCGAGTTATGGTAGCTTCATGGTTTTATGACAGACGCCGTAGCCTTATGAATGAAGGAAGATAATTTCGAGGGCTCTCTTCTTGGTCTGACGCAACCTTGATGAAAATCGGCCGATAATGAGACCATCGGAGATTTAGACGATGTTAGATGTACTGTTTTAGGAGCGCTATGGTATTTATGCTCTACATGTGAAGAAAATAAAGTGGAAGAAAACACTGCTTGCCGTGGGTGGTAATCGCACCCGCAGTCATCGTATAACGCACTCGATGCTTTTTCAATCGAGCTACGGCGACAGTCGTTCCTTAGTTCACTCGTTGCCATGGTTACGAGCAGCGCTGGCTAACATTCCTAGGTTTACGTAGAGATGAGCGCCCGATAAGGGGGATGTTGGGACGACCGGCACCGTCGCTCAGTTGGTACAGCATCAGTAGCATTATCCGAAGGATGCAGGTTCGGGCTCCGCTGGTGGCCAGTTTTTCTTTCGTAACATTCAGTTTCTCCGCATCTATGCCATCATTGCTACGATACTCTTCAAACAGTACAGTTAATGACCCCTATACTTTCCTTGGCTTCACCGACTCTTGGTTTTCTTTATTGTAAGTTTACAGACTTTAACGTCCCATGAGACGTTAAGCCACCGATTCATCCTAATTATGATACCCGCCATACTTCAATAATTTGCTCCGTGGAAACTTCATGGTGACTGGCTATAAATGTACGTATTGCTGCAGACGAACGAATCAGGAACAGTTTTACGTTCGAGAGAAGGAGGAAGAGAAGGAAGGACAGGGAGCAAGTAGGATAATTAGATTTAGAGCCAAATAAGTCAAGTTTTATGTGTGCGAATTTCTAGTATTGCGCCTTGTTACAGAACTGCAGTTGAATGGAAAAATTATTTTGAAGATTACAACTTGTGAGAGAAAATTCTCAGGCGTTTAGAATTGTTATTCGATAGCTGCGGCCAGATCTCAACAAAATTTCATTCTCAAATCTATCAAGGTGTTTCGGATGTTCCGGAGCCGAGAACGAATGATGTACGCTACCGTATAGTCCTGCTTTATGACTTTCAAAAACAAAATATTGCACGAATGAGATAGATATAATTTTGCGAAGAAGAAAAAAAAAAACAAAAGTGCACACAGCATACAGTTAAGGTGCGAAATTCCGTCACACTGTCTGGCTTCCTATTTGTGCGTCACTAACTAAGAGCATTAGTTGAGCGCCTAATTGACATCCACGCGCCAAAGGGAAGCTGGAACCAGTGTGTGTCCATCCCCGTTGCCCTCCCCTAATCAAAGCTAAGTGACACGGAACGAGCAAAGCGCGCACGAGTCTCCCTCATTAGTCAATAAAAGTCATCATACAGGCGAAAGCGGCGGCGATATAGCGCGGACGCAACGCAAACGAAGGCGGCTTCCGTCGGGCGCTAATGACTCGCCCGATCAGCGCGAGAAAGGAGCCATAAGCAGCCTCCAAGACTGAACTGGCCGCGCCATTAATGGCGAGACCATGAACGCTGAGAATCTGCGGTGGAATAGCCGCTGAAATTCCGCTGCTCGCACAGCCCACCGTTCCTGGGGGCGCGAAGTGGTTCGAAAAAATTACTTTGCCACGTGCGCACGTCAGCCGAAGTGAAGAGTAAATGTGAGGTGTATTCAGCTATTAAGGGATGTCTTAAGTATTTATTGCAGGACCTGCAGGCACGTCAACCGACGTTTCGAAACGTCAGCCAGCACGGTCTGACGCAATTCCGCTGTTCATCCTGCTTATGCCACTACGTGTGTCCCTATCTTTCCGCTCCCATCTTGATTATTGTTTCGGAGCATGTAGTTTAGTTCACGTGAATAGTGTGGGACGCTTTCTGTAGAATGGCACGGTGGGTAGCGGCACAATTACCGGTTAGATACGCGTACGCCTCGCTGATCGCGCGTGTAGTACGTTAAGTTTGATCGATCTCAGGAAAGTTAACGTCGCGTACGAAAAATAAGGTGCCGTGTGTGGAAGCGTTCCTTGCGCAAACGAGTTCTTGGCCGCTGGTTCATTTTCCGTGTATTGGTGGCCTCGTGTTTTTCAACTTCTTGAATACACGTTTCTGCGCATGTACTTTATTTGATGGGGATATAAAACGCACTAAACGAGAGAATGAAGAACGAAGTATTGAACGTGTTGATGATATAGGCTGAAACCTCAATATAAGGAATTTAAAAATATCATTTTCGCAACAGACATCAGCAAAACGCTGGTACACTTGTGCGAGCTCGACTCTCACTGTTTTTTTTGCGTTGACAAGATATACACTCGAAAGCAGCTTTACGTTCTGGAAAATCTGTGTTCCTTTACACTGATGCTTATTAGAGTAACACGATATCGGAGGATCCGAAAGAGTTAGCGGCATGCCTTACTTTTCATGTCACTTCATTTTTTTTCACCGTCGCCTTTATAGGTTTGTCTTCGCGGCAAAACTCGGAATACAGCTTCTCATTATCGTAGTAACAGCGAGTATTATACGTGTTCTACATTATGCGTCTGCATAATGTAAAACACGTATAATATGTGGGAAAAAGTATGTTCATTTATGATCTTGTAGATAACACCCTTTCGCGCCCATCTCTGCATTTGCGTAAAAAAAAAACACGTTACAGACACTACCGTACTTTTCGTTTGTGTGCGACAAGGTTGCTGAAATTTTGTCTTACAGCCCATATATTTTATACCACCTGTTTGCAAACTACTGGGCATTTCTCAACATTGGTAACTAAAAATGACAACTTTTGTGCCAAGATCTTTTCGGTTACCCGTGTTAGCTGTGGTTGCTGCACGGTAATATGCTTCAGCGTGAAGCGTTTGATAAGTTAGCCAGTTGTGATTAGAAAGAGAATGTTGAATGTAACGAAAAGAGTTTTTCCTACTGATATCCACTACTGAGAGGAAAATATCTATTGCGGTCGACATAATTGCTAATCGGTTACATCAGAGAAATAACCTCCTAATGAAACTTTATCTTTACCCTTACGATAGAGTAGAGAGGGAGATATGTAAGTAATTTGCTCAGCTGCTGTTGTTCCGATAGTTTAGAGGTTTGCAATGCGGACAAGCAAGACTACCATTTCTTTTTTCTTTTAGATCTGCGTTCAACTCGGTGAACTCGCAAGACAAGCAAGTTAAAATAGGGTTGAACCTCGGTTGAACGATCAAATGCTCACGTAATATTTTGTTAAATCGAAGAGGTGTGTAGAATCTAGGAAGACTTTTCAGTCCCACAAAAGCTATTATTGCAAGTAGCGACCCGCAAAAGCTGTGGTGTTATTATGTCTTCTGCAATCAAACTCGTGCGAGGGTGAAACGTCTCTTAGAGCGGCGAGCCCACGAAGCGTCTCGTGTCTGGGCAACGCAGGTCGGGTGAATGGCGACATAAAGCTACCACAGGCTGCCGCTATGCAAATATGTGCAGATAGAATGTATTGAGCCTGTGAGCAGGCCGTGCAAGCAAGATACAAGATGATGCGTGCCATTTGTCGCGTAAACAATGAAACAACGAAAACAACCACCATGTAGTACGGCGAGAGCATCTACAGTGTCAATAAACCCCGCTGTTGGCAGCACGATCTTGCAATATGTAAGAGCGCTACCAACGTTTGAACAGAGCCTCCTAGATGGCGGGTGCGCCACGTATCGCGCCCGCTCTCTCGGAGGTCATGCTTTGAGTCCATCGTTCGTTGCATAAGTGTGGTGTGCTACCACGTCAAAAATGATGTGATTAAGGTACCTAGGTGTTTTCATGCAACAGTGCTGGAGCACCCGTCCGAAAAAAAATCTATCTGTGGTAGAATTCGAGAGAAATAGGCGTTATTTCATTTATTTTAGTAAAAACTTTGTTAAAGTAGGTTTCATGCATACTTAGTTTCGTTAATAGTAGTTGGTGACTACAGTGGACCCTATAGGTACTTTTCGGGATACGGAAATGTCTTTCCGTTTAATGGAGTTTTAACTGTATATAACACCTACTTCATCCTCAAAACTCCAGCTTTTAGCCGGTCAATAAGACTAATGACAAGGCCTTCAAAGCTTTGCTTTTCAATTGACTAATCACTCCATCTGAGAAGCCCAGCATTTCTGTCAGAAAGGCGCGCACACTCATTGCATCGCATTGTTTTATATTTTCAAACTTTGAAGCTCAAGCACTGCTGTTATCAATGAAAGAGGGATTGGATGCTGAAAACAAAAGAAGATAACACGTTCTCTTCGCCTCATTAGACATAAATAGGATGAATATGGCAAAAAAGATACAATAAAGGAAGTCCAATGTCAAACAAAAACAAGGCAAACATCGGTCAGGCCATGTGCCTGACATACTTGGACAGCAACAGCAGCATTTTTCGATTGAAAAAAAAAGGGGGGGGGGAGGGGGGAGTTACTGGAGCTATCGAAGCTATTTCGAAGGAAAACGATTAGCTCGTTAAAAAGGAGCCGTTCAAGGGGAAAAAAGGGCCTTCAATCACGCTGCCCCGGCCCCCATCTAGCTGCTGTTGCTCCAGTGCCCTTCTGAAGAAGTTAGATTGGCACGATCAGGGCGATTATATCACGCTGGTCCAAAATCAACGAAGAAAAAAAAATGAAACAATACCACAGAAAACAGGCCTTTTGTTTTCCTTCTATTGGAACGACGTATAAAACGAAGGATGAAAAAATAGACGCAGCATCTTTCTGTGAAGAAGGAAGAAAATTTAAAGCATCGAAAAGTGAAGTAACAAAAGTCAGAACAGGCTTATCGTAATTCCTCTCGACGTGCCCAGAAATCGAGCCGAATGAAGTTGATGCTGAGGCCATGGTCGTTACGAAATTCAAACTCCCGGGTTTTCTATTAGCGTCGGTACGGATATTGGAACTCTGCTAGTGACACACAAAGCCGAGAAAATCTCGTCGATGGCTGAGTGCGTGGGGCATCTACAGACGCAATCAACACGAGAACGTTATTTCTTTTTTTATTCGTACGAAAGGCTGCAGTAATAGTCTACCTTGGGCAATAATTCGTGGAAAAAGCCTAGTTGCGTATTTATGTGCTCGTAGAGACGTATGCACGCGCCTGATATCAATACGTTTCAGTCAAGTCTATTAAAGTGTACGTGTGAAACGAATACAAACACTTTTAATGAAGTGTTCATAAGCAGAAGAAGCAGTTCATGTTGATTATCGAGAGAGTTCGAGGTATAGGGCATATGCCGCATAAATTTGAACCCACTCTGAGGTCATGAGAACATTTATGGGCAGCAAAGTATCAGACTTTGTTTCGTGGCTTTGAATGACGTGAATGATGGAGCACATTGAAACTTCCATTTGATTCAGTCTATTGTGCCGTGTGTTGATGGCAAGATACAACGTTCGAGGTAGTTGTAGATTGATTGCAGGACAAGGAACACTTGAAGGCGAAACATCGCGGCCTGTCACAAATATGTGTTAACACTTGTACTTTTTAGTGGAGTGGGAGGACGAAAACACAGACAAAGTATAACAGTATCTTCTTGGCCATAATCACTGAGAAACAAGAACGCCCGCACTATAGTTGCTCAATGCTTAGAGCTCTCAACTATGGTACAAGTATTTCAAGTCTAAAAGAAAACTAAGGACTGATATTTTTTTATCTAATGTACACTCCATACCAACTGATATCTACGAAGTACATCCAATGTGGCACTTTCAGGGGGCTGTGTTGGTGTTCACTATGTGACGCACAGCCACAGTATGAGTATAAATAGCACGCAAGTAACGTCATGGACTCATCACATGGCTGTAGCGTGGTGGCCTATAGATGACGTAAAGGCAGTATAAGCACGCACTAATGACGTCACTGGAACGTTATTTGACCTCTGTGCGTAAATAACGAGGCAACCAGCAGGCGATGTACTGATAACACCAACGTGATACCACAAAGTTGGTGTCTCACCTTGTTGGTACAGCAACAAGGCTGTGTGCGTGACGTCAGTGCAAGCTATATATAGCGTGAACTGGCTTTACACAGCTTGCACGTGACGTCGTGGCCGCGACTTCATAACGTCCTGGTTCCCCAACATGGCTGCCTTTATGACGCAAGTCAGCATAATACCATCACATTTGTCTTTCTTTGAAAAGATAACGACGTGGCCAGAGTCTTATTGCCCTCTGTCCACCAAGAACAAATAGAAATTCCGCGGAAAAGTTCAAGTGTTATAACGATCACACTCAGGCATGGCGTCACAATCATTGCACGTGTCATGCGTTTCACCGTCATGACGGTTTCAGTGACGCCAGTGCAAGCCACCTATTATCATAATATTGCATAACCTAGGGGGTCGTTAGAGTGAAGTGCGCACTCACCTTTCTGCCAGACGATGCTCTGTATCGGGTGTCCGGCGACGGTGCAGTGTAGACGCATCGTGCGTCCTGCTAGTGCCGTGATGTTGGCCATAGGTCGAACCAGAGGTCTTCCCAGGACGTTCAGCCTGGCTGTGTGCAAGACGCGGCCCACGCCGTTGCGGGCCACAGCAACTGTAGAGGCCACCATCCTCCACTCGGACTCCGGTAAGGTTTACGTAGCTATGAACCAGTCTGGGAACACAGAGAATTCCAACATGTTCAGCTACACCAAAACAAAGTTCCGTGCCATACAACCACTGATTTTTATTCGTGCAACATATTCATTGCCCAAACCCTACAATGACTGCCGCTGCAGTTTCAGCATTTTACAGATAGTAGCTTACTCGTCTTCATGAGTCGCAGTCTACTGAATGAATGCTTTAAGAAAAGTATCGTCGTAAGAACTGACATATGAGGTATGTCCATACAGGGCATGCGCTGCTCAAGAGCCTTTTCACAGGACCATGTGTGTCTTTGTAAAGCAAGAATGCTTCGTCTAGACATCAATTATGCTGGCCACATACAAAAAAAGATTGCCTAGCACAGCTGTCTTTGTTGAATGGCGAGAAGCATTTCATTGATGCGATTAAGGTTGCTTCAAGTTTTGATGTGACTTTCAAGGTAGACCAGAGTCGATTCTCTAGAAAAACAGACTAAGACCAAAAGCTTATCTTTCGTAAAAACTGATGTAGGTGGCTTAACTCACCGCTCCCCGCTGACGTAGTCCCCTATTCGGATATGGTAGTGTTCTGGAACAGGTGTTCCGTCCAGAGACCACGTGATTTGGGGCAGAGGGGTGCCAGACGCTGAGCATCTCAGCGACACGCTGCCACCCGGCCGCACCTGACGCTCAGCAAACACATGCTCAAACACGGGCGCGTCCTCTGCAGAGATAATAAGAGATGGTAAAAAGGAAGTGTTTCTCGTCTGATTGCATTGCTTGCATACTCATGTAACTTCAGTTGACTAAGGTTTTTCGGTGGGCTTTTTGGTTCGTGAACACTGTCACAGAAACGCGCAATTTACGGAACAGTGAAACAGACAGCGTTGCTTCTTGTGTATTTTACTGCCCTATAATTTGCAATACTTATTCAATATACCACCCCACGCTTTGATTTATTAGGCAGAAGATCACAACATACACCACGCAGAAAAAATAAATGTTGGAAGACGCGTGCGCGCGCACGTGTTTATGTGTGTGTGTGTGTGTTTGCGTGTGTGTGTGTGCTTGTCTGTGTGTCTGTATGTGCAAAAAATAAAATGGAAATTCGCTAGGCTGCATCGAAACACAACCAAATAATATTTTAAGTTTTAAGGCACGCTAACCTTAATTGTAATGAAATATGTCGTTGTCTGTGAAAATTGTCAAGAACATTTTGAATGAGCGAAGCAGCAGCCAGGTAGCACAAAAAATCTACTGGGGTTAAAATCTCGTATTGTCACACGGTTGAATTTTCACCTAAACATGTTCGCTTCTTCAAGAAAGCCATCGTACACGCATGCTTGAAAGATTTTACGTGTTGCTTATTAGAGGTAAGTTGTCTGAATTTGTTCAATTTGAGGTGCGATGTATTCATAATAGTTAAATGCTCAAAAAGGAGAGAAACCAGTGAACAACACATCCCACACGACGTGGGAGACGACATGGCGAAGACATAGAATTGTCATTTTTTGGTAAAACAAAAATAAAAAATGTTACGGCAGCTTTAATTACTTCTTCTGCAATATGTTGGAAGGTTAATATATCAGCTATTGCGAAAAATATAATCAACAAAAATTTACCATTCATGTTACAACTTGAAAAAAGACAATTGCCGTTCTTAAATATGCTTCTGATCTGACTCTGCTGACGCCTTTAATCTCGTTAAAAAAACTAGTGTAATTTAATGGCTCGTTTTTTTTTCATTTGTTGGAAATAATAATGATGAGAACTAACGGGCAATCGTATTGCTTCGATGACATTGTCATAGGACAAGGTAAGGCACATAAGCATCACTGGTTGATCGTATCTGAGGCAATGACGTCTTCCTTTTGAGAAGTGGCAGTGCATACATTAGGTGGTCCAGGTAGGGAAGGACTGATTTTATCGTATGTTCAACGGCTCCAGGGTATTCAGCCGCGCAGAACCAAAGCACAGTGATATTGTGCTGGCTCTTTCATAACGTCGAACAGGGAGACACGTGCCTGCTCGTGTATTTCATCTTTGTGTTACTATGAGTAGAAATATCAAGACTAACCCCCGTATTCACAAATGCTCCTCGACTCGACTTTCACCCTTGATTTGACAGAGCGGCGCAACTGCGCCGCTGCTCGAATGAAAATGACGCTGCACTACTCAAGAATAGCAGCGAATTGTCACTGATATGCAGTGGCTTTTCCTGCCTAGAGATGGCGCTCCCATCGGCTTTCTCAAGTGAAGGTGGAGCGTTGAGTGAAGGGACGTTCTAGAATACGAGGGTGAGAACTCATCGTAGAAGAAAGGGATCCTTTTGACACGTGAAGAGGAGGGCCGTTGCGTTGCTACACATAACAAAAGTTGTGTGGGTTCAGCCATGGGCAGTCTTTTCGCATCTGTGCACTGGTTCTAAACCTTCGAAAACGGGCCTGTTGACTCAACAGCGGACCTCGTCGAAAGGCTTTTCTTTGGCTTAGATGAGCCAATGTCATCAAAACAACGTTTCACCCATGAATGAGAGCTCTCTTTAGCACTTTGGAACCTTTCAAAACGTCACAAACGCTAGCTCACAATGCACCCATTGAGATTGCGAGCCAGTTATTATTCTGCAGCCGGACACAATGCCTCGGCAAATCAGCAAGCTCCCATATTACAACTTATTCCATAGAATAGCACACGACGCAGCTCTCATTGAGACTCTTATCTCGCGCTCTTTTTATATAACATCATTCTGAGGAAGAAACGATGAAAAGAGAAAATAGTGGCTTCGTTAGATGTACGAAGCCAATGTTTATCTTTTCACATTGCGTCAAGAAAGAGACCTAAATTGGCAATTACAGAAAGCTTACTAGATAGGGAAATGAAACTTGAATTCCATTGTTAAACTCCAGAGGCAGACAGCCCGCGACTAGTGACCATCCTTTGGTTAATCGATCGCTCTATTCAATGAAGAAAATTATGGCAATTACTTTAATGAGGCTTGATGCAAAAGATACGCGAGGCAGTCGCCCTTTATTCTCGAAATGTTGTCTGGACGTACTCGTGAATACGTAGAGTATTATAGAAATCTGAAAGCGAAATGAGAGTGTTAGCCCAAGACAAAGGCAGAGGACAAGCAGTGGTTGCAAATTGGGCTGGATATTGCTGTCATAGAAACTCACGCGTAGCATTGGAAGGGCCTGTGGGTATATTTTTTTATAATGTAGGTTATGACGTAAACTACCAGCATGAAAAGAATATCGAATCGCGTGAAGTGACGGGCATGGGAATGATGGCATCAAAGCCAGCAAAGACCGTTTTTAGAAATAAGAGGCGAGGGGGATGTCACTATTATGCGAACGTCATGATCCGCAAGGCGTTTTTGTTTTTGCAGTTTTTACACAACCAGCATGTGGTGATAAGGACGGCATACACGGATAAAGCTGGCAGTTAATTACACAAATATAGCTTACAGCTCTCTTTGTAGCTTGCAATTATTAAAACGATATAACGCTACACTTTTCACTAGTGTTTATTGGGAGCCCCGCTGTGGTGGTCTAGTGGCCAAGGTACTCGGCTGCTGACCCGCAGGTCGCGGGTTCAAATCACGGCTGCGGCGGCTGCATTTCCAATGGAGGCGGAAATGTTGTAGGCCCGTGTGCTATGATTTGGGTGCACGTTAAAGATCCCCAGGTGGTCGAAATTTCCGGAGCCCTCCACTACGGCGTCTCTCATAATATTATGGTGGTTTTGGGACGGGAAACTCCACATATCAATCAATCAATCAATCAATCAATCAATCAATCAATCAATCAATCAATCAATCAATCAATTAGAGTTTATTGGGACACCACAAAAGCACTGGTTTTCGCTTCAGCGTTTGTGACATCTTAGAAACAGACCGCAATAAGCACCAACATCACTGAAAGTTCAGTTAGTTGGCAGAAATTCGTATTAAAAAAACACGTCCTCTTCTCTTCTTCAGTGTCCACATCTCTCGTGATGAACCGCTAACAGTTCACATCCGACGGCCTCATGGTTTTACTTTTGATTGTGTTCTATCTGTTTCACTGTTTAAGCATGGTAATCGAATCGGTGGATAAAACAACTGAACAAAATAGCAGACAAGAAAGCACTAAAAAACTTTAGCCTTAAAAGATGGTCTGAGTTGCTGATACTGAGTGCTGTTTTCAGTTATCTTCTAATGACTACTCACAAAATTGTCAGTTCTATTTCAGTACTACGACCTCAGTCTTTTTTTTTATTTTGATGCAGGCTTGCTCTTACGGAAAAGGTGCTTGTGTATTACGTGTGATGTGTGAGGTCTATCTCGTGTACAAATGCCCCGCCAAAGCGTTCTATTGGCTAAGGTACTCGGCTGCTGGTCCGCGCACTGTGGGATCAAATCCCGGCTGCGGCGGCTGCATTTATGATGGAGGCGATAATGCGGTAAGCCCGTGTGCTCAGATTTGGGCGCATGTTAAAAAACCGCAGGCGGTCTAAACTCTTGGAGCCCTCCACTATGGCGTTTCTCTTAATCCTATGGTGGTTTTGGGACGTTAAACCACACATATCGATCAATCATCAATTATTCTCGTCTCGTGTATAAATTGAAGCAGTACATTGTTGAATTCGTTATTATGTATAATGTATAGTGGTCATAGATTGTCACGAGCCCGCAGTGAATTTTCTTAATGCTCTTTATAGCACAACAAATTAACAGCGCGAAAAAATAAACGAAGGACGAAGCAAGGGGACACAGACAAGTGAAGTGTTGTTTCGTGGCTTATTTTCTTTAATTTTCATGATCTCTGTGAAATTGGGTATAATTAAACCAAAATATGACGATAGTATACTCTCTATAGGCTACACTGTTGTCTCTCACTTTCTCGAAGCGTCCGCTGTACTTATTTTTCTGAGCTACCCCGACGCTAAGGAAGCCGCCGTACGCACTAGACGTCAATTCCTTCTGTTTACATCCCCCCCCCCCCCCAGAGATTTCATTTGTTTAGCACAATAGCATTTTTTGCTTTTTGTATAAAAGGCTCTCAGAAAGTAACACCGCCTTCGGCGCATCACGGGAACAATGAAGCACCTTTTGCGAAGCCTATAACAGGAGTCACACTCTGTGTAGTTCTCCGGGGACATCATAGAAGCTTTAAGAGACATTCTATGGAAAATAAAGATATACGGTGAGAAAAAGAGAGAGAAACCTCAAGTAAAAAGACCAGACGGAAATACTCTTTAAAGAACTTGCTATCGAATTAATTAAGCCTGAGCAGGACCTCAGAGTTTCGGCCTCATACACGCTAATGTATATCACCCGGGTACCTCGTTCGAGAACAAAGCATGAGCTAGACGTCTTTTTGTGGGCTCCTTCAAGAATCGCAGTAACTAGGTGCAGGACTGAGGAAGAGCGCCAGACACAGCGAAACCTACACCGCTTTTTTTGTTGAGGTATAAACTTCAAAGATAGCATAATAACTAAAGATCTGATGTCTCAAATATCGAACAAAGCTTCGACTTTGGAATGAATTTTCAAATAAAAGAGAAAAAAAACTGGGACTGCTACAGCAGCTGGCGTTTATACGAAAAAAATAATTTGATAATTTTGCACAGCTCCCTGGGAGTCACGAGCAGTAGGCGTACGTTGCTAGCGCCGTGCTTAGATGCCGAGTGTTGTGATATTTATAAAATCATGTGCTGCCTTAAAAGATGCTTTTTCGAGCCGCTAACTGGGGTGTAGTGCGCACATTATAATAGCAATCTGGAAAAAGTGAGACGCAAATAGAAGAAATCGTAGGTAAAAAACAAAATAAAGACCGTGATTGACTTTTTTTTACAGTAGGTTGCTACGTATTTATATGGGTGAAGTATAAAGAAATGATAAAAAAATGAGCAATATCTGCTTTTGCATTGCAGCTACATTAAGGACAGCGTCGCAAGCAATGTACTGACTACAAGCTGGAGCGAGTTCTATTAGGCAAATGATTTGCCAAAAGTGAATATGCATGAGACGCTTTCCCGAGTTGTTGCAATGAACTACTTTCAGGGCATTGATGACGAGGTGGCACACTAGTTGAAGCTCAACGTCGCCTCTCGATCGCCATTCATTAGAACTGTTTCGTAAGCTGTGTTGCAACACGTATACGAGCCAGTTGATGTATGCCGACGAACTCTTGCGCAGAGGTGACAATGTCGAGCAGGCCTGTGTGTTACGCTGTGAAGATGGTGATAAACAGGCGCTTAGTGAGGACTACGCATGCTAAGCGTAATCAGTATCTTAACATGAAAGGACTGCGCACACTGGATTCTTCCACGAAATTGTAAGTTGTAAGGCCCGTATTCACAAACGCTCCTTCACTCAAGGGCTCCCCTTGACTTGACGAAGTCAAGGCGGAGCGTGCTCCTCCACTCAAGGAGCCGCTGCATTTCATGAACGCTCCTCCACACTTCCTTCGCCAAGGGATGCCTCGGAAATTCTCCCTCCACTTGAGTGAACTGCATGCGTCGAGAAAAGCACCTGATAACGAGAGTATTCGTAATTGTGGTTAAGAATTGCCGATCTATGTACATTAAAGGAACGCTTTTTCTAGGTATTCTTTTTTATAAATTGACATTACATCAAAATACATGCACTTAGAGTAGTAGTGTGGTATCCCTAAGCCTTGTGTTGATAGAGTTAGCGAAACCCCGCATCAAGTCTGGCAACAGTCGCACCCAGGCAGCTGAACGAATAGCTGATGGCATTTCGTCTGCTGCTGAACGTGTCTACCTGCTTAGTTTATTTTGTCTCATATGCGTCTATAATTGCAGTTTATATTTACGGTAGTGTCTGCGTGTGTGTCGTTTGAGAGCCTACTTTCGCCGTGGTGACTAACGAACTACGTGAGTGATGACAGGAAGCGCAACAGATAGTTTGTTGCTTTGTTTACTTTCGCTTTACTGAGAGCCTTCTGATCACTAATGTAGCCACCGGACGTATAACACGGTGGAATGAGTATTTTTACTATATATCACATTATATTGGCGTGCTTTTAGAATTCAGCACCGCAATATGTATAAGGATTACTCGTACGTAAATTCGTTCTCACTACGGGAGTACGTGTACAGTTCCTAATTTCAGGGGCCTGTGCAATGTTTATTTTTCTCACTTACTGCGAATTTCAACGTGGACCTTTCGTAGTTGTTCCTCTGCGTATAATAAGAAATTTGGAAGACAATTCTCGCAACTGATATTCAAGGTTATACCAGGGTAGCGTTAAACACTAGGCACGTTATACTCATGGCTGAGAGTTTGAATTAAACTGCTACGCAATTTAAGAAAAGCGATGATGTGCCTTTCTTTAACTATTGGCGAAAAATACATTTTGAAGTTTTTTCTTCATTTAGCAGCATATATTGTCGGTTAACAGAAACTGGTGTGTGTGTCAACTTTAACATTTTAAACTTACAAGGAATCAAATATTGCTTTTGCATTGTTCTAATATTTGCCCTGCATTTGTGGATGCGTCTAATTTGACAGATTTGCATAGACGTAACCTTTAAATCTGTATAGCATCCGTCTCCAAGTTCACACAGCGGCAACGTCTTAAACTTTTTCTCCCGTCTCCTACATCTGCGTGCTCAGAAGCAGATTCGTTAGTGCATGAATGACGTTGGCACTAATTGTTTGGATTTTATTTGCAGAATATAATTACTGAAAATACCTGTTGAAAAAGATCGTGGTGTCTGCGCTCCATTTCAAAGCCCCGGCACAACATAATTTATAGAAGATGTTTAATTTTTTGGAAATCGTAAAATTGAAGCCGCGTCTGACTTTTGGCGCTGTTCTGTTTTAAATACGATCCTGTGGGTTCTCTCAACCTTCCAGAAAGTGTCGTCAAGAAAGTGTCGTCAATTCTTCCACAATGACTGACACAATGACTGACACAATGACAAGAGCACAATGACTGACACGTAAGTACCGTTAACGTATGCGAAACTATGTCATAGGCATGATTTACCTATCACATTGAGCGATAAAGAATAGAAAAAAAAAACTCTAGGCAATGACTACGAAATAATGAACTATCTCTCCGAAGGGAACCCTGATGAAATTCGAAGCAGCAGCGGTGAGCACGGCGTCGACCCGGTTGGAACGGGTGGCGATGTGGGTGCTGGAAGGATAGTCTGAAGCGAAACTAGGTGTAGCCTTTACTCGAGTAAACGTTTCTTTGAAACGCAAAGACACGGGAGGCGGGTTGTGTTTCGTGTGAGAATCTTTGCTCATAAGCGAGCGGAAATAGCGTTTCTACTAGACGTGTGGTCGAGCGTTGCGGGCGCTGGAGAGGGTGAAGCGAGAGAGGTGTGTTGCGAGCGGGTGGAGGAGCCGGCAGCTGCGGGCGCTGCAGCGAGCATGTGGCAGGTGAGGAAGAACGTGACGTCAGTGCGCCACCGCGAATGAAGCGTGCGAGGGGAGCCTGACGTCAAGGCGCAACTGTGGCGAGATCTATTTGGCACCGCTCTTACACCTGCGACGGGAGGAATGTGTTGCGGCGCGTTCGAACGGACGCAAGTACGTATGACATTACAGAAATGAGTCAAAAAGCTGCTTCTCATATGATATCTAGCAGCACTGTTTGAAGAAAGCCTTGGGAAGCTTTCTTCGTAAAGACAATGTCCAGATAAAAATGCTTGTTTAATACATCTCCATCTGTATTAAAGACTCGGTGTTCCTTTAGAGGAAATTTTACGACGGCGTGATATATACATGTAGTCGCGTGTTTTTTGTTCATTTCTTTACGTAGCTCACAGCTATTACAGAGATGGCATTCTATTGATAATGTAACGCTAACACTGGTTGAACAGTACACATTGTAGCCGCAGCGTTGAATATAAACAACCTTATTACTATGTCCTTTATGCGAAACCTCTAAGGACTAGCTAGGTCAATAGCACATCCACGAAACAAAGTCGATTGATATATATATATATATATATATATATATATATATATATATATATATATATATATATATATATATATATATATATATTATTCAAAGAGATTGTGAAATAACACATAGCTTGCACAGTAAACATAGACATACGTAGGCGTCAAGCCAAACTGTACGCCATTGCTTCGTGAAAAGCTCGTGCTGAACAGTTCAGCAACAAGCTAAAAATAATTAGTCGAAGAAGAGACCCATTCTCGGAAGCTGTTTTTCGATGTGTCCCAGTAATATGACCTTACTTAGTTCGGAGAAAAGCTCAAGCGTGCCTTCCTTAATGCACCATGAGGCCAAAAATAACAGCGTTTCGAGACACATGTTTCGTGGAAGTTAACAAGGGCGAGCTTAAGTACACAGCACTTTCTCTTAATGACGGAGGTCTCGGGACAAAAAAAAAAAAAAGAACAGACAAGGCACGTTGTAGAACTATAAAATTGAAGCAAGAAAGCTTGAAAGCTAACTTGAAATCGAAGCTTGTGTAGACAGAGCTAAAAATAAACTACATTTTTGTCGCCAGTTTAATTAATGGCGAGCAAAATTATTAAAGAGGCCGTAAATAAAGAGAAATCCTGAAGGAACGACTAGTAAAGCCGGCTTGGTAGGTTACAGTACAGCACAGCTTCAGCCTGTTTCTGCCATAAGAAAGCAATAGTAAAAGTGATGGCGAGAGATGAAAGGCAGGTTGATCATGTTAGCATTCCGGTTGGCTACAAGCACAGAAAGCCGCGTGGAATAGGATAGGATAGAGCTGGTGAGCGGCCGCCTCTAAGACTTCTCGTCAACCTCATTGTTGACGAGAAGTCAACAATAGGTTGACGAGAAATGCATTTGAACAATGTCCCTTTTTCTTTTTTTTCTTCCCTTCTTTCTTTCTTTTTTTCTTTCCTTCTTTCTTTCTTTCTTTCTTTCTTTATATCTTTCTTTCTTTCTTTCTTTAAATGGTGAACTTGTTTAACATGGACGCGCAGGCACGGCTGAAGAACGTGTGGTTTTCATTTCGTGAGGCGCGGAGTAGTCATGCTATCAAAAGGCAGTGAAGTATACACAGTTGAAACACAAAATTCAAGAGTAAACTTGGGTCACGTTATGCCTGCGAACGTTCCATCATGATCCGTAACTGTCTTCACGTTTGCAAGCGAAATGCTTGTCGCCGTATCCCACGATACTTACCGCCGAAATGAACCCGCTGGTCGCGGGAGCGAATCCCGGCTGTGGCGGCCAGATTTTTGATGAAGTCCAAGATGCTTGAGGCCCGTATGCTTAGATTTAGGTGCAGAGCGAAGAGACACAGGCGGCTGAAATTTCTGGAGCGCCCTCCCCCCCTACGGTGTCTCTTATAATCATATGGTGGTTTTGGGACCGTAAATTCCAACAAATATATATTGTTATTAATTCTGTATTGGAAGTTGCGTTGCACGAACTGTTCTGATGAAGAAAAAAATCGCCAATAGTGAATGAGTTATACGACACGGTGGTTTTTTTCACTAATAGAACTTCGACTGAATTCCGGCTATATTGATGGTGTGCCGTACAGTCACTAGTTCAACCTTAGTTCAATGAACACTTGAAGAAGTGCTGAAAGAACATTGCACAAGTTTTCAGTGTACCACATGATATAGCAAGGCCACTGCGTCAGAGAAGCTAACCCATATTGTAAACAAGCACGCTGCAATCGATGCACAAAGTTTTGTATGCATTGAACCAGAATTACCCCGAATGCTCTTCAAGTTGCGTTCGTATTTCAGATAGACAGAACGAGTGGATGACGTGTATGAAAAGCGAAGAGCCTTAGCACGGTGATTTAGTTAAAGGTTTCGTCATAGTACGTGGTTGTAACACCAAGCCCACTCCTAGTACCACGATCGAAGACGCCATGAACTTTTGGCTTATTACGAATGACAGGGTCATCAAACTTCTGATTCACCTACTCAAAGATTTTTTTCCGCACTCTGGCAATCTGATAGAACTGTAAGTTAACCTTTCTACTGAGACAATCTAGATGAATTTAAAAAAGTGTTCATGTTGTTTTGGTTCTTTTCCTGCTTTCCTTCGCTCACCTTTCATGCATGAAATTCAAGAATATCAAGCAACATGGGAAGTGTGTTATGTGATATTGATAACACGCAACCCACTCGCTCTATTTTCGTTGCCCCGGAGATGCATCAACAAAACGGCGAATGCACGCCTGCTTAAGGGGGGCAGTATAATATAAGATGAATAATGTAACAAGTCTATTCTCACTTTTGTCGTTCTGACGTCAACGCAGCGGTGCATCTTTTTGAACAGGATTGAATAGCAAACAGCATTAAAAATAAATACGATATAAAGTGATATATCATCGTTCATGCTATACGGCACCTGTGCGATTGAAGAGTCGAATCTAGGAGTATTCAACGTTTGATGCAGACCTGACTTTTGTTTGGGAGTGTTGCGAGGAGTAGGATGAATCCATACTATGAAAAAAAAAACTAAACAATGCTATTGTTCCAGTCAAAAGCCTTCAGATGACGCTAAGCCTCAGCGTTTTTTTTTTTTTTTTGAATTCGAGGTCCACTTGCGTAGACTTAAGCGAGAAAGATGTCTGTTTTGTAGACGGCACGTGCTCTTTTAGTGAACTTGTTCAGTTTAAGCGCACTCGTGCCACTTGGCTTGGATTATTTCAATACCACTTCAACAGTCCGTTGCGGCAGCATGATGATGCGTTGCAGGAGATGCTCTCGGACGCCTCGTAGAAGAACCGCGTGGTTAAAGGCTGCTCCTCCAGGCGCCGCGGCTATTTCAGCCGTTTTAAGGCTGAGATAGCCGCGAGATAAGGGGTGGTGACGCTTATTTATAACTTTATCACCGAGTTGAGTCAAACAGTGTGGCTACTGCGTTGTGTGATGTCATATTGGGCTAGAAGAGTTGACACTGATATCATCCTGTATGAAGAAACACTGGTATCGAGGTGCCCTAAGATGTTAAGAAGGAAACAGTTCGCTGCCGAAATGAACTTGCTTGATTAATTATTGTAGGTATACTGCCGTTTATTTGGCACTTAGGTAAGTGCATGCTCCAATAACAAATATATCTATGTTGGAATAAGTTGGTGGGTGAGTCGGTGCGTCCTAATGCAATCATGAATAACCTGTGCAAGCCGACACACCCCTTACAATCACAGACACACACTAGAGCAACTTGAAATTCTCTTTTGTTTCACACAGTCCACCTATGAGGCAGAAACTAACACGGAGAAGGCGCGCTTGTTTGTGTGCATTTGTGAGTTTGGTTTTACTTGTGTGGCAGGTTGCGCAGAACATTTTTACGTCATATGTATATATATGTATATATATATTCTTTTAACGCTAGTTTGTTAGGAATACCTCCTCGATTTGAAATAATAATAATAATAATAATAATAATAATAATAATAATAATAATAATAATATAATAATAATAATAATAATAATAATAATAATAATAATAATAATAATAATAATAATAATAATAATAATAATAATAATAATAATAATAATATATAATATAATATTATTATTATTATTATTATTATTATTATTATTATTATTATTATTATTATTATTATTATTATCTATGGTTTCAACTTCTGAAACCACGACAAGATTATCAGAGACGCTGTAGTGAAGGGCTCTTAAAATATTGATCATTCAATATTTTTTTAAGTGCACTGGTATCGTACGGCACACAGGCCTATACCACTTAACCTCCATCTAAATGTGACGGCCAAGCCATATTAAACCCCCGATCATAAGGTAGACACCTGAGCACCATAGCCACTTTTCCACCGAGGCAGACATACTTCTATAAGTGTATTTTTTTATCAGATCTTCATTACATTCGAGCCAACGCTAACTACTGTTGGGCCGGGGGCTATTTGCGGTGTTCTCCATGAAAACATACTGTCGCTTGGTAACACCACTATAAAATACGAAACTGCGAATCATTATCGAAATAGTTACCTCCAATGACGAGCTGCGCCGATCCTTGCGCCGAGTCCCTGTCGTTGTAGACGAAGCACTGGTACATGCCATGGTCCTGTCGCTCCACGACTGATAAGTGAATCAGGTCTCGAGACAGCATCGTTATCCTCGACGAGGACCCGCTGGACGCCAGTTTTCCGCTCCGTCTTCCTCCATAAGACACGGTCGAACCCGAAACGGTGTGGCCATTGTGCGTCCACAGAATGCCGTGTACGGGGTGCCCGACCACACGGCAACTCATGTTTGCGCTCCTGCCGACGTCTACTACTTGTACGGGCGGCTCGATGTGTGCGGACAATGGCACTGAGTTGAAGAAAAAAAAAGCGGAGTGTGGTGAATTTCCGCAAGGAAGACTTGTATTGCCACGCAGCGTCTAATGTAGTGTGGCAAGGGCATAACCATAGGCAGCTTTTACTTTATCACATTGCTGTGAAAGCGCATAGACACATTATCTTTTAATACCTAACGGCTAACAAATATTGGCTAGTGCTAGTTTTGGGCGAGCAGGGACGTTAGGCTTCGTAGAAACTTTGGACATTGTATTCTTTCACAGTTGTGTATGTTAAGAGGTGTATAATAAATCTCAATTACGTAGGCTAGTAATATAGCTTGTACGCCCTAGTTTACACTACCATATGTATTTACTCCACAGCTCGGGTAATGTTAGATTGTTCGGGACACACAAATACTGCTTGTCAAGCCCAGCTTGTTTCCTACAAAAGTGGTTATTTTGACTGGTAGTGAATCGTTGGTGAAACTTCATCTCTTTTGACGATGGCTTCTTGTGCGGCTGCAGTGCAAAAAAACTATCTCTAATATGGGCAAACACACGAGCTTGAGTATTTTTAAGCACGAGAACAATTTCTTCCTGCTGAAGAGAAGCACCATTGCATCGAGCAATAATTATTGAAGTACACCCCAAAAACTGATTGCGAGTATAGCAGGAAGGAGGGAAAGCTGCTCACAGAAAATAATCTCTTACCCGTAACCAACAAGTCGGTGTAAGCCCTGTCTTCACCGGCCGAGTTGTTCGCCACGCACAAGTACTTCCCGCTGTCCAGTATGCGGGCGGCGTGCAAGAGCAGCGTGCCACCCGGCAGCATGGACACCCTGTCGGAGGCCTTCAACGGTATGGCGCCTTCGACGCTGCCGGACGAAGAGCCGTGTAGCATGATGCCTCTCTCTCACGACGCCATCAATGACGCGGAACCAGTGATGTCTGGGTGGTGGGTGTCCTTGCGCCAAACAGGGCAGTACGGCGCGTTCCCCCTGTTCCACTTCGAGCTCGCTGCGGTACTCGGCCATGCGGGGAGGAAGCTGGCTGTGGGGCTCTGAATACAAAGGAAGGGAAGAAGGAAGGAAGGATGGTCTCAGAGTTACAAAGGAATGTTTCAAAAGAAGAAAGGCACTCATTGGTCAACTTAAACCATCGGTCGCTCGGAGAAGACGTTGCCTAAAGGGTCGTGAACCACTTTTTCGAGTAATAACAGCCACCTGACGAGGTAATATTTATTGCTGCTCTTGAGCAAAGACAAAATCGAACGGCCAGGTTCGTCTTGAGACGGTACAGAAGGACGGAGAACTGCATTGCAATGAAGGTAATATCTTTTTGTCTGCATTGGGTAAAAATGTGTGACTGACCGCGACTGTAAGCAGATAATAAATTTCTTCATTTGATTTACTACAATAAACTGCAGTTCATAGGCAAGTTGGCGCACACAATCCTCATTACACTTCAAAAAGTTGTGACCATAGCTGGAAAATCTTAGAATATCCAGATAAAACCAACCCGTATGGCAATTTTATTTTTTTTCCTCAGACAATCAAACAGTGGATTAGGCTAACGAAGAGGAATTTATTCAGTGCTATAGGCCCGTGTTTTAACGCGAACGAATGTGTACTGATGAGTAAACAAAGTTGTATTGTGGGTGGGAACAAAGTCGTAATATGTCTGCGATCAAATTTGTATTTCATTCATGGATGTAATCCACCCTTCTTTAACGCCTTTTGACGCTGCGGGGTATCTTATAAAAAAAGAATAAAGAATTGCATCAGCATCGGAGTTGATTGCACCACGAAGCAATCGCCACAAAAATTTCTCGAATTTGTCAGAAGCTAGCGTAGTTACTGCGAGTTGTCACGTGCGTTAAACGTTTTTTTTTTGTTCTCCTGCCCATCAGCGCAGCTGGTAGCTACACAGGAATAGGGATGGCACAGGGGAAGTAAGTTACATCAGTGCATGGGGTGAAATGACCTCGCTCTCTCCCGCTGTAATTCCTGAGAGGGATTGTGGCTCACTGCGGGATGTTTAACAGACTGTTCAGCAGGTATATGAAAAACTGGTTGCGTAACTTCCATAGAAGCCCATGTATTTATTAATCGGCAGCTCGTTGCCATCGTCACCATCTATGTATAGAGCAGAAAACATTCAGATAATGACAAATAAAAATAAAATATGATGTCGCAACCGGAAGTGATGGCGACGTCGTGCATTTGGCCTACATATTTGGCACAAAATTAAATTTTTTTCTCAATAGATGACCTTACACGTGAAGTTATAAATACGTGATATTATTGCGCCTTGTCGCTCGCTGATTGCGTGCGCGACAGAAAAGAAAGACCAACAAGAAAGACTGAGGAAGCGAAGTTGCTTTATTCGTGGTTTTATATGATAAAACTTCGCAGATGAAATTGTCACCCAACTGTTCACGAGCACAACAGCATAATAGTCCGAAAACTCACGTTACCCTATCGCGAAAAACCACTGCAGTGAGACAGCAGCCTTCAGAATATCTCTATGCCAACCGTAAAATACAGCGTCTCTCTGCTTAGCGTGTCGCATTCACCGTCACCAAAGGCCACGGCACGCCGGCCGTGTGCCAGCGAATAAATTCGGTGGTCACAGAAGCAGCTATCTACACAATCGTAGAGCTAGTACAGCTCAGAATTGTCACGCCACTAAACATCACTTAAAATATTAAGCTATAGAAGGTACGCACGAAACCATCGAGCAAAAGTGAGCTGGCAATGCACTTAACTAAAGACAAGCTCTGATATCAGATTGTCTGGATACAGACCAAAAATATATATGGCAGTTATGGTACTCGACCAAAAATATATATGGCAAATATATATGGTACTCGACCAAAAATTAAGGCAGTTAATGTTTAGCTGGGTGTTAGATAAATGTTAAAGTAAATTATTAGTTCACTTTTGCATATAAAAATTACGACTATTTCACAAAGAAACTTTTTTGAGGTTTTAGTTGTCGTTGTTTCACTCCTCTTCACATAGTCGCATTTTAATCGTCGAAAGGCGTTGATGCCTGTGGCAATAAGTTTTGGCACTTTTTGTTCCAAGTTTCGCGACTCGTATAAATTGACCACGCTCTTCAATTCGACACCGGTAAAAAATGGCACCTCGTGGTGAGAAGCACATCTTATTCAAAAAGCGCTGTTTTTTTATATGTCCGCTCTCAGCCGATAGCTTATTTGTTGTGTGACGTCAAACAATACACGTCAGCAACTCCGAAAAAAAGAAACAGAGGCCTTTGTATGAAAAGATGGCGCCAGAAGAAATACCAACATATATACCACTCCGCTTTCGAACTCTTCTTGCCGCTCAAGACTGCAAGATTTGACGGAACTGTTCCTAAGTATCTGCTTTGCACAGGACTTTATTTTACTAAACCCCAGGTGTCACTCGCAACTTTTGAAAGCCATAGGTTAGTCGAAAATTTCCCCCCTTAAGAACTAGTACAGCTATTCTGACCACAAAGCATGGTTACGTAAAGTTCTTGCCACACGTGCAAAGCACTCCCAACTCCAATAAGCCCGCGTTTAGAGGAAACACTGTTAACACAGGTGATTTGAATGGCTCATGCAAGAATTCTAAATGACCCTTAATTTTTCCGCATATGAACTATTGTATGCAAGCTAAAGCACGCACGCACATTGTTCTGCTTTTATTTGCTGCTTCCCCGCTTAATCGAACTGCTGTCGCGGTTTGAAAGTTATGTGCACCGAACAGAATTCGCAATGATCAGCTACCGTCTCTCTCTCATATCTGAGTCAGGACTTTCAAAGCTCTAGATAGACTAGATGATCGCCCTTTGACGGAGCGAAGGATTCTGGGTCATTGGCAAAGTCCATTCTCAACCCATGAGGCTTTGAAAGCTTTATTACATTTTTGGGGGGCAGCTGGCCTTAGAGGCAGAAACCAACGCGGTATTCTCCTTAATTTTCCTGCTCCTCTTTGGCTATATTTTGTCTTCCATCTCTCTCTTCGTGACATTTTTTTTCTACCATCTTTTATTTCGCTTTGCCTTCTTCCCCAGCACAGGGTAGCCAGCCGGTCTAAAAACTGGATAACCTCACTGTCCGGCCGCTTACTTATCCTCCTCCTCCTCCTCCTCCTTTTTTATTTTGGTGAGATAAAGACTTGTACTTGAGGCATAATACTATGTGTACAATCTACTATTACATGCGTGGAGTACCATGTATAGTACGCCTTCCTGATGAGACTAAGTTTAAATTGAAGTGCGGAGTTTCAGAAGTCTCAGGGACGCCCTATGCTCGTCAGAGTGATAACGCAGTGGAAGTTGTCGTGAAACTCGGGAATAGAACAGCTCGGCTCTCACATCGACAACGCCCAGAATTAACTTGCGCACTTCTTGGGCACTTCAGGCAATGACGAGACGTTTTTCTCCGCATGAAGCTTCAAATCTACTCCAATTCAAGTCACGCTGTGGGTTCTTCATACTATGTTTCCCAACGAAAACCTTTATTGTCCACGACCTGAAGTTTCGCCGTTCGAGCTTAGCACGTGCTCTTCGCACTCCTGACACTATTGTCTGCCACGCATGGGGCCGCGATAATACAAAAGCCTCTCCCCTCACAGCCCCCTGTCCTCCTTCAAAAAAAAAAACAAAAAAAAAAACTTCATGGATGCTACCGCTGAGCCCGCATAACGGTCCTTCAAAGAGTGCGCTGGCGTGGCCCTTTAGAAGCTTCATTAATTAAACGACTGCGCCATTCTGGCGAGCGCGTTAGTTTCGTATTCGCTTACGCACGCGCCGTCCCTCGAGGGTTTCATAATCTACGGCGCGTAAGAATGTCGCTTGCTCCGTTGTCGCAGCTCACTCAACCAGTGACAGCCGAGGTTAACGAAGCTGTGTGCATATGGTTCCTCATTCGTCCTTTGAATGACAGGGCATGTTGCTCTCTGCTCGGTCGTTACTTCAAAGTTTGCTTAGGCACTCTCCTATGTCTTGCTAAACGCATTCTTTTGTGCGCCTCGGACTCGTTTGAGATATACCATGGTTCCCGTTTTAAATTCATGCCGGAAAGTTTATAAAGGGCTTTCAGTTACAATGCTTTCTGTCCTTCGAATAGATCACGTGAGAGGTTAAATTTTCTTCGTTCCTGCATTCAACAAGATAATCTATGAAGTGAGACAGCTTAATGTAAGAACGAAATTAGTGTTTTAATCCTTAATGTAAAAGTATGAGGCATAAGTTTATAACCAAAAACATCCTAAGATAGCTAGATAGATAGATAGATAGATAGATAGATAGATAGATAGATAGATAGATAGATAGATAGATAGATAGATAGATAGATAGATAGATAGATAGATAGATAGATAGATAGATAGATAGATAGATAGATAGTTTTATTGCTGAGCTACTGACAAAGTTTCCTTTGTCAATTACACATTCAGTGGCTAAAAGGTCACCATAAGTGCAAACTTTTTTGACAGGAGCTACTGAATAACAATATTAATGTATTTATTTATTCGTTTATTTACAGCAAAGTTGAATCGCAGAGGGCATTAGTTACGAAGACAACACACACAACTCTTATATATTAGGGTAGCGTTATGATCACATTGATTATACGATCTTTGCTGTTGTTTAAAAGAATAACTATTCGCAGTTGTTTAAACGCTGACCAGTTTGTACATCAGCAAATAATTAAATTTATTTCAGCAACCAAATTAGTTACATTTCTGCCGTGTTAATATTGCACTTTCAATTATTTTTTTCAGACACAACCTCTCTGATAAATGAACAATGCGCAAAGATTGCTAATCACGTAAGTTTGCAGTGCCAGCAGCATGCTGTACTCGAGAATAATGGTGTAGGATTATGACTGCATGACCACCATTCCAAAGCGAGCGTAAAGCAGTTTTTGTGACCTTGGATACATATAAATCTGTTCTGTATTTCAAATGCCTGCAAGACAGAGAGGCACTGCTGTAGAATATAGAATAGATGTAAGTTATTTTTCAATAGATCTTCTAAGCACAGCTTGCAAACTCCATGACTTCTTTAGCAGAACTTGACATGGTGACCCACATACTGTGCACGTGAATGAAAAAAAAATATTACATCAGTAGATATTGTGTTTTGTTGAAGCACCAAGTAGCACTTACGTTGTATAAACCTTGAACTGCAAGGGAATAGTAAATGAAATCTTATGTCATAAAATCAAGAGCAAATAATGCGAATGTTGTGGCATGCGAACGACAAAGCGCGCATGCAGATCGTAGTATGAGCAAGCTTATCTCAGATTTAACTTAACAATATTGGTAAGTTTACGCAGTTCTACCACATGTCTTCGTGTAGACAAAGAGTTGCACATAGCTACATAAAACAAACGCAACAGGAATCATCAGAGGGGTACAGAAAATTAAATCAAAAGTGTAGACAATACATCAACTTGAAGCGGTACAAACCATTAAAAAGCAGAGGATATCGAATAGAAACAAGCTTCTCATCAAGACTTATGAAAGGTGGACGTATGCCTTGACGCACATAACAAGACAACAAACTGTCCAGAGTACTCGGAAGAAAACTCTTGATAAATAGGTACGTACCAATCAGCACAAAAAATGTTAGTATACTGCAGAAAATTGCGAAGCACAACTCAGTCTTCTCTCTGATGCTATTAAAGGTTTTATATAATTTGAGTGACGTAGGCTTTTTTTTTCTTTGCGCCAGTCGTCGTCATTTTATGGCAGCAAGGCGACCTCTCGTTGGACCTCCATTTTGAGACGGGCAAGTGGTCTGTCACTTTCACGTTGCTGCAAGTTTTTTTTTTTTGCGATGATCTTTGCTTTTCTTTTCGTGCGTTAGCGTAAACAAGATGTCCAGCGCAGGGCCAGAAAGAAAGGTCTCTTCGATTGGAAAGGAAACGATGCATTACAGCCACAACTCGAAACTCTCCGGAGAATGGCGCGTTCGTGAGAGTATCGAAAACTCGGCTTCGGTGCCCCGAAGACCAGCGATAGAAGCGTGTGTCCTGCACTGGATAGGCTCGACGATTGTGTTGATAGAGTTTCCAGCTAGTAGGTTAAGCTCCTTGATTTTCACGCGTTACCGCATTCAATACAACATTGTAAGGACAGTGTGTCAAGAAAAGTTTATTCTAAACAAGTAAAAAATGTAACAGATTCAATTAACGATTAATTGAGCCGGTGACATTGTTTGAAATAAGAAGTTAGATGCAAGAAGGTATAACATGAAGAGAATTGAACATGCTCTAAAGAACGGAAGTAGCGTCGTAATGGTGAAGAGAAAACTTGGGATAGGCAAAAACCAGATGTTAGCATTATAAGGGACAAAAAAGACAAAGTAACTACCAATACGGATAGGATAGTTAAAGTAGTGGAAGAGTTTTACAGTGATTTGCACAGTAGCCGGGACAACAACGACCACAATGTAAGGACAAGCAGTAACCTAGTGGACATCCCACCAGTAAAGACAGCAGGAGTCGGGAAAAACTTCAGAGGAAATGCAAAGAAGCAAAGCTCCTGGTGAGGATTAGGTAACATCAGATCTGCCGACAGAGAGAGAACAGATTGTGTTAGAAAAATTGTCCAACCTGTTTACGAGGTGTCTTCTGACAGAAAAGGTGCAAGGAGCTTGTCAAAACGCTAACATCATCTTAATACATACGGAAGGGCACGACAAAAAAACGAACAATTACAGGCCGATCAGCTTGCTCTTCGTGGCATACAAGCTATTTACAAAGGTAATTGCTAATAAAATTAAGCCATTAGAATTCAATCAACCAAAGGAACAAGCATGACTTCAAACAGGCTACTCAAGAATCGGTCACATTCACACTATCAATCAGGTAATTGAAAAATGTGAATAATTGAGCCAACCACTATACATAACCTTCATAGATTACAAGAAGGCATTTGATTCAGTAGAGAGAGCAACAAAAGTAATGCGTACACTGCATGATCATGGCGTAGGCGAAACGTATATAAGTATCCTTGAATAAATCTAGATAATCAACTGCCACCATAGTGCTCTATAAAGAATGCGAAAGAATATTCATAAAATGTGGGTAAGACAAGGGGATACAAGCTGCCCTGTGCGCTTACAGGAGCTTTTCAGAGGCCTAGAATAAAAAGAGTGAGAGATAAGAGTTAATAAAGAATACCTTAGTATCCTGTGTTTCGCTGATGACATTGCATTGCCGGGTAACTCTCGGGACAAATTGCTATGCATGATTACTGAATCAGACAAGGAGAGGAGAAAAAGAGGTCTTGAGTTTAATCTGCAGAAAACGAAAGTTATGTACAACAACCTCGAAGAGAAACAGCGCTTCGAGATAGGTAGCAGTGCACTTGAGGTTGTAAAAACGTCTACTTATGACAAGTAGTAACGGTAAAGCCGAACCTCGAGATTGAATTAACTATTCATTGATTTGTGGGGTTTAACGTCCCAAAACCACTATTTGATTATGAGAGACGCCGTAGTGGAGGGCTCCGGAAATTTTGACCACCTGGGGTTCTTTAACGTGCACCCAAATCTGAGTACACGGGCCTACAACATTTCCGCCTCCATCGGAAATGCAGCCGCCACAGCCGGGATTTGATCCCGCGACTGCGGGTCAGCAGCCGAGTACCTTAGCCACTAGACACCGTGGCGGGGCGAGATTGAATTAACTAAAAAAGTAAGAATGGAGTGGAGCACATTCGGGAAATATACTCATGGCATGACTGGTAGATTGTCACAATTCCTCAAGAGGAACGTATATTACAACTGCACCTTGCCGGTTCTTACCTACGGAGCAGAAACCTGGGGGCTTACAAATAGGGTTCAGCATATATTAGATGCGGAGCATCTTATACTCGCGCCTTGTAGTGCGCCGTCCGCACCGCTTCTCGAACATTCGACAGCTGACGCGCGCGCATGCGCCGTCGCGCCGTCGCCCACTCTTCCACCATCTGTGCATCCCTTCCTCCTCTACACACCGCGCGCGCTTCACTCCTCCACCATCTGTGCACCCTTCCTCCTCTACACACCGCGTTCGACATCTACAATTCTCCTGATTCTCCAGTGGACGCGCATGTGGCGTCGCGCTTCGAGAACATTCAACAGCTGACAGTGCATGCGCCGTCGTGCTGTATATATACTCAAGGTCGGCACTCGCTCGCTCAGTTGCCGCTCGTCGGTTGGTTTGTACGGCGCGTCGACGTCCAAGGTCGCGGTGAAATGAATTCCAACGAATCCACAAACACAATGATCGACGTCCCTTCGACCAGCGCCGCCCTTTCGCATACGTGTGTACGTGTTCACTCATTTAACACCCCCTCCTACAACCACGTTAACCAATTTAGCCATCGACCCAAGTAAGTCGCAATTTAACACCCCATTTCACAACCACGTTAACCAATTTAGCCATCGACCCAAGTAAGTCGCACTTTAACACCCCGTTAACCAATTATATGGTCCGCATCCTCCTCAGTGTTCCCCCGAGGGAAGCTGCGGGCAATTTTTGAACATGATGCAGTAAGCCATGGAAATGAAAATTATAGGTGTAACCTTAAGAGACAAGAATAGAGCATAGTGGATCACAGAACAAACCGTAATTAAGGATATCTTAGTCGAAATCAAGAAGAAGAAATGGACCTGGGCCGGGCCCATAGCACGTAGGCAGGATAACCCCTGGCCATTAAGGGTAACGGACTCGATTCCCAGAAAAGGCAAGCGGGTGATGGGGAGACAGAAAGTTAGGTGGGCATATCAGATTAGGAACTTTACGGGCATAAAGTGGCAGGATCAGGCACAGAAGTGAGTTGTTTGGTGGAACATGAGAGAGACCTTTGTCTGGCTGTGAGCGTAGTCAGGCTGATGATTGATGGTGATTCTTTGATGTACATGTCGTTAAACAGTGAAATATGCTGTAATAAGATTCATAAGCTAGTATGTACCATGGAAATTGTGCAAGTGCTTCTAGTCATCTCTTGTTCACTGAAATTGAAGCAGGCGACCCTTAGCCCAAAGTCTTATCATACTATTATCATCATAAATGAATGTTTGATACAGAAATTGCGCAAATCTCTCTACTGACCCCTGGCCGAAGAAAAAATTGGCTGCGGCTTGAATCAGTTATGCGTAGGGTTGTGTAGCGAGAGGTACGCTTAATCTTATTGTTTAGCTTGGTTCTTTGTACGGCTACGCTTCTCGAGGCGTGTGTCTCGTTCTTCCTCTGTCTTCTCGGCTCACTGCCTCCTCTTAGTTTCATTGCGATGAAGAAGCCCGGCTTCTTTCAGTCCCTCCGACTGACCTTCTATATCTGCCGATAAATCCCACTGATGTACCCCTTCTACATACATGACGCTGTTTCACCTGCTCCTCCTCTGACGTCCTGCCAGATGATACGGCGCGTCGTGCTGCCAGCTATGGTGGTTGCTAGGCAACGGCTACGCTTGCGGTTTGGCCCCCAATCACAGCGAAACGTTAAGAATGCGGCCAATGTAGTTTTCGCTACAATATGCAGTATGCATTACAGTTGGCCCAACAGTTGGTCCAAAGCTAGTCCAACAAGCAGCTGCGTAGTGATGGTGGTGAACCGAACACATTGAGTACCTAAAATGAGAGAATGCTAGGGAACAGAAAAGGCAATCGCTGAAGCGAGCAGTCCCCGAAGTGATGGACGGCCTACGCTGACTACATGCCCGTGTCCTGTCTGTGACTGGCTGTGGTTTAACAAGAACCTCTCTGCGCTGAAAATCCACGTAGAAACGAGCTAGATCCACCTAGCAAAAACCTAGCAATGACCTAGATGAAATCTAGAAACAACCTGTAACGTATATGCCTGAGCGAGTTGGTTCGAAGTAGTAAGAAGATGAAACCAGCGAAACACTTCACGAAGACAGCGAAAAAGAACAACCACACAGGACAAGCGCTGGACTTAAAGCTGATTATTTGATGGAGAAGTGCACACCCCAGCACACGAATCAGCAGCGCATGCGTAAATAGGTCATCTGAGCCATTTCGTGGCTGAAATTCTCTTCTTACCATATCGCAAAAGCCAGTGGTACTGGGACACTGCCATACCTGATTACTGGACCTGTGTGGCACTGACACTGGGACACTGGCACGCTGCACGAGACACGCTGGCGCTGCACAATGGGACGCTAATTCTCGGCCGGAATCCGGCTTCTCTATTGTTTTTAAAACATTTGGTCATACGCACATCATAATAAGGCTGAAACAAGAGCAAAGCGAAAACATATAAACATATTTTAAAAAGTCGTTAAGCTGAAGGCGAACTCATAACCTCAACATATTCAACATCCTAAATTTGACACGCCGCCCACTGCACTACACCTTTAAGACGAATATCAATGTATTTTTCTTCATCTTAAAACTAATTCAGGTATCCGATATCTTGATTTTGTCGCTCAGAAACGCATTGTTTTGTCTTTCGTGCTCGCGTCTAATTAACAGCTGATTGTTGGCTTATTTTTTATGGGTCACCTTGGATAACATCCACCTGACACGTTTTGCCGCAGAGTTTGTTAGTGTAGCCGCATATGTGTTACAGCAATCACAGTGACCCGCAATGCAGTCAGTCATACTTATGTATAAAACAGCGTTCATCTGACCTGCTCACTGAACACCACAGGGTACATTTCGTCCCTCGATTATTTGGAAGTATTTTCTGTCCTCCTCGGTCACATTCCGCGTACGACAGCCACAGCAGTTCACTCTAGCCATACTTTGTGCGCCACGGTGACTTCGAAGATTATGGATATTCAGTTAGAAAAAGAATAATAACCATTAAATTGTGATCATAACAATGATCATCATCATAACTGATCCATGAGTGGTCATATTTTCACCTTCTAATACTCAAAACACAAGCTAAAAACACCGACATTGGGCATAGCAGCGGCTAACTATTGCCACGGACATGCGGCTTTCTGCAGTACGAGCCGGAACGAATCACTGCTAGAGTAGGTTGGTCTTGACTATCAGACTGATTGTACTGTCATACTGTGTAGCGAATTATCAGTTCTATCAATGCCATTTATGAAATACAGCGACGAAACTCAATCACACTTTAAGGAAAGCTCACCCGCACCAAGGGAGGGAGGGGGGCATCCACGGGTGCGCTGGAGCCATTTTTCCCGAAATTGTCGCATGCCCCTCCCCCCCTCCCCTTCTTTAGCTTGATAGCTTGAGCGTTGCTGGTACACAATGTCTGCGGCAGAGACACTTCTGGATTGGCGGTGCTTGTATACACAAAATATGTGAGAATGAAACATTACACTGCAGGCCGCGTACGGTCGCGCGCGTGGTTTAGCGAGCAGTTAGCTCACACATTTCCATTTAATGAAAGCTCCCCATTGTTTTGCTCCACTTCGGAGGCCTTACTGATATTTCGTCAAATATGTTGTATGGTAGAATGTAATTTATTTGCGGTTGCCTATGACGAAGACAAATGCGACAAAAACGGCCACTCACCGGTCACAATTATCTTGCTAGCGCTCGTGCTGAGGTGACCTTCGCCCGTGAGCTTGTTGTGCACTTGGCATCGATAGGACCGGTGGGCGTCCGCGTTTCCATCGACGTCCCGTACAAGAAGCTCGCCCGTCGGGAGCATCAAGTAGCGGCTGTGGACACCTGTAACAAGGGCGGTATAGATGAGCACTGGAAAATGTAGTCAGTACAGCTGCTTATCATTACATACATCGTTAGTGTATACAATAATGCTTTACAAGAAAAGGCGCCTATTTGATAACACATGCCCCGCCGTGGTAGTATAGTGGCTAACGTACTCGGCTGCCGACCAACAGGTCACGGGATCGAATCCCGGTTGCAGCGGCTGCAGTTTCGAAGGAGGTGAAAAAGTTGTAGGCCCTTGTGCTCAGTTTTGGGTGCACAATAGAGAACTCCAAGTGGTCGAAACTTACGAAGCCCTTCACTACAGCGTATCTCATAATCATATGGTGGATTTGGGACGTTCAACCTCACAAGTATATCAATCAATAACTCTTAACACACTGATATATTGCCAAAAATAAATATGCAATGCGATGCATTGCGTTTTGTGAAGAACGTGATCGGTAAATACATTTTTTAATTCACAAAAAAACCTTTTGTTGAGTTCATGGTGGATCCGCGAGTATAGGGTACGTACAAATGAAGTTACAGAGGAAGTTGTCCTAGTGATTCTACAGGAACATATTCATTACTCAAGCATAACGTATGCTGTAATACGTACGCGTCGGAATATAAGTGGTTTCATTCCATATTAGACACAGCACATACATGGCGTGTCTAATATGAGATATTTAGTCAATGACACTTCACGGAATGACAGCACTTTATACGAACCGCAGCGTGAGGCGATGGTTTCTATGAACAATATAGTTCCACAAATAAAACCTTAATATTGTTTCTCAAGTATAGAAACATTTCCTATTCGATAGGTTTTAGAAATCACCAAGAATGTCTCCCCAAACAGCTTATCGGATGGCACTCGCGCTGAAAAAATTCTGTCTTAATTTTACTTTTTCTAAGTCATTTCTACTCCTTTTTGCGAGCACCACTTCAGATAACATGATGCACGTCACTCGTGTTCACGTACAGGGACGCAAACACCATAGTGTGGGTGTATATATATATATATATATATATATATATATATATACGCACGCACGCACACACACACCTTCCTAACATTGTGTCATACCATGCATTGAAATGTTCAATACTTGCAGACTGAGAAAATGTACCTTCTAATAGGTATACCAGTTCAATGGCTCGTCCACAAGTACATTTAATCAGTGCAGTTCAAAAGTGAAGCCAGCATTAAGTGAAAAGGAGATTAGGAAAGAAAACAAGGACATTGGATGGAGCACAGGGATCGTCACAAGGGTAAATCGTGGCGCTCCACTCGGCACTCGCTTGCATGTTCTAGACCCGCAAGACAAAGCCTTTCACTAGCGAGTGCTCGAGGAAGTCAACCGCTTCGCCGATGCACTAATGTTGTTTCGCCCTGAAGACGCCGAAGAAGCGAAAGTGCTTGCTATACTGGTGGTTGAACGGCTGATTTTCTTCAGCGAGTGAGCTCCCAAACAAAAAAAAAAGACAAAAGATAGCTCATTTGAGAGTGCTCGCTTCAAGCTAACTGTTTTAGCCGACTTGGTTCTGGAGATCCGCAGGAAGTGTGGCCTTTTACTTCCACTCTCGGAAAGTAAGTTAGACAGGAAGAAGACCCTGAAGTGACACTTCGTGAACTCAGAAATCATGAGAAACTCAGGTGAAGAAAAATAGAACAGTACAGGTTGAACTATAGACTGCGCCCTGACGTTAAACGAAAGAAATGGTGTGTAGCGTTATAGCGACAATGTGTACTGCTCTTCTGAACTTAAGTAAGAGGTTGTCGCATCATATCAAGTGTGGCGTATGAAAATTTTTGGCTTACTGAAGATGTACGATTCGTACGTCATGGGCGTTAGCTCTTTAAACGTAGATGTTAAATGTTATTTGATGACGAATGTTGTGATTGATTCGAAAGTACGGCAGATTGTTTTACATAGAGCAATGACGTGATCCATCCATATATCAAAAGTGGCGCCACATGCACGCACGCACGTGCGGCTACACTTACACACACACACACACACACACACACACACACACACGTGCGTGCAAGTGCGCGAATGCAGAAGTTCATGTTTTGTGAGAAACTTTTGCCTCATGCAAAGGTGACCCAGCTAGCTAATGTAGAGTTACGTTTTGTTTTGTAGTTAACCATATCTTTACATTTGCGATGAGTGTATTGGAACATGTTGTAATTGCTGCCGATATATAAAGGCACATCTATCTTAACATTGTTCGAGTGCACCTATAACATGAAACGGTAGCTGGCACTGTCTAGATTAGATAGCTGCCTCGCTTTTATATGTGTTTAGAACAAATGTTCGAGAATTCAAAGTACTATGTGCTCTACTATCAGAGTCTGACAAGAGGAAGGCTTTATCTAAGAATGCGTGGCTACGAGGCATCTCTCAACAGCTTGACGGTTTCTGCTGCACTTGAGTGTACACGTATGCCACAAGCCTAACAGTGCAGTAATTACTAGGGAAGTAGACGACACGTGCATTTCAAACTAGTGCAACAATTCAGTAGATTGATTGCACAATCTTTCTAATGCTAGAAAAATACAAGGTTAGCCAAACGTTAAAGAAGCAGCTCTTTGACTAGCCTGTGTAACGCTGTCCGTCCGTGTCTACGTGCGAACGCACAGCACCACGCTCGCCCCGCCATAGTTGTTGAAACGATGCCAAGTAGGTCGAGTCGCAGCATGCCGTGGACGAATAAATGTGGAGTGCCTAATCGCCCTTCCCATTGGCTTAAAGGATCTGTACCTCCCACGGTGCTAAAGGAAACATGTTAAACAAAGTATAGAGTTGGCTACATTACAGAGGAAGGAAAGACCGACGACATAAGCAGCTTCGCCCCTAAGACTACTGCTCGCGCTGCACAACTGTTCACTGGCCAAACCGTTTATGCAGACACTGGATGGTGGGTTAGGAATTCTGTCAAGCGCGTTTTAGGGGCGAAATTTCTTATAGCGACACTCGTTCGTCCCTCGTAGCCGTTGTAGTGTGTAACGAGTATAACATTTTGACCCCCAAGGTGGTGCTGGAGAGAGATTTCTTCTGGGCGTTCTACAACATTAAAAAGTAGTGCTCAATGTACATGCGAATGGCTGCTAATGGGGAATGAGAGACAGGAGCCTTCGGCTTTTAGTTAACGCGCACGCTGCGATCGGCATTAGAAGCCATTGGCATGTACATTGAGCACTATCTGACAAGAAAGGGTTGCTACGTTATACTCGCTGGGTGTAACCTCCTTAGTTTTAGAAAGGTTTAGCGAGCGTTGAGCCGCAGTGCCATGAATACAATGAACTAGTATATACCATGAACTGGAGTTGGTGAAAGGTGGGAAGTAGTTACAAAGCGCAAGCCGTAAGACAGTAAAAGCCGAATTCTCTTGTCTCTCATTTCCCATTAGCAGCCATTGGCATGTACAATGAGCACCATCTGACAAGAAAGGGTTGCTACGTTATACTCGCTGGGTGTAACCTCCTTAGTTTTGGATAGGTTTAGCGAGCGTTGAGCCACCGTGCCATGAATACAATGAACTAGTATATACCATGAACTCGAGGTGGTTAAAGGTGGGAAGTAGATACGAAGCGCAAGCCGTAAGAAAGTAAAAGTCGAATTCTCTTGTCTCTCATTTCCCATTAGCATCCATTGGCATGTACAATGAGCACTATCTGACAAGAAAGGATTGCTACGCTATACTCTCTGGGCGTGACCTCCTTGATTTTAGAAAGTTTTAGCGAGCGTTGGGCCGCACTGCCATGAATACAGTGAACTAGTATATACCATGAACTCGAGGTGGTTGAAGGTGGGCAGTAGACCCGAAGCGCAAGTCTTAAGACAGTGTCCGTGTGCCACCTCTCGTTTAGTCCTTGGAATATCCGCTGGATGGCGGTGCTTCTATATGGGGAATATATCATGAAAAGATGCGAGATGGTGGTACGTGGAGTGTTGAATAGATAGACGAACGGACATACAGACAGATGCATTCATGGACGCATGAATGGACGCAGGGGCTGATGCATGGACGAACGCAGGGACGGACGCATGAACAGACGCACGCACGGACGGGTGGATGGACGCATGGACGGTCACACAGACGGACGCATGGTTGGACGGAAGCAAGAACGAATGGACGGACGAATGCTTCGCCACACTCTCCATCATTCACTCCGTGGTTATGCTGCCAATTTTTTTTACTTGGCTTTCGCTTGACGTTGAAGGCAACACTTTTTCCTCATTCAATAAATAAGAATAGTAAAGGTGAAATAACAGTTAAGCATTCTCGAACCCAATTGCGTAACATGCACGTGATAGCCCCCCCCCCTTCTGCGATGCATTTACTCGAGCTTCCCCCATGGGAAGATGCGGGCGAAAAATTTTTTATCATGCCTGTCTTTCCAAGCTTTTGTCTCGATAGATGACAGAGGTGTATGCTGAAGGTAGTTGAGCTTTTTTTTATTTGGGGGGGGGGAATGTTCTGATTTAGACAATGATCGGACAGTCTGACTAAGCGTACAAACTTATGGAATGAAATAAACGTAGAAGATATAAAATGAAGCCTCTGGCATCGTTTAATTACGCGTGAGTATACCGTGCTATGTCAGAACTAATGTACAGCATTGGTGACGTGGGCTGTGAATCAAGAAGACAGAAAAACTGGCTCCAATGTCACACAGAAGATAGAACATTGAAAGAAAACTTGAAATAAAATTGATTGGTCCTTTATTAATGGTACTTGTACCATGGATATACAGCATTCACTGGCACTGGCTAACGTACATACTTGCAAAGGCCTGGGACGGCCTATGTATCAGAAGCGCCTTGATTTTGTTACTAATAGGCTACTTCACGTAAAAGAAACGCCAGACTCGAAATCACAAGGACTGCCGATTCTGCTTTCAGAGAGTGCTACTTGAGGCGACTCGATAAGGCCAGTGCGCGAGTATATGGGTGGTAAACTCGCTGCGGCAGACACTCGGAGGGTCTTCGTCGTTATCTGATGAGCACAAACGTCTCGAATATACGAGAGGGGTGAGTGGCAACGAGGGAGAAGGAAGGTTGATCGATGACCCTCATTCAAGAGTGGAACATGTGTCCTGCGCCCCTTCTTTCTAACGCACTGCGCGATCGATCGATCCTGCAGTTCGACCTCCTTATTCGCGAGACTACGAGATACTCGGTACAATACGGCTCCCGCCTGTTGCCCAACCACCCTCGACGACCTAACAATTCTGCTCGAAGTTACCCACCAAAAGTGCTTAGGTTGAGTTAGTGGGTTATTACCACATGCACTCTTTTTCGCTACTGCAGATTTTACAAATTATAAACTTTTCGGAGGATTCACTTACCAGACTCGGAGAGTGTGCCGACAGTGACACCATCGTTCAGAACCCAGGACGTCACCGTAACGTAATCCTTGACCGCCGGAGGGAGGTGGCAACGAAGCATAGCTGAGTTTCCACGGACGACATATGCGTCGTACACGCTGGCCATGAACTTTTCCACCACCACTGTTTCCAAAGCAAAAGAAAAGAGAGAAAACAGAAACAAGAGTCACAATACTGGTGTAGAGAAACAACAAAGAGCATATGTTGAAGCGGAACTAGTCAGCCCTTTTATATTTTGCGAACACAAGAGAGTTAAAACACATTCGTGGTACGTTTAAAGAGTACGCATTGGTGGAGGCAAAAACATTAGTTAGGCAAAGCATTTCGCTGGCGAAAGTCACTTACAGTACGAACAAACAATAATAATCTCTGGGTTTTAGCGTTCTGAAACCACAATATGATTACATGATTACGGGAGACCCCATAGTAGAGGGCTGCGAGAATTTCGACCATCTGGTGTACTTAACGTCCATCAAATTGGGACTGCACAAGTCGGAATCGAACCCGCGACATCGGGGTGAGCAGCTGAACACCGTAACCGTTACACCACTGCAGTGCATCTCACTGGACGAGCTAGACGGAGGGAAATGTCCTGCCCCATAGAATGCATTGTCTCTAAGAGCAGACCTGAGCAAGCATGAAAGATAAGTTACTTCTTATGTTTCTACTACTACTTAGCTGAGCAACCTGCTTTAGCTAAATTATTTCGAAGTCGTCATATTCATGTGGATGACGTAATATGTCATTACTAGTACTACGGTTCATTCACGGTGTGTGACAAAAATGTGCTGTGTTAATAGACTCAGTAATGCCCCGCCACGGTGGTCTAGTGGCTAAGGTACTCGGCTGCTGACCGGCAGGCCGCGCGATCGAATCCCGGCTGCGGCAGCTGCATTTCCGATGGAGGCGGAAATGTCGTAGGCCCGTGGGCTCGGATTTAGGTGAATGTTAAAGAACTCCACGTGGTCGAAATTTCCGGAGCCCTCCTCTACGGCGTCTCATAAATATATGATGATTTTCGGACGTTAAATCCCACATATCAATGAAATCAATACTCTTAGTAACGCAGTCAATATATTTTAAAGGAGGCAAACACTGACGATTCTGCTCAAAGTTTCTTTCTGTAATTTGGCGCAAGCATGTTAGACAAATCTCTCAGAGAAACCTGCATTTTTGTTATGTCATTGTTGCCAAACGCAAATATTCTGCGCACGGACGCCATGTGAGGAAAAAAAAGGAGGAGGAGGAGGAATAAATGAGGAAGGACAGGGAGGTTAGCCAGTTCTCAGACCGGCTGGCTACCCTGTACTGGGGAAGGGGGTAAGGGGGATGAAGGATGAGAGAAAAGAGACGTTGTAAAAAAAGAGAGAGAGAGAGAAGGTCATCAGACGATCCACGACGCTGTTTACAGTCTGTCTCTAAGACCACTTGCCCGCAGAAAGCGCAACAACGCTCTCAATGCCTTGCGTGCAGAGGACGGTCTTGGCCAGTGTCCTAATACCCTTTCTTCCGACAATTGGCGATTGTCTATTCTATCTAAAGCTTTTGACAGTTCTTTTCTTGGCACGCTGAAGCGGGGACACTCGCAGAGAAGATGGGAGAAAGCCTCTGCGCAGCCACAGTTGTCACATGTCGGGCTTCTGGCCATTACTATTCGAAACGAATAAGCATTCGTAAAGGCCACCCCAATCCACAGACGGCACAAAAGTGTCTCCTCTGCTCTGGTTATTCCTGATGGAAGACGGAGTCCAAATTATGAAGGCGGACGTTGGTGAATGCCGGTGAATTCCACTGAGCGAGTGTCAGTTCTCGTGCAAGTGATCGAAGCCTTGCAGCGGCGTCCGTTCTTGATAATGATATAGCTACACAAGGGGCATAAGCATGAGCAGTTCTGGCTGCTTCATCTGCACGGTCGTTTCCATCAATGCTGCAGTGGCCTGGTATCCATTGATACGCTATGTCATGTTGTTTCTCTTTAGCCCGGTGATGAAGCAGTGGTATTTCAGCAATTAGCTGTTCGTTTGGTCCATGACGATATGACGAGGCAATGCCCTGGAGAGCTGATTTGAAGTCGGAGAATATTGACCATGTCTGTTGCGGTTCTTCAACTAGAAACTCCAGAGCGGCACGAATGGCGGCGAGTTCTGCCGCCGTGGATGATGTCAGATGCGAGGTCCTGAACTTTATCGTGATGGATTTCTCCGGAATTACCACTGCGCCTGTTGAACTTGTTAAAGTGACCGACCCATCCGTGTAAATGTGAATGTGTCCACTGTGTTTCTCATGCAGAAACAGTAATGTTGTTTGTTTTAGGGCCAAATTTGACAAATTTTTCTTCTTTCGCATTCCGGGGATGGTTATCAGGGCTTCCAGTGGATGTAGACACCACAATGGTAACGACGGTCTTGCTGCGTGCGTGAAGTTCGTGGGAATCACCATGCGATGTGGGGCAATAATAGAGCAGAACGCAGAGCATGGCCTGGAAGTTGGAAGGGAGGCGAGGTGATGCGATTGAATCCGGGTGGCATGTCTTAAGTGCGTTCTTAAAGCATCGACACGAATGTAGGTTGTGATAGGGTGTTCATGAGCGATTGCGACAGTCGCTGCTGAGGATGTGCATCTCGGCAGCCCGAGGTATATTCTCAGTGCTTGAGCTTGTAATGACTGGAGGACGTGTACGTTTGTTATGCGGGCCTTGCCAAGCACAGGTAGGCTGTAGCGCGTGAAGCCAAGAAAAAGTGCAGCATACAGTTGAAGCATGGCTCGTACCAATGCACCCCATGATTTTCCCGCAAGAAACCTTAGGACGTGGGTGATCATGGTCAGTTTCTTCTTCATGTAAGCGATATGAGGGCTCCAAGACAAATCACGATCTATTATTACTCCCAGGACACGGTGAGTCTTTTGATAGCTGATTGTGTGTCCATTATTTCTGATGCGGTATGGCGTCATTGTCTTGCGCGTAAACGCAACTAGTGAGCATTTCTCATATGACAGCTTCAGTCCTCGTCCTCGAAGGTAGTTTGACGTCAGTGTAGCCGCTGTCTGAAGTCTGGCTCGTACGTGTAGATGCGTGACCCCTGATGCCCAGATGCAGATGTCGTCCGCGTATATCGACAGATGCACGGAGTGTGGCAGGACGTCAACGAGGCCGATGAGCGCAAGATTGAAAAGTATGAGAAAAATATGAGAAAAAAAAGCTTTAACATTGTGAGCATGGGGACATGTTATTTTTCAAAATTAGCTTCGTCAAGCTTACCTTTGAGAGCAAATGATTTTACTTACAATTTCGCTATTGACGCTGTGACTGCACTAAATTCATAGTTATTTATTCACGTCTCTCCACAGACTTTCCTTTCCTTCACACTCACAATGCCTTTCTCGTGACTCCTTCGGCATACTTAGAATATAATAACAGAAAACTGAGCTGGTAGTATGCACTCATGCGAAAAGACTAGACATTCGAACACGGACGCAAGGATTGATTGATTAATTGATTGATTGGTTGATATGTGGGGTGCGACGTCCCAAAACCACCCTATGATTATGAGAGACGCTGTAGTGAAGGGTTCCAGAAATTTCTACCACCTGGAGTTCTTTAACGTGCACCCAAATCTGAGCCCACTGGCCTACAGCGTTTTCGCCTCCATCGAAAATGCAGCCGCCGCAGCCGGGATACGAACTCACGACTTGCGGGTCAGCAGCCGAGTACCGTAGCCACTAGACCACCGTGGCCTGGTTCCGACGCAAGGAAGATGCTTCCTTAGTCCGTGTTTGCAAGTGCAGTCTTTTAGCATGAATACTCTGCGACAGTATCGCTTTATAGTCGTGCTGCTTTCCAGCATTCGTAGTTCTTTTACCTCAAAAGAGATGTCGTGTAAGCAATTTTCAAGGGAGAACTGTAGCAACGTTGCAGTCTTTTAAAGAATGAATCATAACTACATTAACACCTCGAAAACATTGAGGTGCTGCACGGCACTCTGCATTTAATTATGAATATAGTAACTCTGGTATCAGAGACACGGAGAGAAATAGACAAGACATGTGGTGTCCTGTCCACTTCTTGTGCAACCCTCCTTCTGTCCCTCGTTTATTGAAGTGCTGCATCAACAAAATGAACTGCTTTCGTTACTTATGATTGTATTAGGACTAGATGTAGGGGTGCCGGAGTGGCGGCACTTATTCGAATATATGCATTCACGTATTCCGTTGCTATGAATTGCATCCATTGAATTGCAATTAAGGGCTGCTGAACCACACAGAGCATAACGGCGAGAGAGTAGTTTCAATGTTACCTTCCCTGCCCTCCCTACAAGCGCTTTCTACCCCTCGTCACTTTAATCTTTAACAAACACGTTGTATGTCCACTCTAAGCGTTCGGCCAGTCAGGGCTTCGCACTTTTCGACTACACATTGCTATCTCCGCTCGAGCAGTGGCAATCACAGGGAACGAAGTGAAATTCGTTTATCGCATATGATAGCCATGGGATTCATACGAGAACGGGCATCTGACTTCACGGAAACGCAGAGTAGGCAACAATTAACAACAGATATCTTACGTATTTCGACCGATTGGGAGCTTATTTTGTCCTGACATCACGTGAACAGACTGTTGGCGTCACAAGTTGTGCCGCAAGGACAGGAGACGTCGGGAGAGAACAACCCGCCTATTTTTTCTCATTTTCACAGCTTGTTTAGGGGCCCTACAAATTAAGGCATTACACCATTACGACCGTATTAGTCACATGTTGTTGCCTACCCGAGACAGTGACAGATACTTCACTGGTGACCTTCACTCGCTGCCTTTCGAACTTACCTCGATGGTTCTTTAGTGCGAGTCACCCAGTTTAGGAAGATGTTAGCGTCCCGAAATTAACTATATTCAATTCCAGCTCCCTCTAAACATCCAGTGATTTCTTCTTCACAATCGTTCTGTTCAATTTGGCTCCTACTTTCTTGCCTACACAAGGTTCAGTGATGATTGAACTCCTTGTCTCAAGCCATGAATGGATTCGATCGGTTTCATTTTTGCTTGAAATAAGTGGTCATAAAGTCTAAGGGATCATTGCGTCGGTCCGTACCTTTGCACAGTAGACAACCATTAAAAAGAATTCGCAGATCCCCCGAACTTTGGTAATCAACTTTACGTCAAGCATGCGGACGATGGTGACGGTGTTGGAACTTTTTACTGAGTGACACGTTACGAAATGACGCTAAATATATGCACCAATGTTGTACGCAAAGACATATGTTAAACAGTTCAATGTTTACTGTTACGTAACGGGGTCAACAGCAACATGAGTCGAACACCAGAAGCGGTATAATCTGATATAGCGCTTGTGCCAGCGATAATGGTGGGCCTGGACACTGCTGGATAAATGAGCTCCAAGTGGATTGCGCTTCACTACAGTTGTCGCTATGCCGACGTGACGACTGTATGATGAGGATACGTATGTGCTGCACATCAAATCGGACAGCCAGCGCTGCGACCACAATTGACGTTTCACCAACGTTAAGGTCTACCTGAAAAGCATTTCCATGACTTGGCGTGGTTCTGGGGTAGAATACTCAATTATTTACCGCACAGAATGCTGAGGTTCAAGTCTTCATGGGGCACGATGTTTATTCAATGCGTTCATTCGGCCAAAGCTGCCGATACCAGCTTTTAGGGGCGAATCTCCCTAGCGCGGCCTATATGGCATCCATCTCACCCCGCAAAACTGAAAGCGAAAGTGAACATCTGTACAAGAAAAAAACGAAAGCTTATATTTGCGTCTAATAAACTATATGACAGCACAATACATCATCACGCACGCCGTTTGTCTGTCCGTTTACCCATCTGTCCATGCGTTCAACCATGTGTCCTACCATCCGTGCATATACGGCTACGTCCACCTGTTCGTCTCTTCATGCATACATCCCCTTGTCCGTTTATGCGTCCATTATTTTTACTAGTCGGCCACTTTAACGAACCACAGGACCTATCGAGGCACTAACTCGTCGTCATTCCCTTCGTGAAGATGCACTGATTTTTTCTAACGCTCTCGAAATATGAATACCATAGTATGTTCACCCTGTTCCTTGGTTGATATCACCTTTCAGTCACCTTCAGCGCATGGCGCTTAACTACCGTTGATCTCAACCCGTCGTGCTGGCTGTATCAAAAGAGTACATAGGTATTGTTTATAAAATTTGGTAGGTAGCGCTGCAAGTACTATTCACGTTTCATGAAGATTAGCGTCTATTCGAAAAGTAGTTCCGAGACCTGGTCTAGCTCTGGGGCAAAATGCTTCATTGCCACGCAGAATACTTGGGTTAAATTCCAGCTGGGACCTTGACATTTATTCTTTCCGTTCGTTGGATCGACGCTACCGATGTCGGGTCTTTTTTAGCGCTGTTGCGTTAAAAATGCCCATGTGTGTTCTTATTGTCCCTGGGTAGATACTAAGTGTCCATCACCTGCAGCACATAACCGCATACCAGAGCCGCATATCCGGTCCCGGGTATGTATCACTGTCTGGCGGAAAGTGTTCGATGACGTACTTGACGGCATTGTGGCATTATTCATGCCATGACCAGCGAGTCGTATCTCTCAAACCACTTAAACTTTCTTAGGAATTTTGGTTTACACGTAGGTGGCTGGATAGATATATAGGTAAACAAACGCCAAATGCGCTAGCAGTGCACGAAAAAGTGCTTTGCATTTAAAAAGACATCAGAGACGATAAGTGCAGTTTTCCACCTTTATTTAGCAACTACAGCCAATTTATGAACAATTTTTTGCAGACTGCCATTTTCAGACCTGTCAACGATCGTGAGACGTTGCTCAAACAGGAAGTTTGTATTTTAAGTGATAAAGAAGAAGCATACGGACTCTGCGATGCAACTTCTAGAATACGGCGGAGTAGGGGTGGCAGATAAGTGCGCCTTGGGAATTCAGCGGCATGCTGCAAAAAGTGCAAATGGGCAGCTTTTTTTCAGCAGGTAAGAAATGTTAAGAAAATTATTTAAAAGCTTCTTTGAAGACCAAGACCTTGTTTTGCTTACCTAAACAGCGAAAGAGAAACATTGTGGAGGTTTGCAGGATTTTGTCAAGAGAATTGGACACACGCATAAACACCCTAAGACTATATATGTTTAGATAAAACTGAGATTACATTTTTTAAGGACACATCACGGCCCATGTGCAAGCTCGTTTGCCGAGAAACGGTGCACAACAATCTTATGAGCACCCTACTTGACACTTAGTTTGATAGTTCCGTTTTTTAGATTGTTTTTATGATAAAGTCACCTTTTTGCGTGTTACCCCTTCTTATTTGAGAGCAACCTCAGGTATCGCCTCTATGATGAATAAGCAGTTGGTATGGTTTGCAGCGGCCCATTGATATTTTGTCGTCCTGCCTTGCGTAAGCGTTTTCCTTCACCATTGCAGTACAATGTTACCAGCCACAGCGAGAAGTTAAACCATCGTATGAGTCGATTAAAATCTAACTACAATGATTTTGTTTAAATGAAGCTTATGGACAAAGTGATCGGGCTCCGACCAGCCTACCCGTCCGCAACATTGCTTTGCTGTGTTACAGTGCCCATATAATATATTCAAAGCACTATAACTGTATTCTAGGTGTTCTAGTTCGCGTGTTTTGAATTGCCGCTAAATTGGAGTTAGTTTATTGCGGCAGCATTATTAGTGAACCATAGCTAAGTGGCTCAGCACGCCACCGTAGCCAGCGGAGGAGCTGAGGGGGCAGCGTAGAGCAAGACGAAATTAAATGTTTTGGTTGAGCGATACCCCGCTTGTTTCTGCGGAGTAAAGCCCCTTAAACATCCTACGAAGTTCTGGGGGCTTTAGAGTGAAGCGCATCGCTGTGCCACCTGTTGATCAACGTTGAAGTTGCTCTAAATCGAAGTGGGGCTTTGCTTGGAGAACACTCGCACGCTCGTCCGTTGCGCATGGCTTCTCCGAGGAGACGAAATGAGTGGGCGAGTGGCTCGCGCCGTTAAAACACTAACTGTGCTAGCGTGCCGCGTGCGCGCAACAGGCGTCTGTGCTCGTTTGATGGGCCTACTAGCTCGCTGAGCCACTTCGCTATTACTCTCTAGTGTGGGCTCTTCACACGTGTTCACCCAGGTGGAATATTCGAGACACTGCTGCCAATAATCGGCTTCCCTCGGCACGACCGTCAATGCTGTGTATCACACTGGCAGGATGCGATATTTGTCACGACAACTTCTAGCTGTAATAAAAATAAAGTGGGTTGCTGTGTAAGAGCAACACTCCTCACGACGAAAGAAACAATTTTTGTTTTCGTCGAAATGCGTCGACAGCGGCCACCCACGAACGGCCGGTGCCGTAATCGCGGATGTATGCAAAGAGCCTGCACTCTCAATCATCGCGCTGTGCCAAGCCGTGCTGTCTCCCCTCTTTCACTCCACTCTCATTTCCATCAGCCAATTTCTTTTCTGCGATCCGCATCGTTTGCGGGCGCATCACAGCGACCCTCGCCGAAATGTTGCTCCTTTCTCCCGAGTTTGGTGTCGTTGCGTGAATGGCATGATTCCTAAGCGCCGCGAGTAGAAGCTATTCGTGATGTCGTATAGTGTATAAGGGAAAAAAGCGAAGGAGCTGGTGCTCTTTGGCGTGTAATCGAATATGGGGATGCGTAGGGAAATAAAGGCCGTAAAAGTGACGACGGGAAGGACTGATTCGTGTTTCTCCGCCATCATTTTTCACCGCTCTGCCGTACGAAAAGAAGCAGACCGGAAACAGGAAATGCCCGTCGTCATTTTCTGTACACTCCCGATAACACGTAGCACCGCTAGTGTGGATATGTAACTTATTTTGACTCGCTCGAAGTATCTCGCAGACAGCGTTGTGGAGGCAAACTGGCATTTTATCCCGCTTTCCAGTGAAAGGAATCGCAAGTCTAACTTGTAAAGGCGCAATGAGCTCGTTCTCTGTCTCTCTGTTGCAAACGGACTCCCCTTTCATATTTTAAGTAGGCGGGCATTCACGTAACAGCCAAACGACGTGGGAAAGCTAACATCAAACAGAAGTTAATTTTGCCTACTACATCTACTTCCTCCTTCTACATGGCTGTCAATTTGTAACGCGGTTAAATCGCCATTCCCTGCTCCATATCTCTTGTATTTGTAAATTCAATCATAGCGAGAGTATCATGTCAACAGACTTGATGTTTTCTATGCGATGTCTGTGCGCTTTGATGAAAATTAGATGATTAATATCTCCCGACCCTTCTACTTCGGCGTCTCTCATGTCTTGGATTTGGAACGTAACACCTCCGGTATTATGACTTGACGTCGTCAGGCAGTAGGTCAGGGCTCATCTGTCCACTCGTTATAAAGGATGACTCGCTACGTAATGTCACATCTAAAAAAAGCTTCACACTCGGTACCATGGCTACTATAGCCACGCTGACTAACACGCCAATGTTCACAAGCACATCAACACTCGATCTGGTGGACGACGAGAGAACCGCCGCCGTCGCTGCATTCATATTGATTCATAATAGCATCGGGTGCGTAATTTTAAATTGTTCGAGGTATAGCGCATCCAGGACGGGACAGAGAAGAAAACACAGAACACATACACGGCGCTATGTGTTCACGGCGCTGTTCATACACGGCGCTATGTGAACACATACATGGTGCTATGTATGATAGCGCCGTGTATGTGTTCTGTGTTTTCTTCTCTGTCCCGTCCTGGATGCGCTATACCTCGAACAACATGAATAATAAACAAGCCCGCCGTGCAACCTTAGTAATTTTAAAGTCGCTGGTTTGTTTCCCACCGGCTACAAGTTGTCTTTTCCTGCACTTAATTTTCTTCAAGTCTGTATTGCTATTCTTACAACACACCTAAAATATTACGATTAACACCCCATACACCTTTTTTGGCTTGAATTGCTCGTTTTCATTAAGGTCTTCAAGCAAGGAAACGAACCCTGAAAAGTCCCTTCCACCAACGGAGTTTGTATATTACCAACCGCGAAAGTTAATATAAGACGCAACGAAGTAGGTGTAGAGTACCGTGACATTACTCGACTTTTTATGCATCGTTCAGAGCTATGTCTTCGGGCTGCAGGGTTGAATACTTGAATTAAACTGGATGCTTTGACTGCCTTCAAACACCAATCGTTTTGTAAAAGACAACATGAACTCTGGCACGTTTGCTGTGAAACTTCCAGGTATCTCAGCTGAAAAAACCTGGACGCGAGAAGCATTTTATTAGTTGGCACTGTAGCGCGTGTTTTCTCTTTATTATTTACAAATTTTTGATGTCCAACACTCAGTACTACCAAACTGGCACGTTTCACTTTTGGAAATCGTTTAATAAATGTCAGATGAGGAACATGAACACTGTCAGACATTAGGTACTGCTTTATGTGAAGCATAACCAACTTGTAACATATAGAATGAGTGCTTAACTTTGCTTAACGATGTTGAAGGCAGCACGACCATTTATCGCCAGCGCAAAGGGCCGGAGCTTTTCGTCTTAGTATATAGAGACACATAGTGAAACATTTTTACTTTTTGATTCACTTGAATTTGAGAATTCGCAACTTATCAAATGCTAACGCTGACAAAACGCATTGCGAACGTATCACGTGAACACTTTCCCCACTCTCGAGTAAAGATATCTGAAGCTCGGAAATAGCGCACGCGTTAGACGACGACTTCTCATAGGAGTATACCCTTCCTCGGGGGCGACTAATCTTACCATCAAAGTAAGAACACAACGGATGGAAGCAAATCATTCCGTGCCGAGTTGGAGCCCCCACAGGAACTGGCATGCCGGTAAGTGAACGCGTCGCCTGCATTGATAATGAAGCATTCTTCCGCGGCGGAGAACGTCCGCTGCGTAGGAGTGCGGGAGCAATTCAATTTCCCTACAGATCCCGCGTGGCGTGCCCAACCGTCTCCCACACCAACATCCACCACTCACACCCTCGTTGAGCCGCTTGTAGTAGTAGTAGTAGTCGTACACAACACCGCAACTCGGCAAACGCTGCAGAGACCGGAAACGTGGCCGTGCATGCTGCGGAAAAGTATACGTATACGTGCGGAATGCGCGAGGAGCGTTTAGGCCATTAAAGCGGCATCGGCGAGTCGACATTCCCGGCAGAAGCGGACGTCAGGAAGACAAGGAAGTGGTTGGTGGATTCCACTCCGCACGTTATTATTTTTCGTTTCGTACAGACGACACCACGCGAGACCGCATGTAAATCGCCTGACTGCGTTGCGGTTCCCGTTTCCGCAATCGTTCAAAACCTGGCTACTCGCGTCATTGTGTCAGGAAAGCCGGCTGTGATGGGCGTATGCGAACTCACGAGGCTTGCGTGCGGAAACACGTCATCGAAAACTTTTCTAACATGCAGATGCGTGCGACGGGAAATGAGGTGTCGTCGAAGGAACGGTTTTCGGGATCGAGAAAAGAAAGAAAGAAGGTACCTCGGTTTGTTTTGAAAATGGAGAGCCAGTGTAAGATCGCCGGATCATTGACAGCCGGCTAAAAAACTCTGTTCCGGAAGCGAGCATCGAGTATGGTTATGCTGACAATACATTATTTACGCGCTGTCATGCTTCAAGCTCCGACAGACATGTATTTACAACAAATTTCGAAAAAAGACTCAGAAAAACATCCGAAAAAAAAAAGATCGCGTTCGAGCAGAATATAATCGCTCTTATCGGGACATAACTGCACTTGACAAGAATGCAGCGTCCGTTCGTTTGAGCAGAGGCAGTTCAGAATAAAGCAATAAGAAAAGCCAATCAGTGAGCTTCTGTCGCGCCTAGAAGCGAGAGCTGACGTCCTGTCTTGATCGCTTCATATTACACTGTCTACTTTTATTACGTTGTTCGTTCAACTAAATTCTCTATTAATTATAATTCTTGCATTCTAACAACATGAAGTGCGCTATCTAAAGAAAGATCACTGTATGAGAATCAAACAAATGAAAAAAAAACTCTCCTTGTGAGGGTACGGGAATCTTGAATGTCAAATTTCTCTTTTTAAAGGTACCGTAAAAAGCCACAACCAAAAAAAAGGATGAAGCCTTTGACCAATGGAAAAAACCCGTACAAAAGACAAGGTATACATAAAAAACGACACTAGCGCTGGTGACATATTCCTACGGACAATGTTTTTATCTTCGATGTCTAAATCGTATGTGCAGTGATTTTCCTCATGATGCTTGCAAAAAAAAATTGGCAGATCCCACGTGCCTGGAAATCGACGTTATGCGAAGCATGTGGAGGGAAGGTGACCGAGTAGCAATTTTTTTCATTGAGCAACACTTCCTGAATTGACGTTAAATATATGTACGAATGTTGCACGCACAGACATATGTTGAAGAGTATCAGATGTTTATAAAACTAGTTTGCACTTGTGCAATGATGGCAATTGGAACATGCGTATAACCAACACCAGAAGTTGATATCAAGTGATGATTTTCGCGAGGAAGCTGGCCCTGGACACTGCTACATAAATCACCTTCAGCCCATGACAACTAACGACAATTGACGTTTACATGACGTGACAGCTGTATCAAAAGAGTACATATGTAATGTTTATGAAATTGGGTAGGCAGCACTTCAACTCCTATTGACGTTTCACGATGACTAGCGTCTATATGAAAAGTAGTTCTGAGACCTGGCGTAGCTCTGTGGAGAAATGCTTCATTGCCACGCAGAATGCTTGGGTTAGATTCGAGCTGGGACCCTGAGATTTATAATCATATCTCGTCGTTTTGGGGTAGCTAATAAGTGTGAATCACCTGTGGCACATACCCGCATACCAGCGGCACATACCCACAGTTGGATATGTGCCACTGTCTGACGGGAAGTGTTTGACGATGTGCGCGACGGGGTTGTGACAATAATCATGTCTTTACCAGCGCGTCATATTCGTCAATCTTACCCTCCTATGCAATTTTTGGTTCACGCCAAGTTAGTGGGGTGACCACCAAAGCACTCAAACGTAAACGGCTAGATAGATACGCTCAAAGTCGCTGAAGTTCGCTAAAAATGCTTCGCATTCAGAAAAAAAAAACACACACACAGACAAAAAAATGGCGTCTACCATGTTTCGAAGCACTCAGTTCTTGGAACGAAAGAATACTCTTTCGAATATTTTATTTCACAAGTTACGCTCACGTCGCAGCTCATATCATTCGTAGAGATGTCTCAGGCAAGTGTACCTCGATGCCTTATAGAAGAAAATCATTGAATAGCTCTAACCATAACTGCTTGAAAAACAGCATGGTGGTTATAGTGCTGCTTTCAGAACACTTCGAAAATAAGTAAAAAAAAAGATCACGTTCCTAGCACACTGAATTTCCATCACGCGAAATAAAAATTACTAGCTATAATCTCACTAGAAAAACGTTATTTAGCTGCACCCTACCATGGCAGCAGCGTAGATTCTTGCGGGAAATAACTCGAGTGGCCTTATCGACGTGTTACTTACCAAAGATGTCGTGATTCTGATTGATATGTGCGGTTTAACGTCACAAAACCACTATGTGATTATGAGAATGATTCTGACGTTATTCAAATGTTATATGTCCATTTTTCTCGATCAAATTAGGAATTACTGTTTTATTGCAAACGTTGAGTGCTCTTGCAAACAAGGCAACAAAGTTTATTCCTTCATTCACTAGTTCGTATTTTCAAATTTCATACATGAATTGACTTATTGACCTGCGGCACGTATTTGGCAGCACTGGCAGTACTGGCAGAAATAACCGCAGCACCCCTTTCACGTTGTCGAGTTACGTAGATATTATACACCGCTGACGTTGGTCCTGAATCACGAAAAAGAACGTGAATTGATGCATGTTTTGCAGTCATCAATAATGTGGGGTGACATTTCTAGAAACCGAGAGCAGTGACTCTCTCTTGAAAAAAAGAAATAGCATCTGCAAAAGCTTTGCACACGATGGAGTCATCTGTATAACTTCGGGTATGTTATTGAGTACTTCGTGAAAAATAACTAAAGGCAGCCGTTTGACAGCGATAGACGAGAGTTACGATGTTCGTTTGCTGTCTGATTTCTCTATCCTTGAAGTATGGGCGAAACCAAAGAGCGGGTAAGGTTGGGTGGCTTGTTTGTTGGAGTGTGGCTTGCCGGTATCTCGGCGAGCAGATAGCGCGTTATAAAATGATGATTGCTGCTTCTTTGAAGGTAATTGGTCAAAATGATTGTGATGGTCACCCCCCCTAACTTGAGGGACGCGGCGTTGTATTCTTGTTAGGAATGATTTTGGGCGATTGCAGTGGTAGCACTGCTGGTTCGCTCCTGGTGACCCCTGACAAATACTGAAAGCTCTGGATTGAACTAATTGTATGACGAGAACACTTTCGTGTACATTGCCAAAAATGCAGTTTGTATAAGTCCAACTGCGTTTGCACTCAAAATCTGACTTTTTGTTTCGTTTGGAAAGCTGGACAGCCAATAAATTGTTGCCGGGTGATGCTTGTAAGCATCACCCGGCAACACTTGTGGGCGATACATGTATGCTTCTCTATAAACAGCTATTCATGATGGTGTCAGTAAAAACTATAAATTTCTGCATTTGAAGTCCTATGCCGGTTGACGCAGAAAGTTTAGGGTGTTAGTCATTTGTGGCGGCTGCCAATGCTCATTTTTATGATCATAACCTGCCACCGAAGCTGGAGAGCTAAACCATAGTCACAAGGTCGGTCTTCTGAAGTCTTGCTGCCAGGTCCAGCGTTATTTGAGAGTATCTATATTCACATATACACAGCTGCGCGACCACATATATTGCGAAATATTAGCAATATAACTCACCTAACATAACTTTTTTTAGAAGCCGTAAAAAGGAAATCTTGACTCTACGAAATTGCTTCAAGCTTTTTTTTGCGTTATGAGGTCTGTCATAAGCATTCATAAACAAAGGTTGAGGCACACAATGCATGTTCAGTATTTCTATGGTCAGTCGGATAGCGCCGGCTCCTATAAGCGGTTATTACACTTGGTGTTGATATCTTTGTAGAACAGCAGCGTAGTAGCCAACCTTCTGAGTACACGGAGGAAACTTTGGGCAAGAGTGGCCCCACTAGCCACCTCCCTTGCCGGAATTTGAAAAAAAAAACATATAACACGGAAAAATAGCTTTGTCAATTAGCTTGGAATTTGATAGTAATGAGAAGCATCATGCATAGTTTCTTATTATTAGCTAAATACGACGTATATGGCACAAATACAACCAAAGAAAGTGATTTGACGAGAGTCTTCGCAATTCTCTGTAATCTCTGACAACGTTGACAGATTGTTTTTCGGTACCCCACCTCACTTGCCTGGCAGATTTTAGTAGAGAGAAAACAGCGAGGAAATTCGAGGCTGCCACCAATAATCTGCCACTCTGGATTAGGCGTTGGTGACAGGCTTCGAGAAACCTCACTGTCAAAGCCCTGTTTCAGGATGGCCTCGTGAGAACGCGCTGCAATTTTCATCCTAACAGTGAGCCATATTTGCAGCAGTTGCCGCTGCGATTGCTCATTACATCTGCAAAGTCTTGCAAATTTATGCAATTGCCGAAATACCAGCCTGCGTCTCTCATAATAATATAGTGGTTTTGGGACGTTAAACCCCACATATCGTCATCATCATCAAATACCAGCCTGAAAATTTTTATATCATTACGTATCTCATACCCGGTCGAGCGTAGGTATTTCTCACTACACACTCAAAATACCGTTTAGCCTAGGATACGTAAGACCATAACATAGTAACTTTCTTCTTTTTGTTGGACGCGAAGGTCTTACTGTAATGGTTTTTTAATTGTATCCTTCGGGATTTCTAGTTTTACTCTAAACACGTTTTTAGTTTATCGGAACTTTTCAGTTGAATTACGAGTGTACTGTCGGCCAAAATTTTAACTGTTGTTTTGGGACGTTAAACCCCACAAATCAATCAATCAATCAATCAATCAATCAATCAATCAATCAATCAATCAATCAATCAAATCAATCAAAATTTTAACTGTTGTGCGCAGCGGCCATTTTTTTTGTCACTCAGTCCCGTATTATGGAACGAATTTACCGAAATTTGCTTTGTGGACATGTTCTTTGCGGGCATACACTTGTACTCACCCTTTTTAAAACTTAATTAGTCGTATGGCAAATAGACACAGAAGAGACTACTCTCATGCACGATAGCTGAAGATTTGACAACTGTACGGCATGCTTTGTATTACTTGAGTATTACGCATGAACTGCTTAACAAATTGCTGTGAAAATAGCAGCCGTTTTAGGGCAACATGGCCTTTAGGTGCTGCTTCTTTTCTTTTGCAGAGAGGACAAAAAAGTTTATTCTTTGATTCACTACTCAATATTTTTAACTTTTATACACGAATTTACTTATTGACCTATCTTGGTACTATACTTGTTTTATTCATTTTTTCTATATTTCCACACATTATTAAGCTGCACACTTTAAGATGGTAAACATAAATTAGAAAAATTGTCAGTCAATGGGTGGGTGCGTATTCAGCGGTGTCACTATACAGAAGGTAAAGGCGTTCACATAGTGGCTCGTAGGCGACTCTTTACGCGAGACGCTTGCTTTTGTTCAGTTAATCTTTCTTGTCGGAACACCACAAGTCATGAGCACTGTGAGTGCTTTAGGCTGCTCTAGAAGACGTTGTCGAAGAGAGTTACTTGTTAGCTCACAATGCTTCACGAGTGTAAACAGCCCTTAAATTGACAATTCACCGTTAGACTGCGTCGTCGGAGCAAACCACGCTGCCTGCAGTACAGGTCTTTAGCCAAGCCTAGCCAGGAGCTTTGTCTTTTTCTTCTTCAAAGAATCTTCGTTGTTTTCTTTAGAACGAAAGCATCACTGCGTTGTGTATATCAAGGTCAAGTGACAGTAACTCGAGCCGCTGGGGTGAAAGAATGGCAAACAAGACGTCACGCTGCGTGATTCACTACGGGGAGATGTCACAGCAGAACTGGCTCGGAGTTGCGTCACGGCAGCAGCGCGTAGAACGTAAACCGTAATTAGGGGCTTGAACAATAATCTATGACAGCCCGTGCCTTTTAGATGCGAAGCATCTTATGAGCGAGCTTGATCCGGTTGCGTCTGCGCCGCGCTACGCGTGCGCCTCTCTCTCTCCCACCCTCCTAACTTTATGCAGGCGTTCCATCGCTTTCTCTCCTCTCCTGCACCCATGCTGCAGCCCGTAAACCCCCTCTATCTCCACTATTTCATATAAGCGCGTGCGTTCGGTCGGCTTCCGTCATTCTCGATTTGCTCCCGTTGAGATCACTTGTATCCTCACTTGCACACATCACTTGCGCATTCAAGCTGTACTGTACAGCTTTTCGCCTGAAGGACCCCCAACAATTTGGTTGGAAAATAAAAGCATTTCTGATTCTGATTATGATCGTCAACGTCGGCGCCAATTGCAGCAGCACTGCAACCTCTGCCGAGAGCGAGATCGTCGCGGAGCAGCAGCAGCACAGGGTTCGCGATACCGAACGCAAACGCCTGCGCAGGCAAAGTGATCTCGAACTCGGGTTTAGGGAAGCGCAAGCCAAGCGTCAAGCTGCAAAGCTCGACGTCCTGAACGCCAACGTCGAAGCCACGAAGCGAAGCGTCAGCATCGAGTTACCGCTTCCGCTACAGAGAGACAACGCGAATCTGCGGCGAAGGTAGCGAAGCCTTTGATACAACTGCTGCGACCGGCGAACGACGGAGTGATTCCATAATTCAAGCGAGGCTTCCTCGACATTGCACAAACGCAACGTACGATAACAAACAGCTAATACAAATCGCACGCACTAACTGGAACGCCGAGGGAACGCAAACGGGAACTTTATGTGCACCACCAATGCTGCTTCGCATACCCTCATGAGTACCTTTAAGGGAGATGGTGTAACTTTTTTCCATGTCATTTTTTATACGCACTGCAATAGACTGGAACGACCTTCCTCATGACTTCGTCATCACAGCATGCCCATCAACATTTTTGATTAATTGTGTTCATACGTTCCAGGGGAAATCTTGGCAATAAAAACATTGTTACATGTAAACCTTACTCCTTATGTACCAATGTCCCATCGAGGGGTCTTTTAACAATGAAGTGAAGTGACCTGTTTGTCTGCTAGCAGATGCGCGCGCTCGCCTTGGTCAAGAGAGCACGAATGGTGGTCCTAGCACTAGGGAATACAACCATTATGTAGATTGCTCCTGCGTGAGTCCACATCTCTAGTTGAATAAAAGTTTTTCACCACCGCTACCACCCTGCTCTACCACCTCACATGTTGAAGAGAATCCCTCGGAGAGGTGGAGAGGCGAGCCGACGACAAAGCGCGTGGACGAAAGAGCGAACGAGTAAAGGCCATCTTTCCATTACCAAACACGTTTAACTCCCTTAGCGCACGCTGCATACTCACGCACAACTGCAGCGCCACAGTACATTTCGACAGCCTGGGGTTAAAAATTTGACGGCACCTTCACTGCTAGAAGGTTCCTACGGATGTCCATAGTAAGAATATGGATGGTTGCTTCGGCGTCATTCACAGTCTGACTACGGATGGCGCGGCGACTGGACCTGTCACAGATCTTGAAAAACCAAGCTGGCCACGTATCCTTTTCACTCGTGATAAAAGGTTTTTGAACAGTCAAACTTCAGTCAATCTTCAAGCAAATATAGTTCGCACGAATTGTTTATAGTTCATGTTATATAAACCACCTAAAATAGAGGCTGATTGAAAGAAAGACCGAGAGCCTGTAACATTTTATGTATGTATGTATGTATGTATGTATGTATGTATGTATGTATGTATGTATGTATGTATGTATGTATGTATGTATGTATGTATGTATGTATGTATGTATGTATGTATGTATGTATGTATGTATGTATGTATGTATGTATGTATGTATGTATGTATGTATGTATGTATGTATGTATGTATGGCACGGTGATAAAGAAGCTAAACGTAGGCTTTTTGCGCGAGGGGGAACATGGCACGATATATTTAGGTCATAGAGGTGTCGAGTTGCTAAAGGGGCAGAAAAAATTGAAATAGTTCAGTGTAGAACGCCACGTGAATTCAGTAGTAATACAAAAATCTTTAAACGGTCCACGTGTTGAACTGGTGTGCGTACACAATGAATCAAACATGCCAAAGCACACCCATTGAAGCATTAAAACGCCCTCTGCAGGATGGTAGTCTGTTAGCGCTCGAGAATTCATTACGGAAGAGATAGCTATAGTAGAAGAATGGCCTCTTTCCTCCGTACGAATTATCCCCAGCTACTTCACGCATCGTCGACGAGATATAACTTGTCCCCTGCACTTGTATCAGAGGCTTGTTCGCCGGCGCGAACGTTAATTTCCGTCTCACTGGCGAATGCGGCATTTACGGGTGGGAGATAAACTCCTGGTTTTGTGCTGAATAGCGAAGGGAGGACTCTAACGACTGAGTCGCTGAAACAGGTAACCTATGGGAAGTCGTTCGTTGTTAGAATGAAATTAGGACACACCATTCGAAAAATGCACCTCGCTCTGTCACTGCCACACACGACTATTCTGGAAGCTATTGGACGTGTTGAAGCTGACGGAAAAAAAGGCCTATACCCGATTCAGGTTCGCACAAAAACCTTAGTGAGCCGTTTGATAGAGGTGATTTACCTGACTTGCTTGTACGCGAAAACGCATGGATGAAGCACCGTCGATGTACTATGAATCCCTGAAACAGCTAACGATTATTGTGCAGCGTTAGAAAGACCCGAAAAGCGATTCCCCGTGTTCCGCCCTTTGATGATGGAGATTAACGCAATAACTACAGGCAGAGTAGGATTGTTTGTAAGATTTGCTTCGTGCTTTTTTTCAAAATTTTACTACTAACGCTGCATTTTATTAAATGCAGTGTTAATAGTGGTACTCTAGCTGACTGAGGATTTAGTAAGGTAAAGCAAACCAAGATGAAGACATGAAACTGTCCTTGTGAGGAGTAATGATGCGCGTAACGGATTGAGTAGGGCGTCTCTGATGTATAGATAAAATACCCGTCTGACGAGACAAAAACACGTGAAAATTTGAACATTCTAGCTCGGGTTACATTAGGGGCAAAACTCCTTAAGGCGTAGGCTTGTCTACCGTGGTTGTCTGTCGTAGCCACACCTGGTACGCGAAGCGTTCGCTAGATGGCGCTCGCATCGCTCGATTCGTTTGATGTGTTTCGAAAAACAGACAAACAGACAGGCAGACGGACGGACGTCTGTTCCCACTGTTCGTCACATCTTTGATGATGTACTGGGAAATATTCACGGAGATTCACGGCTTTACCAATAAACTTCAGTAGCTTTGCCCACTCATCATTATTTACTTCGTGGATATGTTGGGATTTTTTTTTTTGCAATCTTCATTATGCAGGTAGCTGACATGGTGGTGAAGTGATTACAGCCTTCACTACTGACTCAAAAATGGCGATTTTGAACCAAGCGGATATAAAGGGAACTCGCTAAAGGCCATTGTACTTGATGTAGGTGCACAATCTTGTGCACCTACATCATACGTTGTGTATGAAACTTCGGGAAGACTCCATCACGGTGTGCCCAATATTTGTAATGTCCTATTGGTAGGTGAAACCCTAGATATAATTATCATATATGCAAATAACCACGGAACGGTAAGCATTTGATGCAGCCTATAAAACAGCTCGCAAAGCAATCAAACAATTTTGACGTATACTGTTAGTATACAACTGATATATTTTATTTTTGCCTTAGTGGTTACTTACTAATGAGGCAGGTGTTTGTTTTTCGAGTTAGGCTGAGTGAAAATTTTGTTTGGAATATGAAGTGACGCACTTAGATCTTGAAAGGCCATCGAAACAAGTTCGATAGCTGTTCTCTTCCTCGATAATGTCGAGTGACATGCCAATCTTTGCAACTATATAGGTGCGAAAATTTAGTCTATTAACAGAGCACCGCAATGCTAATACATGTAAAAAATAAAAAGCACCAAAGTTCTATGAGTTTTGAGTTTTTTCTTTGTGAGACCTGTCCTGGTCACATATGTAACTCTTTTTAAAGATACACAGTAATTCTTCTTAGATATAGTTATACTCTCGTGAGAGAACCGTGGCACATAGAGAAGAGTTTACATGACTGTTTTAAAAAGAGTCACATGCGTGGCAAGTTTGGGCTCACTGTAAAGAGTAAAATGTTGCCTATTCTTTCTTAGATGGTACATCTTTTAGAGTTTTGATGGCTTCATCTACAACAGCTCGGTAAATACGTGCATGCGAAATTAGCATAGAGCCTTGAGAGGCAGCAAGAATATGTTTAGAAACACAACAGTGTTTAAAAGAGGAAAAGCTAAAATAAAACTCTGCTGAGGTGGCGGATACGAGACCCAATAGACTTTCATACAATAATGCTTACAGGGAAATCTGGTGCTAGTGTCTACGCAGACACCTGTAGCGGCGTGTGTACCCCCATGAAAATTTTGGGAAGTACAGGACAGGATTCGGGTATGCTTCGGATGAATCACGTTCTTGAGATACGTGATTCTTGCTTGCCGAGTGTAAAATAATGTTATATGAAGTTATTACCAATTGAAACTTGCTTAATTCTGTAACTATGGGTAGAAGTGAAACGTGGACAAATTTCACCACCAGGGTGTGCATCAATCTGTGATTGCGTTCCAGATTTGGCGTCAAAATTTATTGAAATACTTTTACTGCACTTGACGACAAACGTGCTTGTTCTTTTGCTCAAAAGTACGCATGATCAATTCATGTAAATAAATATACAGTATCAAGATAGAAACAGCGTTTAGTCTGCTGCAATGCCACATGCGTCTGTCCAAGTGGTTTGCCACAAACGCACCTCTCGTTTTGGTGTTGAAGTCGCGTCATAGTGGCATGACAGAGTGTTTTCTTCACTTCAACGTCGTTTCGTATTCGATTAGGCGAGACGCTACATCAGTGCGAAAATTTAGAACTTGATGCAATATTTCGCACTGGCATGAAACGCTACATCAATGCAGAGTGGTGAGAAGATGACGATTCGTTTCAACTGTCACATACGGCTCCAAAGTCGCAGCAAATTAATAAGCCTTCCAGCGTCGCAGCAAATCAAGAGTTTTAGTGGTCTTCAGCATCGTTGAACAACAACGGCGCTACTTCAGTGCTTTGCATCACACTCCCCTATCTCTGCCGCGCTAAAAACGAAACTGCAACTGCAGAAAAAGGTGTGTAAACAGTGCGCTAGCTAACGCCCTCCAATCCGACACTTGTACTTCCCATAATTCCCATGGTGGTGCACGATCGCAGCGCCAGACTACGCTCTAGGTTTTATTGTATGAAACTTTATGCGAGACCCGAAACCCATAACACTGCAAGGTCGATGATACTCGTTTTGACATTGTAGTTTGAACGAAATCGATTTACCGCTCTAGGTGAGGTATCTGTATCGCTGAGAATACAGTTAAAAAAATCTGAAGAAGTACCACGAATTCTATGGCAGCAACGTCCTAGCGAGAACTGTGCAAAAAAAAAAAGAAATACTACTCACACAAGAGCTCTAGAAATATGGGCCTTCACGCAAGTGATTAAATGCCGTAATTCAGCAATCGTAGAAAGGAACGGCGCAGCATAGCAGGCCTCTTGTCTCTGTATACGTGAGACCGTATACAGAGACAAACGATCGCGGCACAGACGCAACTAAATCCTTGCCCCTTCTCTGCGCATGCTACAAATCTTCTCGGGACCTCTGTTTCAATGACACGTGGCTCGTGCCGCGGAATCCCAACAACTCGCAGAGCACTGGTGAACGTGAGATTCGTGCCAGCTGTTCGTGAATCTTCATAAAAAAAAAACTCGGAGTGAAAAGCGCAATTGTATGTACACACTGCAGCTGCGATGATGTACTCAGATCCGAACGGATGCCTCGAGTGAGTGATATGAAGAAAACAAGCGCTCTTTCGAACAGCGAAAAACTCGCGTGCCTCTAGTCACCCAGCTGTGGCCCTATCAATGATCAGCACAGAGATTTCTCGCGAAAATACACGATCCAAAAGTTTTAAAAAAGTTAAAATAATATAAAATAGGGACGTCTTGCTAGCCCGTGCAGAACGCGCAGTGATTGAATTCAATATGATAGTTCTCGGTGTAGCTCAGCCGAATGAAGTGTTCCCATGGAGCTCATTTTTTTTTTTGTTCCCCAGGTGGCACAAAAAACAGGTAATTTAAGTTGGCGCTCTGTTTTCTCTACCTCGAATTCATTCGGGTTCGTCGGCGCGAGCGTGATCACTTTCGTATCAATCCTCGAGAATGCGCACAGCAGAATGAAGGCATGGCTCACTGATGGCTCGCTCGTGCTATTGTTATCCCTGGCTTCAGACCCTTCAGAGTTTCCCTTTTACGTTAAGAGAACTCGAGCACCTGCTCGAAGAAAATGAGCGCGATTCGGATCTGTTACCGCGCATTCTTTTCTCTTCGCCGTTACTGTTTCTACAGACAGGTCGTTTGTTGCGATGACCACTGCAGGAAAAGAGGGAACTAGAGTTCGAAAAATGGCCGATGGAACAAGTCGTTAACCATTACTTACGACCGCACGTAGATCAGTATATAACAAAACACTTTGGATGTCAGCGTTGATGGTTGTTTGGTTCCTCCTACGTTCAACGCAATGTGTGGACGGGCTAAGCACTTATCTCGAGTAATTTACCGTGCAACATACCGACACAAGAAAGAGGCGTTGCTTGGGTTCCGGTCGTTTTGTGGCGTTGTCTTGTGCTACAGATTACTATGGATACCTCTATGTGGTTGCAGTATACATATAGCAGTCATTAGTCGGAAACGTAATTTGTCGGCAGTCAGCAGGTCACTATAGATGTGGACAGCGTGGTCGTGATAGTCTTGCGCAATAGGGTGGGGTTCTCACATCCACTGAAGTAAGGCTTCACGACAGTATTTGTTGATTGTGTTATCGCATAGCTCTGAAGGTCAATATTCTCAATTTTATCCGGCACTTTCACAACCAAGTGGCGATATAAGCCTCACAAAGCTAACAAAGAATAATGTTTTTTTTTATTTTTTTGATGATTTGATTGATATGTGGGGTATCACGTTCCAAAACCCCCTTATGATTATGAGAGACGCCGTAGTGGAGGATTTCTGGGTTTTGATTTGTTTACGTGCGGTGGTTCGTGGAGGTGTCATATTGATATACAGTGAATTTCATTAGTAAATATGACGACATCTGCAGAATTATAATTAGGAAGATGAAAACGTCCACTTGAACGAGTTTGGCCTCATAGTATTAAGCAACCGGTAGACAAAACGGGACGTTTGTCACTGCCTTGCCTCAACTACTTATATAAATGTGGATTCTAATGTTCGCTTTTGCACTCTTATTCACGTTCAAGGCTATTAATCTTGTCTTTCAGTTTGTCCATTACGCACTCATCACACTCTGAGGATTTATTGAGCGAGAATAACGGCACACTCAAATGCATGCAGTCACACGTATCGTGACCGTAACTAAACGTAATATAGGTTATCCAGTTAGCAAAAACGTGCCAGCCGATGGGTGCTCGTCGCTTAGCGAATGGATATAGTAGCTCTACCATAATCAGTAAATGTCACCGCGCATCGGGCGTTTCCGAGAACGCTGGCGCCGGCGTCCCTGAGTTACGTCCTCGAATCGTCACTCTATATCTCTCCGCTGAGCCGCGTCGTTTGCGGACTTGTCGGTCGTATTTCTCGCCGCATCGCAATCTTCATCTTTGCTGCTTCATCGTCGTATATACGTCACCACCTATAGATGATGTTGCATTCACGCAGAATGCTTATCCGCCGCGAAGTGGATGTGCAGTCAGCGCAATAACCACCAGATATTTTTCTCCGTCGAGCTTCCTTTGAAATGCTCTCGTGTGGCTACATTATTTTTGTATAACTGGGTGTACTACATTGCGGCACTCGGTCTTTGGAGAAATGGTGATAAGACGTCAACTGTGTCAGATAATTTTTTTCCCCGTGCGGTGTGCAATAACGACAGCAACAAGCATAGGATCCGCCAAACACCATCTTCGCTACAGCTGCGATAGATAGTGCAAATGCAAATCGATGGTTTGCTGGTCTAGGCAAAAAGCCGGAAGCATTTTATGTTGACTGAATATAGCATTGGCGGCGCTTTAAGGAAGTCGAATATTGCTCTAGAAGTTGTGCAGAACGTGTTAGTCTCTTTAGATGCGCATTTGTTATATTTTCCGAGAATCTACCACTTTTTTGCCTTAGTCAAAAGTCACAAAAGACCGTTGCAAAGGCAGGGAAATGCCATGAAAGATTCTGCAAAGGCCGTTGCACAGGTAACTTCGCTAGATGTATTGGACACTTTCCCAATTAAGAACGATAGACTTAGCTCGTGCAAAAAAGTGCGAAGTTTCTTTTCAGTTTTTTTTTAAAGTCTCGTACGCTTGATTATTGTATGGCACTTTCTGGATCTTTTTTATTTTGGTTTATATATGCTTCTAAACGAGACCAGAAGATGCAAATAAAAGGTGTCATCCAGCAAGTAGAATGTTAAGCGATGCTATTGCCCCTAGTGCCAAAAAGTTTAGTTTGCCCTTAAGCATATTCGTCACTGCTGTTGTATATTTCTTCTGCTTTCGACATCGTATTTTGAAGTTGATTTTGAGCAGGTTATTCCATGTACATGTAGCACGGTAAGCAAGGCGCAAAATTCCATTTTTATAGAGCAAAATTTTCATATTCTGCTGTGAATAAGTAAAGCTTGGTGTTCATCACTTTGCGCCTCACCACGTTGTATTCTCGTATCAAAGTAGTCGTGTTCAGCTGACAGACGAGATTGAAGGATATGGGAGAGCACTCGCAACAACAACAGTAACAGTGCTAGAATCACACTCTGTCACTGCGAACGGCGAGCTCGAATTAAATTATTTCATACTTTTACATGTGCCGAAATACGCAGGAAACAAAACGAGTTTAAGTGCTACACAAAAAATTACTGAGCACCTTTATCTGTCACAAAAATGTCTATTACTCGCACTCGCACGTCGGTTATCATGCACCCAGGTGTAATAACATTGATTAACAATATTGCCCTATCGTGCCGCCGCGATGGTCTAGTGGCTAAGGTACTCGGCTGCTGACCCGCAGGTCGGAGGATGGAATCCCGGCTGCGGCGGCTGCATTTTCTATGGAGGCGGAAACGTTGTAGGCCCATGTGCCCAGATTTGGGTGCACGTTAAAGAACCCCACGTGGTCGAAATTCCCGGAGCCCTCCACTACGGCGTCTCTCATAGTCATATGGAGGTTTTGGGACGTTAAACCCCACAGATCAATCAATATTGCCCTAAGGCTTACGTGCCAGAGTCACGATATAATAATTAGGCACGCCATTGTGGAGGGCTTCGGAAATTATGGCCTTGCACTGGCATCGCACACCGCACGCGCCTCTAGTATATCGCCGACGTCGAAAAGCGACCGTCCCAGCCGATCGAACCCGTCACCTTTGGGTCAGCAGGTGTGCCCTGGTGTATTCCTTGAATTAACTCTGGGTTTTGATAGCTGCCGAATTGGATCTCAGAGGCCACCTAAATGGGAACATGTGGTCGAAACCCGCTCCACCGGTTGTGGCAACGATCGCAGCCTCTCAATTTTTCAACGAGCCTAATTAAATTCCATTATTAAGACTGATAGTCAGGGAGTGTCTTATTAACTGAGGTTGTGCTCTCAGAATTATATTAATATTATTATAATATTATTATTATTATTTGGATGCACAGAACAATAAAGACGAGGAGCAGTGAGGGAGTGAACAAGCTGTCAACAGCCACCTAAAGGGACGCCACAGATGCCTGTTTCTTCGTCAATGCGCGCATATATTAAATATACCTTTATCTTAAACCGAAAATACATACTTTGGTACCAGTTTTATTGTTCAAGACATTTTTTTTTGGAACTTTAGGAAACTAGAAAGAGGCGGTTGACCCGAACGGTTTGGAAGAGAAGCGATAATCCTACTTTGCACGCTCTGCGCAGTTAACAATGAAATAAGTGCAAAAAAACGTAGCTGATCCCCCTATAAAAAAGTTTGTATAAAACAAAAGAGAAACGTATCTTTAGAGATTTTTTGAGCGTTTACTGTGCATTATTTAGGTAACAGTAACGAATTGCAAAGTCACGATAGTAAGGACAAGCAGCTTGTAACTTTGAGCGCACACCTCAAGTAGAAAGCACGCACGAAATTAGCATGCACTGGATGAGCGCGGACTAACAACTGTCCCAGCTTTACAACTGAAGCGCACTGTTCAAACAGAAAGGAAGACGCCCGAAACGAGCGCGCAGGTATTCACAAAACAAGCGCGAACAACTGTCACGTTTCTTCCTGCGCTGAGTGTAAGCAGCGCACTCTTCGTAAACGTGGCTGCGACCGCATGCACGGTCATCGTTGTCCTATTCCGTATTACAAGTCTGATAAGCGCGCGCAGGAGAGACCAGCTTCCGTGGAGGCGGCGCTTCGTGCAGGTGTGGACCTTTAAAGCGTGCCAACGCGAGCTTGTTGTGCCACTGATAACAAAAAAGCACCTCAGCTTTGAAGCTCTGAGCACTGGCAAATGATGTATGGTGTATATAAATTTCCAGGCATGATATGTGAGGTTTAACGTCCCAAAACCACCATATGATTTTTGAGAGACGCCGTAGTGGAGGGCTCCAGAAACTTCGACCACCTGGGGTTCTTTAACGTGCACCCAATTCTGAGCACACAGGCCTACAACATTTCCGCCTCCATCTGAAATGCAGCCGCAGCAGCCGGGATTCGAACCGGTGACCTGCGGGTCAGCAGCCGAGTACCTTAGCCACTAGACCACCGTGGCGGGGCTAGCATTCCAGGCAATGTACGCTCTGTGGCGTAGTGGCTAGCACGGCGCGCTGAGAATTGAGAGGTTTCTGGTTAGATTGCGCGTGACTGATGCTTGCCTTCTGTTTTTTTTTCTCTGCAATCTCTTAATACGTATTTTCCAACGACACTTCCGTGACAGAAATACGTCGGTCGAGCCGTGACGGACCCCGGCATAAAACACCTTCGTGCTAAAAAAAAGAACGTTTTGGCATGCTTTGCTGGTTTCTTTTGTATAGTAAGAGCCGCATGGAATGTTTAGCGCATCTCACTCAAAGTACAGCTGCCGAACCCTACCTTTGACGTCACGTAATCGTGGAACGTCTTTATTCATATTTGCTGTCACACACACTGAGTTCATGCTTGCTGTCACACACACTCACCTCCTCGAACGTGCGTGAGGCGGCTCTTGACGAGACCGAAGGAATTCGACGCAACACAACGGTAGGTGGTCAAGTGCACTTCTGGTCGGAACTGCGAGGCGCTGAACGCCGGAAGTGCAAGGGAGCCGTCCGACCGGATCTCTCGCAGGCCGGGTACCTGGGTAAAAAAACGCTGGCACTGTCAGGCTGTCAACGTCACCGCATCAACCAGACACGTTGTCACTACGTATTTCTTAGCTTTGACGCGATCACAACCTCTTTGCCGCGACGCAGCTGTTGTCGAAAGCGTACGCTGAACAAACAACCTAGCCAGACAAAGCGCTTGCTTTTGTTTTTTATACGCTGCGAGTAGTTAGGCATAAACTATACGCGAAGCTTGTGACTGCTGCAACTGTTCAGCTTATAAATGTCAGGAAAATATTAGAGTTACTACAACAAAATATTATACGGGGTTTTACGTTACGAAACCCCCATATGATTTGAGAGATGCCTTGGTGGAAGGCTCCGGAAATTTCGACTATCTAGTGTTCTTTAATGTGCACTGCAATCGCATGGTACTTGGGCCTGTGCCATGCCAGCTACATCTAAATGTGACCACCGTTGCCGAAAGCGAGCTCGCGGCCTTCGGCTCAGCAGCCGAGCACTGTAACCACTATACCACCACGGCGGACATAGTTACTATACCTCATTGTACTATTATATGCTTTTCACCACCCTGCTTTAAAAGTTTCATAGTTGTCTTCTCTTTTTAGTGCATAGCACCACGACTGCAGTTCTATACGCATAAACCAAGACACGTCCGCATGTAAAAGAAGTTCCTCTCTCTATTGTATCCGTACTTACTAATAATAGAGTTCTCAGACTCCCCCCCCCCCCCCTCTTAAAAAGTAGAAAGAAAGAAGAGAAAAGAAATAAAATTGGAAAAGAAGGCAGGTGAAACAGCCAAGGCAGAACTTCAAATTTGGACAGTTAGTAACCTATAAGTGCTTTAAGTTTGCGGCAGACTTGTGTAAAAAAGCATCATCTGACGGTTTATATATTAATTTCAAAAGGCATTGTTGAAACTCGGGCGAAGCTCTTGCATGATCATTTCTAGCTTTTAATGCCCTGATCCCCTACTCCACTTCAGTGAAGCAATGTTGTCACTTGTCTGGTTGTCTTTCTTGCCTTCCTTTGTATACTTCTTTCTCCTCTGGTTTTTTTTTTTTGTCACTTTTCTAGTTAACTTCTCAACTTTTCTCATGTTGAGTAGCAAACCATATATTTGTTCTGGTTAATCTCTCTGTTTTTCTTCTTTTGTCTCCTGCATTCTCTCCGTTTCTAATAAGCAAAAGCAAGCTATTTGGTTGCGTAGCTCTATGTACACATGCATAGAGCTCTGGTTCCTGCGGCGTAACTCCGGCTTTATTTAAGTTTTTCTCAGAGTACAGTTCCTTCTCTATAGCAGTAATGCTTGCTCGGTATTCATTGTCATTATAATATACGCTTCCCAAGCAGTGGTACTGCTAGCTGTTCCCACAGATATTGAATTCAATTTAACTGAGTTTTTCATTTCATGTTTGGTACACGAAGGATGGCGGTAATAAAAGCATGGAGCTTGGATTATAAGCGAATAAGTAAAACTCAGACTGGGAATGCCTATATGCCTTTTTTTGCTCACCGATGTTGCTGGACTTCCGTCCTCTTTCTCCCATCGAATAATCGGGTGTGGCTGTCCCTGGGCCGAGCAGGGAAGCACGGCACCCATCTCGTTAGAAAAGTCCACGGCTGTCGGGGGTTCCAGCATGATGGTTGGACCATGGCCACCGCTTAGGTGAGGACTCGAGGATGAGGCTGCAGGTACAAGAAAGACGACACAGAAAAGGATTAATCGACATAAGGGTGTCAGAGAGAAGGTATATAGAATGTAATAATGGCAGTCATTTATTCAATCTAAGGTATTCAAGTCTCGCTCACTAGTATGCAGTTTCAGTTCCGGGGCAGTGGCCTGTTCAACATGAGTAGCCTCCAGAAATATGGTGTGCTTTCTAAAAGAAGCCGGACTGAATGACACATTGCGGTTGTCCACTAACAATGGTAACTTGTTATACATGCGTCATGTCATAATAACTTCATAACTTATGTTCTATTGCCCCACCGCGATGGTCTAGTGGCCAAGGTACTCGGCTGCTGACCCGCAGGTCGCGGGATCAAATCCCGGCTGCGCCAGCTGCATTTCCGATGGAGGTGGAAATGCTGTAGGCCCGTTTGCTCAGATTTGGGTGCACGTTAAAGAACCCTAGGTGGTCGCAATTTCCGGCACCCTCCACCACGGTATCTCTCATAATCATATAGTGGCTTTTGGACATTAAACTCTACATATATATCAACTTATGTTCTAGTAAAAAGCTCTTCTCCTTCTTTCTTATTTAACATACTTTTTTCCCGGGCGAACAAAATGTAGCTAACTGAAAATTTCCTGCGGGTAACATCGATATCTTTCCATTGCTTTTTCTATTTCCGTCTCACTCATAGCAGTTCTAGTTAAAAAATTAAAACTACAATCAGTGACGTAAAGGCGTAGGCATGGCAAATGTTAGAGAAGAAAACAAAAATGGAAAGCTCGACAATGTAACGGCTTATTAGGCCAAAGAAAAAGACGAAAAAGCAGCAAGTAAGTGCTTGTGTGAACGTGTGTGTCACTTCAACAATCATGCACTCTTTATGCAGTTTCTATAGACAAAATAACAACGGCATATATTCGTAACATCTGCACAGAAAAACAGACTGAGTTATTTAAATGACATGCGGTCCGTTTCAGTGGGGACTAAGTCGCTTACGATGCGAGCATGCAACAGTATTCTCGCCTACGACTGAATAGCTTGACTGATTGTTCGCGCCATATCGGTCGTAACAAGTAACGAACAGACGGCGTATGTGAGAGATAAGGGGAAAAAGCAAGCCTCTGCTTCATTAAAAAGAAAAAAAAAATGAAAAAAGTAGCTCAATGAGGAGATTCGCGCCTTGTCGACTGCCAAAGACTTCGCTCTATTGACTGCCACGAGGACTACAATGAGCTGCTGTGTCGCGAATAGAGAAGTAGAGAGCAGAGAAGCGGGCCCATTTAGTGGCGCTCAACAAAAGGCTGCTTCTAGGCAGACCTTTTCTTCTGACGGAGCGGAACCCATTCAGGGGGCAAAAGTAGCTTATAAAGGGGCTCAGAGAAGAGGTTGCCTAGTCATATTCTTGTTCGAGGGACCACAATGCGAAGTGGAACCTTTTATTTATCACCTGATTGATTCTTCACAAAACGGCTTTCGTGTTTGTGTTTTATGCTGGAAGTGAACAAAGGCAGGGTACCAGTTCAGGCTAGAGTTTTTCGATACTTGTTGAGTTGACGTGGCCTGGTTGTACGCTAAATATTTGTTTGAACGAGCATTGACTCCAGTGGAGCCGGTTAGTTCGATTGTGCCATTCATTCTAAAATGAAACAATGTGGTCTGTAAATATTTTCACCTATTCATACAAGTTTCCAAATCCTCACAGTGTATTCTAGTTCACAAAAAAAAGTGAACCATCAACCCGAAGGAAAACCAGATGGGATGCGAAGCAGCAGCAGTGCGCACGGCGTTGACTCGGTTAAAACAGGTGTCGACGCGGGTGCTCGAACAATGGCTTGAAGTCAAACTTGTGTAGCGTTTACACGAGTGAACGTTTGTTTGAAACTCAAAGACATGGGAGATGGGTGCGATTTCATGTAGGTTTCATCGCAGATCAACGAATCAAAATAGTAGGCAGATTAAGTTGCGCTTTCGCAGCAGCCGTAGGGACGCAGCCAACCATTGCGAATGGCTGTCAGGCTGCGTCCGTACAGGTGCAGCAGACGCGCCACTAAATCTGTCTAGTGTATCCGCTCGACGTGCTGTCGAATGTTGCGGGTGGTGAAGAGAGTGAAGCGACATAAAGTGTGTTGCGAGCGGGTTGAGGAGCCGGAAGCTGCTGCGGGTGAGGGAGGGAGTGACGCCAACGTGAAGCTATGACTTGACCTACTTGGCACCACTACATCACCTTCAGCGATAGGATTGGTGAGCACGTATATGGCATAGCGTTACACAGGCTAGTCAAATAGCTGCTTTGTCTATAAAACATGTACAAAGAGTCATTTGGTTGCCTTACAATCACGACAGAATGCTATTTTAAAGACGATAGTCTTTCTTGGCGACCTTCGACGTAAACATTTTAGTCTGTCTGTACTTTTGTCTATTTGTCCGCCCTTAACGATACCCCAAACGGCATCAAACGATACCCCAAATCTCCGACCCCATCCGCAGCGCCCACCAATATTGCTAAAGTTCGGCGTTCTTACTTGTGCGATTGTTAAATAAAGAGCAATTATCGCGAATATCTGAGGCACCCTAACATCACATCAATATTCCGTTCTTATGTTTTCTTACTAGAAAAGACATACATAAGTAAGTCTAAGGACCATAGCATTTATCACGCTGCACTTACCATGCAACGCTCGCACGAAACGGCAAGTGTTTCTAAAGCTTTGCTAAGCTGACATGGAGGCGGCACCTACCCGTTGCCTTGCGTTCAACACCTTATTGCCTCTGGGACGGGCACGCACGCCGCGTGCTTCATTTTTCAAGTTAACTTCCGTACATCGCTCATGTCTCACGTGTGACGTGACTTTATGCACTCGTTCGCTTTCGCTGCACACTCGAGGCACCCTAACACTCCCCCTCCCTCTGAATACCATTCACCAATTTTCTTCCACAGAACATCAAAAAACGTTTTGTTCACTCTCTCCAGATGCAAGTTTACCATCTTTTGACAAAATTTGCAGTGTAACATACAGATACAGGGCCATTTCTTTATTTACTACGAAAATATTCTGATTTCATAATAGAATAGTGGGTGAGCATTAGAAGAAGCACGAAGCATGACCTTGCGCTGAGGGCACCCTACTACTTTACAAAAATTTCAATGTTTTTTCCTGTGTGTATTATTATCATAGCTGCCGTTTAACACATTGAAGCAAGTTGTCTTCCCATAAAGTTCAGTTTATCTATATTGAAATAAATATTGCCACGTTCCATTTCCCAAGTTTTTTGTTATCGTCCCAATACACCACACGATTCTTAGCGCAAACCGCGCCTGCAGTTTTCGAGAAGATTCCGGACTGTAGTAGATCATTTCGATAAGATCACGCCCACTGTGCGAACGGTACAGATTGTTCTGGAACCTACGCCACCGCCAGCGATAACGCTAGAACATTTGACGGCAAGAGTATGAATTCCGACGCGCTTCGCCGCTTGTCAGTTGTTGATCGAAGGCCGACGCTCCATTCGCCGCTGTCAGTCCGAGACTGCTATCTGTGCGAGACTACTGCTGTAATTGGACTTTCCGTTTACCGGGCACAGGTTCGCCCAAATAAACAGTTCAATCCCAACACGAAGTCTCCTGTCTTCGGCCACGTCACGACCCCGTGACATCTGGTGGAGGTGCTGCTTCGTTCATGTACCGGATGCCCCCGTCAAGCCGTGAACCCAGCCCATGTCGCGGAGAAGACACTGACGCCAACCAGGAGCAGCGAACAAGTCGCCGACAGCAAGGGATACCACCGGAGTATGGGCTTCTACAAGACAAGGCGCGGAAGACCAAGGCCATGACCGCGACGGCAGCGACAATGACAACCGCAGCGTCCCAGCCCACGATGGTCATGCATCAACCCAGGGAACCACCAATTTTTCATGGGTCATCGTTCGAAGACCCGGAGTCCTGGCTGGAAACCACGGCCGTGTGGCCACCCTCAACCACTGGGACCATGATGAAAAGCTGCGTCGTGTGTTCTTCTATTTGGAAGATACCGCAAGGACCTGGCTCGAAAATCGGGAGTCCACGCTCCGAACGTGGAATGTTTTCTGCGGTGCATTCCTGCAAATGTTCGCGAGCGTCGCTCGCAAAGAGAGGGCCACTGCTTTATTAGAGACCCGGGTTCAGCTATCAAATGAAAATGTCGCCATTTTCACAGAAGAAATGACCCGACTATTCCGTCACGCTGACCCAGACAAGCCTGAGGAGAAAAAAGTTCGTTTCCTCATGCGAGGGGTCAAACAGGAGCTCTTCGCTGGACTGATGAGAAACCCACCGAAAACCGTCCAAGAATTTGTAGCCGAAGCGACCACTATCGAAAAGACCCTGGACATGCGCACCAGACAGTATAATCGTCGCCTGACTGCAGACTGCGCTGCTGCTCAAGCCAGTAACTCTGGAGACCTGCGTGAAACGATCCGAGCGATCGTGGGGGAAGAGCTACGCAAGATGTTGCCTTCGGTGCAGCGTCAAGTGGATTCAATCGCCGACATTGTGCGAGAAGAAGTTCGGCAATCGCTTCAAATTCCCCACGCACCGCTGCCCAAGCTGGAAGCTATGAGCTACGCCACTGCACTGCGCCACAACGCTCCTCCCCGTCCACGCCAAAACGCCGCCCCACCACACTTCCGTCGACAGACGCCACCGCCGCCACCACCCTCACCGGCGTCATACCGTTCGCCAGCGACCCAGCGCAGTGCACCGAGGAAGACTGACGTCTGGCGCACCCCTGACCATCGCCCGCTCTACTACCACTGCGGCGAGGCCGGACACACATACCGCCGTTGCCAGTGCCCACAGATGGGACTGCGTGGCTTCGCCGTCAATGCACTGCGTCCACAGCCAGGAGAACGACCACGTGACATCGCTGACTACCTGACAAGAACTTGGTGGACACCACGAAGCCCTTCGCGTTCGCCGTCGCCCAGCCGCCGCACGTCACAGCACCACCGGCACTACTCTGGCCCAACGCGGGGCCGGTCTCCTAGCCCGTATCCGGGAAACTAAGGGCAGCAACCGGTGTAGGTGCGGTTGCTGTGCGACGAACTACCGAAGATCCGACGACGACGACGACGACGCCGCGACGGAGCTTTCCGAACACAACGCCAAACAGGCAAAGCCTTGACGGCGAAAGCTCATTTACCGAAGGTGGCCTGGCGACGCAACATGGAAGCGACGGAACAAGCCGACGCAGCCGTGACCCGACGCCACGCCCTAACTGTAATGCGAGACGGCGAACTAGCGACCTCGACATTCTTATCGACGGCCACAGTGTGACCGCTGTCGTCGATACTGGAGCCGACTATTCTGTCATCAGTGGGTCGTTCGCCGCGAAGTTAAAGAAAGTTAGGACAGCTTGGAAAGGTACTGAGATCCGCACAGCTGGAGGTCATCTTGTAACACCTGCAGGAATCTGCACAGCGAGAGTCACCACTAACGGCCGTATTTATCCCACAGACCTCGTAGTCCTACAGCGTTGCTCGAGAGATGTCATCCTTGGCATGGACTTCTTATGCCTCCATGGTGCTGTCATCAACCTAAAAACAAAGTCGATAACGTTATCCACAGAAGAAGCACTACTGCCACGCAAGCCATCAGAACACCATGCCTTGAATGTGCTGGAAGAACAAGTAACCATTCCGCCTCGCTCAAGCGTCATTATTTCAGTCGGCGCTCCTAAATCACCTAACTTGGAAGGCGTCGCTGAAGGCAGTCAGCATCTGTTGGTCACCCGAAATATTTGCGTCGCAAGAGAAATTGCAGAGCTGCGGAGAGGCAAAGCAACGGTTATGCTCACAAATTTCAGCAATGAGTACAAACATGTGAACAAAGGAACAACGGTCGTATACATCGAAGAAATTGTAGAAGCCACCAGTGCTTTCACCCTCGCCGATTCTGCGGAACCTGCTCAGAGGAACCAAGCCCCTCCCACAGCTTTCGACGTCAATCCCAGACTTTCGAACGATAAGCAAGAACAGCTCAAGGCCCTATTCTTGCAATAGGAAGATTGCTTTTCGTCGTCATCGAAAATTCGGCAGACCCCAATCACGAAACATCGAATCATAACCGAAGAAAATGCCAGACCACTCCGTCAGGGTCCGTACAGGGTTTCGGCGCGAGAACGTGAGGCCTTGAAGAGACAAGTTGATGAATTGCGGCGGGATGACATTCTCCAGCCGTCCAAGAGTCCATGGGCATGCCCCGTGGTGTTAGTGAAGAAAAAGGATGGGACCCTAAGTTTCTGCGTCGATTATCGCCGCCTGAACAAAATCACAAGAAAGGACGTGTATCCTCTCCCACGAATAGACGACGCACTTGATCGGCTCGATAACGCCAAGTACTTTTCGTCAATGGACCTCAAGACTGGCTATTGGCAAATCGAAGTCGACGAAAGAGACCGAGAGAAGACGGTGTTTATAACACCGGACGGCCTCTTCGAGTTTAAGGTGATGCCCTTCGGCCTTTGCTCAGCGCCTGCAACTTTTCAACGCGTTATGGATACAGTACTGGCAGGATTCAAGTGGCAGACTTGCCTTGTGTAGTTGGACGACGTCGTCGTGTATTCCTCGAGTTTCGACGAGCATCTTCGGCGCCTTGAAGCTGTACTTCAAGCCATCAAGACTTCCGGACTCACACTGAAGCCAGAAAAGTGCAGATTTGCGTATGAGGAGCTCTTGTTTCTGGGGCACTTTATCAGCAAGTCTGGAGTTCGTCCCGATCCACGGAAAACAGCCACCATCGCCGACTTCCCGCCGCCCACTGACAAGAAAGCCGTGCGCCGATTTCTGGACCTGTGCGCCTATTATAGGCGGTTCGTGAAAAACTTCGCCCGCATCGCCGATCCTCTCACTAACCTTACCAAGGCCGACGTGGAGTTCAAGTGTAAACGCCACAGCAACACGCTTTCCAGGAGCTTAAACATCGCCTCCAGACGCCTTCGTTACTTGCCCATTTCGACGAATTTGCCGAGACAGAAATACATGCTGACGCAAGCAGCGTAGGTCTTCGCGCCATTCTTGTGCAGAGAGCTGACGGACTTGAAAGGGTTATTATAGTGACACCATTCGATCGCTATTCAAAGCAGAAGCAAGTTATTCCACAACAGAAAAGGAGTGTTTCGCCATCATCTGGGCTACGTCGAAATTTCGCTCCTACCTCTACGGCAGGCCCTTCAAAGTTGTGAGCGACCACCACCTTTGTGTTGGCTAGCCACCTTGAAGGACCCTTCAGGTCGCCTCGCACGATGGAGCCTGAGACTTCAAGAATATGACATTACTGTCATTTAGAAGTCCGGCAAAAAAACACTCCGACGCCGACTGTCTCTCTCGTGCGCCTGTCGACCAACCGCTACCCGACGACCCGGATGACGACTACTTTTTAGGAACGTTAACTACCGACGACTTCGCTGAACGACAGCGGGCCGACTCGGAACTTAAGGCCCTAATAGAATACCTCGAAGGCAGGACCGCCGAAGTCTCGAATGTATTCAAGCGCGTACTTGCGCCGTTCTTTCTACGAAACGGTCTTCTACAAAAGAAAAGCTTTTCACCGCTTCGAGCTAAGTACCTCCTTGTGGTGCCTTAAGCTCTGCGACCAGAACTCTTGCAGGTCCTGCACGACGATCCGACGGCAGGGCACCTCGGTGTTTCTCGCACGCTCGCGAGGATACAAGAAAGGTACTACTGGCCACGTCTTACCACCGACGTCACTCTTTATGTGAGGACATGCCGGGACTGTCAGCGACGCAAGACACCGCCGACAAGGCCAGTGGGACTTCTGCAGCCAATTGATCCACCTTGCCGACCTTTCCAGAAGATTGGTATGGACCTACTGGGGCCGTTCCCGACGTCGGCTTTCGGAAACAAGTGGATCGTAGTAGCTACCGACTACCTCATACGCTACGCCGAGACAAAAGCCCTGCCAAAAGGCAGTGCATCCGAGGTAGCTAAGTTCTTCGTCGAAAATATCGTCCTACGTCACGGCGCCCCGGAGGTCCTTATCACCGACAGAAGAACGGCATTCACTGCCGACTTAACTCAAGCGATCTTGGCATACAGCCAAACAAACCACCACCGGACGACAGCGTACCACCCACAGACCAACGGCCTCACCGAGCGGCTTAACAAGACGATCGCCGACATGCTGTCAATGTACGTCGATGTCGAACACAAGACGTGGGACGCCATTCTTCCGTATGTGACCTTCGCATACAACATGGCGGTGCAGGAGACGACGCAGATATCTCCATACAAATTGGTCTACGGAAGGAGCCCGGCAACGACGCTCGAGGCCATGTTACCCAACGTCACCGACAAAGAAAACCTCGATGTGAGCGAGTACCTTCAAAGCGCCGAAGAAGCCCGACTACTTGCGCGTCTCCGTATCAAGAATCAACAGACGACCGACAGCCACCGTTACAACCTTCGACGACGCTTCCTGGAATACCAGCCCGGTGAACATGTTTGGGTGTGGACGCCGATACACCGACGTGGACTAAGTGAAAAACAAAACTTCTGCGACGGTACTTCGGACCGTACAGGGTGGTTCGACGTCTCGGCCCACTTGATTACGAGGTTGTCCCCGACGGCATCACGAACTCTCGACGACGCCGATCGCGACCTGAAGTCGTCCATGTCGCGCGCCTCAAGCCGTTTCATGCGCGTTAACAAACTTAAACAGTGTTTTTTTGTATTAGTGTTGTATCGTTTTTTATTCATTGTACTTTCTTGCATTATTATTGTACCTTCATCTTTAGTTAAAGCATCGGGACGATGCCTTTTTTCAGAGGGGGCAATCCCACGTTCCATTTCCCAAGTTTTTGTTTTCGTCCCACAACACCACACGATTCTCAGCGCAAACCGCGCCTGCAGTTTTCGAGAAGGTTCCGGACTGTAGTAGATTATTTCGATAAGATCACGCCCACTGTGCGAAAGGTACAAATTGTTCTGGAACCTACGCCACCGCCAGCGATAACGCTAGAACATTCGATGGCAAGAGTATAAATGCCGACGCGCTTCGCCGCTTGTCAGTTGTTGATCGAAGGCCGACGCTCCGTTCGCCGCTATCAGTCCGAGACTGCTATCTGTGCAAGACTGCTGCTGTAATTGGACTTTCTGTTTACCGGGCACAGGTTCGCCCAAATAAACAGTTCAATCCCAACACGAAGTCTCCTGTCTTCGGCCACGTCACGACCCCATGACAATATTACAAAAATTTCATTCTCTATATAATTTTTTGTCTTGAACATTTGTCGTTCTCAGTAACATTGTTATTAATGAGGGATAATTCACCTGTAGGTTCTCTCCTTCTTTCGTTCATTATTATGGAGGCAATCATGCGGCACGCATGATAAAGAAATACGAGTTACTGCTTTGATAAAACACGTTTTATTAGTTTTCTCTTAAAATGAAATTAATTTTATGCTTTATGGGCCCAAAGTTTTGAAGAAAACTTGTGTCTCGAAAGTACGTTGTGTTTTTCATATTTGCAGTGTGTGGTGGTAGCGAGTGTCTGCCAGCGTATTATTAGGGCTGCTGTGGCATGCTCAAAGCAGATTTCAAATAAATGTAGAATAATTCGGACATTTAACACTCGTGCAGGGGTCGAATCTTGAAGCGATTCTATTGCAGGCCGTGTCGCCATCGTATCGTCTTTAGCGCGCGCTGATCCACTCACCGAGAAAAGCCAGCGAAGTGGACGTTTCATGAATTAGACGCGTGAGATTCTACCTTCGCAAAGCTACGCCATCCCGAATACCTATGTCTCAGAATGACTGAAGTTCCTCACTGCCTTATACAAGCTTTACCTCACACCTGTAAAGTTAGGCTTTTTTGTACTAAGGCTGCTAGTGCGGCTGTGCACGCTTTACAGAAGAAACCTATCAAGCGTAGTGAATGTATGAAGGTAAACGAGACCTCAGAAGTCTTGAGACACTGGGTTTTTAAAGGTCACTAGCTGCTACGTTTCGTCCAGTCCGAATGAAGCGGAACGTGGGCGCTATTTTTTCTTTAATGAAGTTTGTGTTTTTGAGTAACATGCGCGCGTGGTACATGCCACATAATTACACTCGACCTCTACACCAAGTATTTTTCTCTGCATGGTGTAAGAAATACGGGAAACAACGAGGCAGTTTTCCGGGCACATAATAATTATAACTCTTCATAAATAGCTTAAAGTATCGAATTACCTACAACCTCTACACCAAGTATATTTCTCTGCATGGTGTAAGAAATACGGGAAACAACGAGGCAGTTTTCCAGGCACATAATTAATATAACTCTTCATAAATAGCTTAAAGTATCGAATTACCTACTTTTATGCTTTTGCAAATGATTATTAAATATTTTGTTACACCCAAATAAAACAATTTCTGTGGCAACAATTGATATATTCTCAGTATGCGTTGAGTAGAAGCCAGTATACTTAGTGAAATAAATGTCCGAGCTTGACAAGAAGATGTCAAAATTTAGGAAATATATATCGCAGTAAAAACGTCCCAGAGTGCTGACACTATGAATAACGTACGAACAGATTTGCAAACCTCGTGCAATAGTTTGTGATATCACACCGAAAACAAGTAAGGCAGGAGGTTTAAAGTGCTCTGTTGTAATCTACCTAGAGCTAAGCTACCATCGAAACTCACGCCATCGCATTGATAGCGGTTGATCGGCACCCAGTGAAGTTAAGTGCAGTGCGTTCAAAAGATAAGTATAGTTAAGGTTGAAAACGTGTCATTTTTTTATTATCTGGGTTATGAGGAATCCCGTAGGGGAGGGTTTCAAAAATTTCAACTATGAGGTGTTGAAAGGCGACCTTGACACACACACACACACACACACAACACAACACACACACACACACACACACACACACAACCCCCACACACCACACACACACACACACACACACACACACACACACCACACACACACACACACACACACACACACACACACACACACACCACACACCACACACACACACACACACACACACACACACACACACACACAGACACACAACACACACACACACACACACACACACACACACACACGCACACGCACGCACAGCACGCACGCACGCACGCACGCACGCACGCACGCACGCACGCACGCACGCACGCACGCACGCACGCACGCACGCACGCACGCACGCACGCACCACACACACACACACACACACACACACACACACCCAACACACACACACACACACACACACACACACACACACACACACACACACACACACACACACACACACGCACACGCACGCACGATGCATATTTACCCTTTACCTTCAATACTGTGAGAGGGCAGTGGTAGATAAAAAAGGTGTGTTTTGAAAGCCTGCAAGGTATGTGGCTGTGGTGCAGTGGATAGCGGGTCCGCGAGCTGTTGTCGCTGACCAAGAGGATTGGGTATGACTTCCGTCGACACCACTTTTTTCTTTGTCTTCTGATCAGTGTTATTTTTCAGACGTCATTTCCCTGACAGAAGTCGGTCACTGAGATCTTGGTGGACCCTGGCTTAGAACACTTTTGTTTTTAAAAAACTCACGAAGTTCTCATGCATTCCCCTGATACGACTCCAAAAGGGCAGCAATCTTCTTAGTTTTCATCCTTGTGGGTGTACTAATCCTTCCCCTCTCCCCTCTAAAGGCTTTTTGCGCCTAACTTGGTCTTGTACTGGCTTATGTATTGATTCAGTTGCAGGCTTCCTTGACGTCACCTGGTTTCGAACTGCGTCCGAGATCAGACCAACCTTTGACGGAGTGACAATTTCATGAAATGATGTAATGGTGAAGTGACAAATTTTAGTCATCTGCGGCATTATGATGAAACCATATGTTGATGTCATCACGTGACGAAGATTTCTTGGCATCTTTAGTGCTGACACCGATGGTCAATGTTCGCATCAGATGAAAAGTTCATAGGTTTCCCTATAATAAAGCGAAATACACAACACGTAAGCTACCTGTTGCGTAATACTGGCTGGCTAATAGTACTGCGTCATATTGATAGCTTGCTCGTGACGTCACCAACGTAAAATATAGCTCGAACATGTCAGCTAAGAGGACGTGAGGGCAGCCTATTTACGTAGCAATTAACCATGTTCAGTGTGATAACGATGTAGCTGGGACATTATTTGTGCGGGAATAGACAAGAACCAGCATGTCATGCACTGATATCACTAACGTGGTGTCGCAGATTTTGCGTACCATCATGTTGGTGCCTCCAAAGTGGCGGTTTAAGTAACGTCAGTGCAATAAATGTGTTCAGTCCTCTAGTCCTCTATATGTAATGTTTTACTGAGACGAGCAACGAAAAACCACTTTTGGCCGACATAATTAAATTTGACATAATGTGCGTGTAATATATATATATATATATATATATATATATATATATATATATATATATATATATATATATATAATATGAAAATATTGGACAGGCATACACAGACAAGAAAGTAAGGAATTAGGTGATACACGTTTTAAAAAGTGTCTTTCAACGGGTGAAAGACTGAGTCGAGTTAAAAAGTTAAAAGAAGCCGTGCACGCGGTGGTCGTGCTGGTCGCGTTAGGCCTGCATGAATGGCTCTTTACAGGAGGTAACTCTTGCCTGGGCCCCTCTTTTTCACCTCCTCGCGGACACGCCAGGAGCAGTCTAACGCAGCTCGGAAACTTCCGGGTAAGCGTTACAGCGGATGTTAACACCAAGCTTGAAGAGGGTGCTGGAGCGTGAACGGAGTATGTTCTTCAGCCTATCAATCTTCTCAGGAACCATCCTCTACATTAAAACTTCGTTCTCACCATCGTTTTCTTTAGGGCTTGTGCAAGGCATTTTTTTTTTTTGCGAAGGATGTCGGTGATGAAGTAGAGGCTTCTTCTGAGAGCACTGATGAGCAGTTTCTGAGAGAGGTTTAGCCCGCCTGTTTCTTTTTACTGGTAGTGCATGTAACTTAATATTACCACGTTTCAGGAAACTTCGCAGCAATGTTGTGGCTCCTCGACAATGTAGAGTGAAGGAGCTTTGCAGTGGCTGACTGTGAAGGTGCTTTGAGGCCACGGTATACCAACCGCGTGTTGCAACCTCGGGATCAATATTACATCTAGCGTCAGTCGTTATATCAGGCCACTCAGCCAGACATTTAAAATTTGAAAAAGCCCTTATGACAGAATAGTAAACTGAACACAAAAAAAACAAAAAACGATGCTACAATTCTTATTCTGTTCGGTAGCCGCCATAGACATTTAGGAGCTTGGTAACCTATTAGGAAGGTTTTGTGAACCCCACGGCGTTTGGGGGCTATTGCTTCGCAGAAATTAAACCTGGCTATCACAATACGAGTTCCTGTTTTGATGTGTTAGTGTGTTTTGATAAGCTGCGCCAAGCCAGAACTCTGAAGAGACGGTAACTGGGATCACGCTGATGTAACGTAATTTCGTGCACTCGTGTTCACTGCTCATTTATAGTCTTATGGTGATTTTCAAGTAATTCTATAGGATATAATATGGGGCGTGTGTACACATTTTGGCTGCTTTAGTAGCTGATTAAAACCCCACATCAGGGTAACTCTATTTACACCGCCTTATATAGAGCTTCCTGTACGGAAAACCTAGTTCGCACAGGAATAAAAACTATAACTTAAGCTAAATTTAAAAAAAAATGCCCCCACATGCTCAGTATGTTGTCTGGGTATGTGCTAAAGCATCAATAAAGTCAACATGAAAGAAGACACAGAAGCGGTCGTCGAAGCATACAGCATTATCTGCAGGCATTAACCGACAGTTTGCGTTATTCAGCTAATATCAGGTAGCCGCGGTAAAATTAAGTATAATGTAGTCGGCACTGGCCAATATTGCCAGCAGTATAATTAATATTAAAGTACACTTAAACTAAAAGTTGCGAAGAAATGTTCGGGAACATCAAGGAGCAGAAAAATAAAGAAGCAGAACTGGGAAGACGGTTTCTGGCTTTCTACTAGTCGCGTGGATAAAAAAAGAGAGAGATAGAAAGAAAAAGATCGAAGCGTGTTGACAGGTGATTATCATGCAGCGTACACTTATTGTCCTGTGTGGTGTTGTGAGTTAGGCTTCAAAATCTTGGTAGTGCAGCACATAGTCTAACAACAAAGAATGAAGGAATATGCAGATTATTTTATTTCCAATTTCTTAATTTTGCACCTGAGCATACAACAAAACGAGGGAAGTTTATTGCAGATGAACAAAAAAAAAAGCTGACGAAGCCTAAGTGTTTGTACTATTAAAATTTATTCATTTGAAAGCAATTTAGTATATTTAAATAGCTGTGGACTGCAGTTCACAACACATGTGAGGCATTAAAATTTGTTACAACTTCATTGGGTCACTGGGTAGATATCGCTAGACTGATTGTAGTACAAGGACGAGTCGCGTGAAATCAGTTTTCACTAACTTGTTTTTTGCGCAAGCCATCGGAAAATTGAATGCACTGCTCCCCGACATTGGTAATATTTAAGACAACGGTGTATTTTACTAGGCTTAGTGTAAGTGATCACTTTCCTTGTGCAGACCCGCCTTTTGTATGCTGGCTAGGGTGATACAGGTAATTAATAAATGAATAGATTAAAAATGAATACCTGTTTCAAAACTTAATTTTGGTGAGGAATCTATTTGACTCTACCTTCACACTGTGATCTCATATATTTCCGTTCAGATGATCACATTCTGTGTTGCCTTATATATTATAGAGTTCGGAGAAAAACAAGGTCCTATGAAGGTAAATAAATCAACATCAAAACCTCGCTTAGGCAATGTTCGGTAGCACGTTGATGCATGATCTATGCTTCAGACCTTCGCAGAAAGTGTACCACATTAGGAAAAACAAAAGAGAGGCGGAGAAACAGTTCTTTTTTATTTACACACAAGCGTAACTCATAAACACGACGCATACTTTTTGTGGCGCTATTTTTATATCTGGAACATATTTGTGCTTGTGAATGTAGGGTCTAGTACAAGTGCAGTCGTAAAAAAACACTGCAGTAAACATAGTTACTGTTGCCGCTCGAATTGTTACTATTTCAGTTTTGCATGCTAGTCAGCGTTGCCACTTTGGGTTCGTTGCTCTGAAAGTTCGAAATGGTAACCAGCGTAACCTTTGTTTCACGCTGCTGGCTACGTGCTTCCTAAACCACTAACTTTCTGTTCCACCACAAGTAGTGTACATCTGGCACAGAGCACATACAAAGTTAGCCACCACTGAAAACACACTGTAAAGCGTGCCAGGAAAGGGCCACACTGCAGCACATGCTTCGGGAGTGTGCTGAAAAAGTTAACGTCACTGCCGCCACTCCCTTCACGACGCGTGTTAGGCTGGGACGAAATCGGAGGCCAATTGCTGCTACCTCCGCCGCGACTGTGGTCACTGTTGCCGATCAGTGGCGTCAGCTGCGCTGCCAGTGGGGACGGCGCTCACAAGCGACGAGCTGGCCGACCAGCTTTGGGCCGTCTGGCAAGCTGAAGATGCCGCCCAAGTGCAAGGACTTCGAGCGGTCACCTGAGGTACCGCCATCATAATCTACAGAGAGTGGGAAGGGACAGGGGTTTATCCTCTCTTCGCCCACCTCTCCCGGTAAAACTGCTGGACTTTAAATAAAGTCTATTCATTCATCATTTTGAATAATCAGAGAAAAACACAGTCGCTTTCAACGAAAAAAAAATCCACAATCCATGCGGCAGATGTAGAGTCCTGAGAACAGCCGGTAACTTCCAGTTGTGAGACTTCAAGTGGCAGCAGGGCACAGCCGAAACAGCTAAACATTGAAAGAACACACATTGCAAGAGTGTATGCTTTTCTGTATTTCCGTCAATTACCCTCTTTGAATTCACACAGTACGCTGCGGAAAGGAACTTCTCAACCGCCTTGGTTAAATCAAGTTACATTGCGATTAAGCGAATAGTCTATGGAATTTATAAACCCGTACGGGGTACTTAGCGCGCCCGGGGTCTGTGAACCTAAAGCGAAAACCTGCAGGCCTACAAAGAGGGTTCAGCTTAAATTGAAGCCGATGCAGCAAGCGATAGAATGAAAAATGATAAGCGTAACCTTTAAAAATAGGAAGATATCATGGTGGGTCAGGGAACAAAGCGGGGTCAAGGATATGAAAGTTGAAATCAAGAACAAGAAATGAACGTGAACCGGGCACGAATAGTGTGTAAGCGGGATAACCACTGGTCATTAACGTTAACTTCAAGATTTCCAGAAAAGGCAAACGAGTGAGGGAGAGACAGAAAGTTAGGGGGGCAGATATGAATAAAAAGTTAGGGGGTATAGAGTGGTCACAGCAAGCACAGAGCCGAGATGATTGACAAGACATGGGAGAGGCAGTTGTCCTGCTGTGGGCGTGTTCAAGCTGATAATGATGATGATGATAAGGACGATGGCGGAGAAAGTTCTTTTTTTTGCACATGAAGCCTGTCTGATGACGCGTATGATTCCTCGAACAAAATTCGTAGTTTATTCCTATTAAAATAATTTCAGCTGTGTCTTACAAAACTTCTCGTTTTTGAGGCAGCACTTATCGGACCCAAATATAGTGGTTCGTGCGTGGTGGTATAACGAAACCAATAAATTCTAATTACGTAATCAGATGAGGGCATAAAATACGTAATTACCTGTGTATTTTAAGTGTTTTTGTTGTCCTCGCTTGATTATGCACGTAGAATTTATTGGTATGGGACTCAGCTGCTAATGATTAGCTCCGTCGTGTCACAATTGTTTAGGCGCCGCAATAGATTATATCATGAGCGTCAGCACGCAGCATCTAGAGCCAGCGTACACTTCAACAAAGTCACCGAGTCTTAAAATAATAAATCAGGAGCTGCGCAAAACAAACATGGATGAGGCGACAAAAAAAAAAAAAGCACGGGGCCAGGACATCTGTTCCTTGTTTGTTTATTGCTGTACCTTGTTTAATTATGTACACCCAACTCATCAGAGAATGCGCTTTATTTAAATACGAAGATGCATATACGCCTGCTTATCTCAAGGCTACATAATTAGGTTGGATCACACGTAAGTATTGTGTAAAGGATCCGTTCAATAGCTATGGGTAATGCATTTTTGCGCAATGTTACGGTGATTGGTGGAGCCGTACGTTGCACGTTCGTTTTGTTTCGCATAAATGAAACTGCAAATAATGTACGTGTATGTGTAAACCGATCGTTTATATTTAATGTTTAAGTTTACTCATACGAAAGAAAACCATTGCAAGACTCCAACCACAGTGTTTCCAGATATGCGCCGTATTTTCGTGGTTTTGTAGATTTGCCTTGGTAGTAACGCATGAGTCCTTTACGTTAAAGAAGAGACAAAAAAACTTCGCAATTTCGCTATTGAGGCTTAGTGCAACGCAAACAAAATTTTGAGGGCTACACTCACAAGCACATTAGCATCGCTGAAATGCAATAGTTTCTGCAAATGGTGCAGTTAGAACCTTTCTTTCTTTTGTTCTAACAAAAATAAAACTTCGCCTGTGGCAATTCATCCCTGAAAAGGAGCAATTATGTGGAAGTAGAGTATCCCAACGTTTTCAGGCTATTTTCGTGAAGCGTTAATTACTGTGTTCCTATCGTCGGGAAACAGGACAAACAAGAGCGAATACCAATTTGAGCTGTGCCAGCAACATCACGAAAAATCTCTGCGACACTTGGCAACCGACGTTGCTGCGTAAGCATTGAGCTAAACATAGAATCTGACTCTGGCGTTGAGAAACTTTAGGAACAGCATAGTTGCCATTATTTATTGGTACGAACGCAATTTTCCGGACACTGACGACGTTTTCCAATCATACTCGGGCACCATGTGTTTGCGCAGCGTGCGAGATACGCATACTATAAATGAGATTGGTGGCAGCGTTATGTTGAAACTAGTTTAACGTGACAAAATGCGAGCAAGAACACAGCTAAAGGGTAACAGCAGATATATTGTAAGTTTCTACACAAGCACACCAGCTAGTTAAGCAACTCACAGGGCTCAATATACGTTTGCCTAACAAGAACTTCTCCCCTTCCAAGAGGTCGTTCCACATAACACATTGCCTCCGTGATCGAAGGCATTGCAAGTTTTTTGCACGTCATCTGTTTTTTGCGCTGTCTCGGTGATCAGCGAGCCTCTCACCAAGTGACGACGTAACGTCACTTTATCATCATGTGTCATCACGTTAGGTGGCATGATGATAACGTCCCACATTTTTGACAATTTGCGGCATCCCGATGACGTAATCACTAGTTCTTTTTTTTAATTCACGCGTGTCGCCAATGATCAGTTCTCCAGTTTGATGAGGCACATAAGACTTTCGCTTTTGTAAATGCTTCCCCAATTGGTAGATGGCAAATTCTTCTAAGAAAATATTTACTCGTTTAATTTATTACAGACAGAGCTGCTAAACCTGAGTAGAAGAACAGAGTAAAATCCTACTCTAAAGAGAATAAAAAGGGAGCCTGTCTCTCTCATGGAGTGTTTGATTTATGCTGAGAACGTTTATCTCTAAGGGAGACGTCTAAAACATGTGTTTCAATATTTTAGAAAACAGGACGAGGGGCTTCGCGACGCTTTCTAAGTCTGGTACGACCTTTGATACGTTCTCGGAAAAAGAAAAAAAATCTGTTTGAGGAAACAAGAAGAAAAAACAAAGGTCATTTGGGAATGACGTCTAATAGACGTATCGTACACAGCTATCTGTTCACGAAAATATAAATGCGGTACCTTAATTGTTGTAGCCACGTTTGCATAGAAAGACTATCATATGTCTTGGTATACGGTACACAGTGATCAATACGTTCATTAGTGGTGTTTACTTCGGCTTCCACACTCTGAGAGACTGTGTTGACAATTTGAGGTTCCGATCAATGCTTGTGTGGAGGACGATTAGTCGTTTGTAAAAATACACAATTGCTCTCTTATCGCTACGTGTGTTCACTGCAGGCAGTTTCGTTTGAGTGCATTCGTTGAGGCAGTGCAGTTATGGATATCAATATAGGCCAGCCGTTGCTGTATTCAGTGAAAACTAATCAGGCTACCGTATAGAATAGATTGAGGATAACGATCCTGTGACGAGAAATAAAAGAGAAAGTCAGCTTGATGTGTTCGAATGTTAGCGGCAATAAAACAGCAATATCAAATGTATGCTGTTTTAATGTGAGATGGTGCTACGAGTGCCCGAGGTAAGAAAGAGGTAGATGGCCACAATACCTTTGATAAAGTGTAGTACAATAAAATATATAACAGGACAAAACAAAAGATGGGTTATTCGGCAATAAAGATTTATTGAAAACATTCATGCACGACATAAAAAAGTGACATGTATGAATAATAATCGTTCAACACACGCTCGAAAAGACCATAAATGCAAAAAAAAAAATGGTGCACTAGTCTTGAACGATTATCATGGCAGCTAAGCAATATCTTTGAATGGGTATATATGCGTAAGTCTCCTATTTTTGTTACTAAACAAATTTGAATTTAACAATACTAATAGATTTACATGATTTTTTCGGTAATTAGGCCTGCTCTTTTTTGGTATGCATGGTCTTTCTGGGTATAAATGCGGTACTCGGGCTTGAGATCAAACCAGTTGCAAATAATAATATCATCTGCGATATTACGTTCCAAAACAACCATATGATTATGAGAGACTCCGTGGTGGAGGGCTCCGGAAATTTTCAACCAAATGCAGTTAAGCGCATGGGTTGTGTGGATCTTTTTGGTTCGTCATTAGATATTCTGAGCTGTCAAATTTTTGAGCGAAAGAATAAAATAGAAGCGAAACACCAAAATAAAAGAAAATTTTTAGATCATCCCATGTAGAGTGCTATTCAAGACAAATATGCTGCATGGATACATAAAATATAGTAAATGCAGTAGTTTACTGCCTATATAGGCCTGAGTATATTAATACTGGCCTCCATGTGCATCCAATATACCATGGTGACTCTCTATTCTAGATATTACAACTTAGATTCCGGGAATAACTTGTGAGAATGATGTGTCTATATAGCTTCAATAAAGCAATTATCTTTAACACAATTTTATACCAAATATAAAGATTGTATTCACGTGTACACCAACAGATCATGTCTTAATCATTGTTGATTGCAGCTCAGCCGTTCACCAAGAGACATTTAACAGCATTCTGTTTGGTGTGCACAGATTCCTGTATTGAAACAACGTGGACTTAGTGAGTGATTGTGGCTATTATGCACCTTTGTATAGCCTTGTGTTTGTTATCCAATATGCGATGTGGACTGTTGTTCGAGAGAAGAGGAGTAGCCAGCGCCGCGCATTGGCACCGATTTGTTTTATATACATTTAATTAAAAAAAAGAGGGCTGTAGGTATAGGCAATAAGATAGACTGATGAAGCTAAAGAACGAAAGTTAGTCGAGTAGACACTGCTAATGCTTCTGAGAGGTTTTCAAGGTTCTAAGGCAGTCTAGTGATTTAAAATTGTGAATACAGAGAGTTGCTTTAGCTTAGTCGGGGATCACCCGGCTATTGTCCTGTTAAGTATCTGTTCTCTGTCATTCGGTGGGTCTGTCTCTGTATGTGTGGCCTTGCGTCCGTGCTTGTGCGTGCGTGCTTTTGAGTTTTGCGGTGTCGTTTATTCGGAAAAAATCATTGCTTCTAATGTCACTAAGAGCTACGATAAAAATTTCGCTCAGACCCCGCCGTGGAGGTCTAGTGGCTAAAATACTCTGCTGCTGACCCACAAGTCACAGGATGAATCCCGGCTGCGGCAGCTGTGTTTTTGATGGAGGCGAAAATGCTGTGGGCCCGTGTGCTCAAATTAGAGTGCATGTTAAAGAACCTCAGGTGGTCGAAGCTTCCAGAGCCCTCCACTTCGGTTTCTCTCATAATCGCATGATAGTTTAGGGACGTTCAACCTCACATATCAAAACAATAAAAAATTTTGCTCAGCTCCTGATCTAGAAAGAATCGTTGGTTAACACTACCCATGCCGCTTACATGACCACACCGCATTGATAAATTAAAAAACTTGCATATTAATTACATTTTAGCACTTCGAAAACTATCACTTAACATGCATGTTTCGAGAGTGGACAATGCAACCTATCAACCCGCAACGACAGGAGCTTTTGTGCACGTAGCAGTGGCTGTTTAAAACTACACTAGAATGTTTACAATAGCTATATGCGGCTACTACGCCGTGATTATTCAATTTGCTAATTCACTTTGTAATGGGTGATGTGGACAAGGTTCTTCTTTTATTTTTTATTTTTTTGGGGGGGGGGAGGTGGGGGTTCCTTTTTAAAACGGTAATTTTTCACTATATCGACATGGTGATGATAAAATAAAATCTCGAGTGGGTGGGGGGAGGGGGAGGCATGGTTTCCGGTGTGCCACCTTTCTGGCTACGCCATTGATGGGTGGGCAGTGGTATACTACCCATTCATTGCGCTATTCACAAGTTCTGACACTGGCAAGATTCTACGCTTCTGCCACGCGTTTCGATACTCCTCCCACGACGCATCATTAAAATAGCGCTTTTTTTGCAAAGAAGTTTTAAGCAATGATGTGGCTCTGTTGCAGAACGGCTGCTTGCCACGCAGGTGGACCGTGTCTATACTAATTTCTAACCAAAATCTTTATTATCTATTTTATTTGCATATTTCTCGATTATTCTGTCACAGACAATATAAGGATCTTTATAAGAATAACAGACAAAGATTAATATAAGATAAATGAGTAGAGAAGGCGAAGCTGTAGCTAAGTAATGTTTTGTGTAAACGCCTTATCGTTGCTCTCATTGCAAGGAAAGGGTGAATTGTCTGTTGGGAAGGTTTCCTTGCAGTGCGCGACTAGAAAAGTTGAGTGAATACAAAAATATATTTTCTTTCGCAACACGTAAAATTAAGGAAGTGGATTCTGTCTTGTGCTCATTGAAATCGTGCATGTTTCAAATCACCGTTACAATATCCAAACATTGTGGAAGAGGCAGCGTCTCTATGAACAGTAGCGAAGAGGACGAGCGCGTTCCGCACATTCATCTCAAGACGTATAGTTTGTTTCTTCAACTGAAATCTATGAAGGTAGCCCTGTATTCTCCTTTGATTTCTTTCTTTTCAGTGTACATGGATGATACTTTACTTGTACGGGCAAGTATGCTATGTGTGGCCCTTCAGCGACCTTTGTTTCAATCCCCCCTTCTTTTTTGTTAAAAATAAAAGAAAACAAAGCATTTTACGGGGAGACTCGAAACAATCGCTTCGTCTCAACTTCAAATGAGTGGTTCTGCTCGTTCATTCGACAAATCGAGCGAAAAGACGCCAGTAGGTCTGGTGCAAATGCTAATCCGAGCGTATAGGAGAGCGCCTTCACGCTTTTAAGGAAATTGAAGTTCATTCAAAGGAGACACGTAGGACGTCCCGCGTTCGTTTCGGTGAACCGACGTGCGGTTGCCTGTTTACGGACGCGGCGCCTCGGGTGACAGGTGCAGCTGAACTGAAGCGTCAATCTTCAAGCGCGTTCTTGCCGCGACAATTTTAACAGAATTGATAGGCTGCCCGTCGCGAAAACAGCGTGCACTCACTGGCGAGGAAGGCCAGTGCACCCACTTTCATTTCTTAGAGTGAATACACGTTGCTTTAGCCGTCTAGTGGCGCGGTATGCACTAAATTCGGTGCTCCGGCCCCACCAGTATTCGAAAAAAGTTGAACTTTTAGTGTCGCGCAAACCTTTAGCTAAGAGATCTCAAGCTCAAATCAGCCGAGAAATTCAGTCGGCACAAAGACCGGGGCAGTGATGATTTTAGGAGCGGATTAGAGAAAGAGTTTGAGTTTGACAAAATGTCACCAGATGTCGCCTTTTTAAAGTGCGCCTTTTCCATGTCGCGAATATGAAATAATTCTGAAGCAGTTTTGACAACAGGTCTTGAAAAACACGTCCATAATATACAGTTATTGTTCAACAGTGATGTTTCAACTCATGTTAAACGCAGGAGTGCCTCACGAAATGAAATGCTTGACACCAGTCTCTTCGGCTTGCACAAATGAAGCGCTATTGATTGAAGTAGACAAGAAAATATTCTTAGTGCTATTTAACAAAGTCACAAAAAAGTTATTCCGCGTGAAGCCACTGTCCACAAAATTGAGACCTCTACTATATATAACTGATGCTTTAACAAAACCTTCTTATGGGCGAGTTGCTGATATAACATGTGCCATTTTTTTTAGCGCGAAAGTTCAAACTAAGGAAATCTCGAGAAGAGAAGTAACACAGTGCACAGGGCAAGCGCTAAAAATCAACTGTCTTTTTCTTCCGAAAATACGCCAAAAACTTAGACAGCTTGAAGGGCCCCTAAATCACCCCGAATTCAAAGGCAAGGCAGTAGTATGTTTCTCGTCTTTACTACACCTCCTACAAGCACTATCTCTTCCTCGTCACTTATCCTTTCATAAAACACGTGGAATGTCTGCACTAAGCGTTGGGCCAGTTTGTACTTCGCGCTTTTTGACTGCACCCTACGATTTCGACTTGTGCAGTCGCAGATGCAGAAAACAAAGTAAAATCAATTGTCACCCACGATAGTCTTGCAGTACGAGGTAGAACGTGTAGGCGACTGCATGGTAAAACAGAGTACGAAACAATTTACAACGTATATCTCTCGTGTATTGACCAATGGAGAGCCTATTTCATCCTGACGTCAAAATCGCGAACTTCTGGCGTCATGAATTGTGCCGCAAGAAGGAGGAACACCGGGAGAGAATAACGCGCTCATTTTTTTTTATATTTTCAGACGCTGTTTAGGAGCCCTTTAGGCACATACATGCCACCACATCAACGATAGTCAAGAATCAAATCAAGAATTAAAAAGTTTATTGAATGTAGTGCGCATTTATCCATACACCTTGCTGCTTGAACGTGTGCACAATGGATTCACATGTTTAAGACCTTGGATTGAAGTGCTGATAGCTTGTGAAAAAAATGGCAGTATATCCACGGAATGAATGATGGAGAGTGAGCTGAAGCATCAGTCCGTCTATGCGTCCGTCTGTGTGACCGTCCATGCGTCTGTTCGTGCGCCCGTCCCTGCGTTCGTTCATGCATCCGCCCCTGCGTCCTTTGATGCGTCCATCCATGCATCTGTCGGTGTGTCCGTTCGTCCATCTATTCAACACTCCAAGTCCCATTATCTCGCATCTTTTTTATCATATATTCCCCATATAGAAGCACCGCCATTCAGTGGACATTCCAAGGACTAAACAAGAGGTGGCACACGCACACTTTCTTACGGCTTGCGCTTCAGGTCTACTTCCCACCTTCAACCACCTTGAGTTCATGCTATATACTAGTTCACTGTATTGATGGCACTGCGGCCCAATTCTCGCTAAACCTTTCTAAAACCAAGGAGGTTACGCCCAGCGAGTATAACGTAGCAACATTTCCTGTCAGATAGTGCTCAATGTACATGCCAGTGGCTGCTAATGTGAAATGAGAGACAGGAGGATTCAGCTTTTAATTTCTTACGGCTTGCGCTTCGTATCTGCTTTCCCCCTTTAACCACCTCGAATTCATTCATGGTATATACTAGTTCATTGTATTCATGGCCCTGCGGCTCAACGCTCGCTAAACCTTTCTAAAACTAAGGAGGTTACACCCAGCGAGTATAATGTAGCAACCCTTTCTTGTCCGATAGTGCTCAATGTACATGCCAATGGCTGCTAATGGGGATCGCAGCGTGCGCGTTGACTAAAAGCTGATTGCTCCTGTCTCTCATTCCCTATTAGGAGCCATTGGCATGTACATTGAGCATTATTTTTTATTGTTAAACAACGCACAGAAGAAATCTCTCACCGGCACCACCTTGGAGGTCAAATATTATACCTATTTCGGGTATGTGCCACTGGTGGTTACGTACTACGAGGGACGCACAAGTCACGCCATAAGGAGCTTCGCCCCTAAAACGTTGCATGAAGCTTATGATATTGAGAACAAGAGCACGCAGTGTACTAGCGACATTTCATTTACTCAATAGGAAGCACATATTTTTTTATTCGAAGGCAAATATTGCTTTCATTGAATCTTTGCAATGCAGCATGCCTTACAATTTATAGTAATATTCGTGTTTTATTAGCAGCTTTGAATTGCCAATTCTGTCTCTTCCTATATATGAAGCTTTTGTTTTAATTTGTATAGTACCTAGATATAAATTTCGAGTCCTCTTCAAATTAATTCACCCCTTCAAAAGGCTATTTTCGTTTTGGGCGCGACATTCCTTATTTTGCCGCTGGAAGCATTCTTTTAAATCCTTTATGTTGCATCAAATGATTTCAGCGTTTCAAATTCGAGGCTGCCTCAACTATGGCCTCAATTCACCGCTTTGTAAGATTTCACCCGTAGCTTCTTTATTCTCGCGTCTGAAAATCTATAGTCTGCGGGAGCCGCGGGGGACCTTCTCCGTCGGCGACGCCGCCGCTGGGAGGCGGCGCTCAGAAGCTCGGAGCTCAACGACCAGCTCTGGGCTGTCCGGCAGGCCGAAGATGCCGCCCGAGTTCAGGGACTCAGCGCCGCCATCTGAGGCCACCAAGACCAAGCTGCCGGCCAAGTTCTAATAAAGTTTCCTCTCTCTCTCTCTCTCTTTTGAGCGTTTCTTCGTCGATATTGCCTGCCTTGTGGCCTGCCCTGCGCATGCACTTGCGTGGCCACGTAATCTTTGTGCGGCTGCGCTAGACAGAATTGCGTTAAAACATCTCGAGTGACGCTTCTGGAATGTGGTTAGCCGGGCTAGTTGGTATGAATCCATCGCCGAAAAATCGCGCAAGAAACGAGACGTGGCACCCGGAAAGGCCTCAGGTTTTGTGATTTCTTCCTGCGCGGCTGTTCTTATTTTCTACGCTGTGTTATTTCTTTTTTTCGATGCTACTAAAGCCCTGCATTAGCCAACGTAATATCTCGAGATTTACTTTCTTAGCTACAACTTTTGTCGAAACTTTGAAAGAGTGCATGAGCATGTACTAAGGCAGCTCTCAGGTGAAGGCACTTTCAAGATGGAAATGGCATGTATGCGCACACGTGCACCTTCGCCTCCTCCCCCCCTCCGCTCTTTTGAATGTGGGCAGGCCCGTGTACAAGCACTTTTTCGAAGTCACTTTTTATCTCTCCTACTTTCTTTCTTGTATGAATGTGCCAGTACTGTTACTTTTATTTCGATTTTATCAATGCCTCCAAGAAAAGCTATGGCTGAAACGTCACTCTCTTTTCAATTCGGAGCCTCCTGACAGCACGCAATCTCGGAGGCCTTGCCTCCTGCCTTGTCGATAGTTATAGCGCGAGAACAGAATGACACAGAGACAAGAAGTACTCGAAGGATACTGTGTCGTTGTTCTGTTCTCGCACTTTCGTCATGCCATACCAACTAGCCCAAGCTGCCACACTCCTGCCTTGTGTTGCGACCGGCCGCCGCGGGAGACCACTCGCATCCGTACCGGTCAGTCACGTGGCATTACCGTATTGCTCTGTCACGTGACATCACGGCTGCTCGAAGGCAACTATGAGAACATTGCTGTGTTCGCAGGGGGTGGCCGTCGGAGACGCTCGCCTCCGCACCAAAGGCGGGGGTTAAGATCAGTGGGTAGGGCAGAGCGTTCGCGACTCACGTTCCAGGCATAATTTTTAGGAGGCATTGATTTTATTTACTAGGAGTGGAATGTGAGAGTCGTGAGCACACCTAGAGTAATTACGCGACATAGTGTATTAGCTGGTATGTTTGAGGATTTCTGAACTGGTAATTGTGATCACAGACACTCAGGTGTACACCTACATGACGAATGTGATTCGCTTCACTTTAAAACTTCGTCAGATCCCACGTATCTGGGAATCTACGTTATGCGAAGCATGCAGAGGGAAGGTGACCGTATTGCAATTTTGTTACAGAACGACACGTCGTAAAATGACGCTAAATAAATGCACAAATGTTGCACGCACAGACATGTTTGGAGAGTTGCAGATGTTAATATAACCATAGAGTTATTTGCAATTACGCAATGATGCCAAATGGAACATGCGTATTAGCAACACCAGAAGCTGATATGAAGCACTGATACTTGCGAGGAAGCTGGCCCTGGACACTGCTACACAGATCAGTTTCAGCGCATGGCAACTAACCACAATTTACGTTAACCCGACGTGACAGCTGTATCAAAGGAGTACATATGTAATGTTTATAAAATTGGGTAGGCAGCACTGCAACCACTATTGACGTTTCATGAAGATAAGCGACAATTTGAAAAGCAGTTCCAAGACCTGGCGTAGCACTGTAGTAAAATACTTCATTGCCGCGCAGAATGCTTGGGCTCGATTCCAGCTGGGACCCTGACATTTATTCTTGGCATTCGTCGGGTCGACGCTACCGATGTCGGGTATTTCTTAACGCTCGCGCGTTGAAGTTGCCTATGTGTGTTTTCGTCGTTCCTCGGTAGATACTAAGTGTCTATCACCTGTGGCACATATCCGCATACCAGCGGCACATGACCGCCCGTGCTTATGTGCCACAGTCTGGTGGGAAGTTTTTAACGACGTACACGACAGGATTGTGGCATTCTTTGTCTTGACCAGAGCGTCATATTTATCAAACCATCTTACCATCTCATGCTAATTTTGGCTGACGCCAAGTTAAAGGGGTGACCACGAGAGCACCAAAACGTAAGCGGCTAGATAGATAGACAGATAGATAGATAGATAGATAGATAGATAGATAGACAGATAGATAGATAGACAGATAGATAGATAGATAGATAGATAGATAGATAGATAGATAGATAGATAGATAGATAGATAGATAGATAGATAGATAGATAGATATGCTCAATGTTGCTGGGTCCCGCGCAACGGGTTGGGAGTCCTCCAGGCAGAGTAAGCTTCACCCCTGGGGCGACGCGTCACAGCCCCCCGAAGCCCGCCTGTGCCCTGTTTAGCTACCGGTGGGTGGCCGGCCGGCGCTGGAGATCGAACCCCGCACCTACCGTAGCCGAAGCGGACGCGTACGTGCAATGCCACAGCTACGGTAGGCTCAATGTTGCCGATGTTCGCAAAGAAATGCTTCGCTTTTAAAATCCATGAATACACGCCAGTACCCGTAATCACGCTTTTGCATGTTGCAGTACACAGACACGTAGAATGAAAGTAAGCGTTTTACTTAATCTGGCTTATCCGACTTTCGGAGCTTAGCTACCCAGTCTTGGAACGCATAAAAGCTCCTAAAAATGTTGAGAATGAAGAACTAGCTTAGAATTGCGGCACTTGTCGGACTTTGCAAAAAACAGTGGCTAGTGAACAGATTGTTCGGTGCACGTGAACGTGTCGGAGCGATGTGAAGTTTGTGCTTGTGAATCTCCTATGTTTTGTAAAAAGAAAAGCAGTCAAGTAATTCGTTGTAAGCTTTATAACTAGAAGAAAGTTTTTTTTATTTGTGAACGTTTTGATGTAATCCTGCGTCACAGTATTCTTATTTTTTTTATTAGCTCTCTACTTTACCATGTTCTATTTGATGATGTCTTGTTAGCTTTCCCGTACATATATTACAATTTATCCTTAGTTCTAATAGCCGTTTCTTTCTGTCAGACATCAGACATTTCTGAAGAGCACACTCTATAGTATACTGACAGCTCACTTCACCTGCGACGTCATAGACGAGGAAACTTACAATTACACTTCGTCCCTAATTTTATGTCTTATTGCGTCGAATACCTTTCAAAATAAAGAAAAATGAACTTTTAAACAAATTCTCCGCTCATTATTTTCCCACCCATCATCATTTTTTGGTATCAGCTACCGCGGCGTTTTAGCATACGGGGACATCGTTCTGAGTATTATCATTGCATGCATAGAGGTGTGATATTTTTGTCATTGTTCTTTTGTAGTAATCTTAATTTTTATTTTTTTTGTGTTTTGTTTGACCAACAGTATAAGATACTTCTGTATCCACCCTCCCCAGCAATATTAAGAGAAAAAAAAACAGTAAAAGTGCTTCCTTTGAATGAGTCCTGACTTGTCACGCGTATGACTCTTTTTAAAGAGACCGGCTACAGCTCCTATGAGTCCCACGACTTTCAGAACAGAATACAATGAGCTCCCCAAGGGTTTAAAAAGAGTCGTACTTGGCATCACAAGTGTGAGTCGTACTTGGCATCACAAGATGGGGCAAAATGGCGGTCTCTCCTCTGCTCACCGAGGGGAATGGGGGGGGGGGGACGCTGAGTCCGAACCATACGTTGACTTCACATGGAAGAGCGGCACTCCGAAGTACCTTCACCCTAGGTCCCCCCCCTCCCTTGTCCTACGATCACCTCGTCCCCACGCCTACGCGTGAGCTACCAGAACTCCCATATTAGAGTCAAATGACCCCTTTTTAGGGGCGAAGCTCCTTATGGCGTGGCTTGTGCGTCCCTCGTAGTACGTAACCACCAGTGGCACATACACGGAATAGCGGTCCTTACGATTTTGACCTCCAAGGTGGTTCCGGTGAGAGATTTCTTCTGTGCGTTGTTGAACAATAAAAGATAGTGCTCAATGCACATGTTAATGGCTGCTAAGGGAGAATGAGAGACTGGAGCATTCGGCCTTTTGGTAACGCGCACGCTGCGATCCCCATTAGCAGCCATTGGCATGTACATTGAGCACGATCTGACAAGAAAGGGTCGCTACGTTATACTCGCTGGGTGCAACCTCCTTGGTTTTAGAAAGGTTTAGCGAGCGTTGGGCCGCATAGCCATGAATACAGTGAACTAGTATGTACCATGAACTCGAGGTGGTTAAAGGTGGGAAGTGAACCCGAAGCGCAAGCCGTAAGAAAGTGTGCATGTGCCGCCTCCCGTTTATTCCTTGAAATGTCCGCTGGATGGCGGTGCTTCTATATGGAGAATATATGATGAAAAGATGCGAGATGGTGGTACTTGGAGTGCTGAATAGATGGACGAACGGACACACAGACATATGCATGGATGGACGCATGAACGGACGCAGGCGCGAATGCATGGACGAACGCAGGGATGGACGCACGAACAGACGCACGCACGGATGGGTGGATGGACGCATGGACGGTTACACAGACGTACGCAGGAACGGACGGAAGCAAGAACGAATGGACGGACGAATGCTTCGCCCCACTCCCCATCATTCACTCCGTGGATATGCTGCCATTTTTTTAAGGGAA